>PVKB01000300.1:0-600000 GCA_004027205.1 Ctenodactylus gundi | reverse complement strand
CCACCAACATCACATGGTTTCATGGACAATCTATAACATTAACATACATGAGAATTTTGGGGGACACTCCAGATCCTAATCACAACATTCCACCGCTAGCCCCCAAAAGACTCATGTCCTTCTCCCCATGCAGAATGCATTTAGTTCTTCTCCAAGAGTCACCAAAGTCTTAACAGTTTCAGCACTGCTAAAGAAACTCCAAGTCCATGGTCTCCTCTGAGATGTAAGACAAACTTTTAGCTGTGAGCTCCTGTTCAAACCAAAAAGTTAAGCACTTCCAAAATAAAATGGCACAGGGGAAACATTTCCATTCCAAAAGGCAGGAATAAGGGGATAAAAAGCAATAAGACCAAAACAATTCCTAAATCCAGCAGGCCAAGGGTTAAATCTTGTAGCTCCATGTCCAGCAACTGGGGTAAATTCTGGCTAGGCATGAACTCCAAGGGGCTTGGGTGGCCCCACCCCTGTGACATTGCTGCTGACTGAAACCTCCATCTTTTCTCCTTTGGGCTGGATCCACTCACAGCCTGCTGTGTTTCTCAGCTGACAATCCATGTTCCTGGCTTCTCCAAATTTTGGGGATCTCCATTGGATTTTAGGCTTCTCCTTCACAATTTCACTCACTGCCCTCTCAGGGGCACACTGCTTGGCCTCTAAGGCCTTCCTCCGAATTCTGGGTGGAAGCCTGCATAAACCCACAGCTCTTGCACGCTGCAAGCTTGTAAAGTCAGGACCGCGTGGACATCTCCAAGATCCGCCTCTGGCTTGAGCAGTAATCTGGCTCTTCTGTGCCATGGTTGCAGTAGCTTCTGAGTACCTGGATTGCTGGACTCTGGGAAGCTGAACTCCAACAAACACTGTCCTCTTTGGCCCTACCTGGAGTCCTGCGGAACTCTTCACAGGACAAGATCTTTTGCATTGACACTCTTTATTTGGCAAAGGGTGAGATCTTGCTGATTCCTGAGTCACCTGAAGGCCTCCTTCTTACCGTCCTGATTCCAACTTCTAGGCTTCCATTTAATGTTAGTCTCTTGAACAACCACATGCTTTTCCACTCCAGACTGCGAGCTTTTTACATCTGTTCTCTCTGCCATTGTCTCCTGTCTTCCACTATAAAGCTGTTGAAATGCTGCAAACAATAGCCGCCATGTAACAGTTTGAACTTCAGTCTGCTTTGAGGTTTCCTCCACCAGAGTAAGCAGTCCACTGTCCTTAATCTCAGGTTCAGACAAAGTCTCTGGACAAGGGCAAAATGCCGACAAACTTTTTTCCAGAGCATAGCACACATTGTTTTTAGGCCACTTGCCAATACATTCCTCCTTCCCATCAGAAACTCCTTGAGCCTGGCCTTTCCAATCCACACTTCTGTCAGTATTCTGGTCTTCTGAGCTCTGACCAGAATCCCCCCTCAAGCTCTACTCAGAGCACTCAAAGGCTTCTCCAGCTTGCATCCCCAAACTTTCCCAAATTCCTTCTGCAAACCAGTTCCAAAGGCTTCCTAGCTACATAGTCAGGTGAAATACAGCAACAACTCCCCTCCTGTTACCAATTTCTGTCTTAGTTACTTTTTCATTGCTGTGACTCAATACCTGAGAGCCACAAATTTAGTAAAGGAAAGGTTTATTTTAGCTGATGGTTTCAGAAGGTCACAATCCATTCAGGGGTGGCCAGCAACAATCGAAGCACACAGCAGAGACAGAGGTGGAGGCACCTTCTCAGGACATCACAAACAGGAGGACAAGTTGAGACTAGTTGACACTAGTCCAAGTCCCAGTTCTCGTCTTAGTCTTAGTCTTAACTCACACACCTTTAATCCTAACTTAACTGTAATCCACCCCTTCAGACTAGACACCAATCCACCAACATCACATGGTTCCATAGACAATCCATGACATTAAAATACATGAGACTTTAGTGGACACTCCAGATCCTAACCACAACAGATTGTATGTGTATATTCTCCAATTGTGAATTCTGAAGGTACAGTTTTAATTTGTTTACATTTGTAGCTTTAACTCCTCATCACAAGTTGTGGATTGCATTAAAAATAATGAGAGTGATAATACTTTCTAAAATGCACTTAGTCCTTGTACTTGATAATTTTCCTATATATGTCCTGTGCAGAATCCTGGCAACAGCACTTCGAAGAAATCAGCACTATCATTATTAAGTAGATAAGGAAACTAACTCTCAGAAATATGAGAGGAATTTTAGATAGATGATTGGCAGTCCTCATTATATGTCTCCATACAAATAAAACACATCAATATCACTCACATATTAAATAATAGGCTAAAATGCATATCCTCAGGCCCCACACAGATCTACTCAATCAAAAAGCCTAGGATCAGAGCCCTGTAATCAAAGATTCAAACATCCTTCTGTATGACACATGCTGCTTATCATAGATTGAGAACCGCACCTGTTAGCATACAATAGAAAATGCCAGCCCACAAAGAGCAATGCGACCGAGCAATATTTTCTAGTAACACTCACCTAAACACTTGAAAATCAAATTAATATATTAGATAGAAACAGAAAAAAAGATGATGCGTATAGACATTCTTCATTATAGGAAAATATTCTCTATAATTTTATTAAAATAATCGTTTTAAAATTTTATTTTCTATAATTCTTCAATAAGGACATTCCTCTTTACATAAAATATTAAATATTTTCTATAATCTTGATAACTGTTAAGTTGTCCCAAAGGCACCTTGATCAGTAGATCAAGATTTTTGTTTTCTTATTTTTGATGGTCACCAATGAAAAGTGTGAAATTTGAAAGGATTTAACATATTTTGTATTGTACTGATTCTTATTGGACTTATTAAGCTTGCTTGCCCTTTACTTTCTACTAGAGATTTCTTCTTAAATATCAAGTGATATTACTGTAAAAGCAGTCCAGTGATAATAGATCAAACATTTATCTCTGAAAGACAAGAAAATGCGGTGTCAGGGTGAAGGAGGCCTTTCAGTGAGAAGTGTTTGTTAAAGAAACTGCAGAGTGAAACCTCACTGAGCATTCAGAGATCAGCAAACACTATGAGTGCTCAATCTGTACAGCTTATTACATATACTCATTTATATTCACCTATGAAAACAAGGTTTATATCACTCATGACATTGGCTATCTGGCTAAGAAGACAATGATTATGAACATGCAAAATAGTTACAGGCACAGATAAAGTTGTGTGATTGTGGGAATAATAAATGTTCAATAAATCTTTGTAAATACTTTATTATTAAATCTTAATAATATATGTTTTATAAATCTATATAAATATTGGAAAACATAAAGGTAAAAAGAAATAATACAAAATAAGCTTCACAACTTCTGAGTTCAAAATAGAACCTCATGCTGTTTCTATATATTAAATTCATTGTTGTTATTTTTGTAGTGGTCTTGATTTAGATGACATGAAATTATGGTGTTCATAAGACCAAACTATTCACGTTTTTACATATAAACAAAATCTTTCTTCTCCCTCCCAATGTGTGATAAAACCTGCTTGACATCTAAAACATGGCCAAATTTGTTGCAAAATAATTTTTTTATACAAATATGAGTACATTATGAATTTCTCATGAGGCTATAATCTTAGAAACAATCAATCAATATTAATGAAGTACTTAATATGTTAGAGTCTATGATTTCCCCAAGGATATAGCAGAGAAAACCCCTGGGAAACAAATAAAATGCCAAGAAACTGAGAACTAACTAATTATGTCAGAATAAAGGAAGGATGTGAATAAGTAATAAAACACTACAGTGAATTGCTTAATTGCATTTTTGAAAGTGTACTTTATTATAAACTAAGACACACATTAAAAGAAAACAGGTTGTGTAGCAACTCTCCTAGAGAATTCTTATAAGCTACAGCAAGAGGATTTGAAATTTATCCTGCAGTTTAGAGCTTTCCATCAGAAATACTTAAGCAGAAAAGTGACCAGAACAGATTATTGTCATAAGATAACTCTGGAAGCAGGATGCAGAGTCTACTTAGGAAATCTCTAACTAATTTCAGAAATACCAAAGCACACATATCCCAAGGGCAGAATTAGAATGGATGTTGCTGAGCCCCATCAGGACACAGATTCAGGTTACATGGGAACTTTAAAGTATATCTCTGTGTATTAACATGGCTAGCTTATGTTTGCATCCTTGTATTTCACAAAACCTAACCAAAGAAGGTAAATTAAATAGTTCAAACAAAAATATAGTGATGAGGGTGAAAAGTTAAGCAAGGTTCCATTTTATTGGAAAAAAGTACAAAGAGAGTAATCAAAATAGAGAATAAAATATTTATATGGACCTTAAACTCCCTTGGTAATGTACACAATTCCGTCTGCTGGGTCTATACCCTCAAAATCAAGTGACCTGATACAAAGTATTAGAATTATTAATTAAAATACCCAGAATTGCTGGCATCAACTTCTCATGAAAGATTATGTTGAGCATAGTGATGCAACCATGTCATGACAATTTAATACTCATCAGAAGCAATTCTTCAGCTTAGATAATTAGCAGGTGATAGGAGACTAAAAAAATCTCTGTGTTTAAAAAATAACTCTACTTACACTACTTATTTGGCATGTAAATTTATCTTCTTTCTATAAACCTGTGTGTGTGTCCATGCACGCAAAAGACAGAGAAAGCAAGAATGAGGTGTTTATGGCCAAATGTATGAAGTACTTCATGTTCCATTTTTACCAAGACAAGTAATTATTGTTATTTTGATGGTAATGGCTACAAATTCAATTTATTGATGTTTAGCTTGTTTATTATCAAAACTGTGTACTTCTAAAAACTAAGAAGAAGAAATAGTTCATGCATTCTCTGACTATAAATTAAATACCACGAGTTCTGCAATACTGATATTTAATAAGCATTATTTCTTACTATGGTCAAACACGAATCTATGTTTTTCTGCATATTTTAACTCATTCCCCCAACTTTTCAATGAGGCGTGTGTTAGTGTTACACTTCTTTTATATGGATGGAAGATGAGCTACACAAACATTATGTCCACATACCTACCTGAATTATTAACAAATGAGTGGATTAGGCTCATGCTGCATGTGACCAGTAAGTGACAACGTAGTTTGAAAAAGAAGTAAAATAATCTTTATCTAGCATGTCTAATGGGTTCAGTATATTTATTTTGATTTAGGGAATTTTTTCATACTTCACCTTTGATTTCCTTGTCATTTTTGAACCATCTTATATCTGCTGCAGGCTTGCTACCAGACGTTTTACAAGTTAGCTGCATCAAGTCTCCTTCCATTACTGGTGAGGAAAATCCACTAATTTGAGGCTTTTCAGGAACACCTAAAATTTAAGTGCAAGGGTGAAGTAAGCATCGACACGAATTGTTGTATATCAAACCGAAGTTTTCTAGAGATGTGTAAGTGCACATATGTGTACATATGTAGCTTCCAGAAGGCATTAAGATGCAATTCTCTAGTTGTTATTTTTTTGCATTTCAAAATTTATCGACAAAGACAATTTGAAATATTTTTTAAAAGGACTCAGTATATATTAATGTTTACCAGTGCAGTATTTAATAAAATAACATAAGAGAAAAGATCAATAAAACATATTTTTCTTAGCAAATTACACTTAAGAAAGCACTTTCTTTTTCTGATTTTATAATTCTTGAAGGTTATGAAGATATTATTTTAGTTGGAGGACTCTGTTCAGGAAATTGAATTTCACAAGGGATTCTTCAACAATTGAGATTAGGGTAAGTTTTTTCATCTTCCTAAGGTAGAGAACAGTTCTTGATAATTTTTTTAATGTAAGAATACAGTGTTTGGTTTGGGAGGCATCACATATATTATTTCTAGTGCTAGCTTTTACTACCTTTTCTAATTCAAATCCCCATAAGCTGATCACTAGTATATCAACATTGAATGCGGGTGATTTAAAAATATGGAATTTTACACATTTCTTTGGCAGTATTATTCAGCTTGTTATTAGTGTTATATATAATTGTCATTTTAAAACAAAACTATATGCGTAATAATAAAGGCAGGCTGACACATTCTTTGTTACATACTTAGATCAGTTTAAAAATATTTTAAAATATGAATCTTGGGAAACACCAGCCTAATAAATGCAAGGTAAAACAATAGGAAAAGCAAAGATAAATCAACTTCCACTGACTGGCTTTTTTGTCTTTATATTATCTCTTTACCTTCTAAAAAATTGTGCCATAACACTATTTAATAACTTGAATTAACCCATTAGCTGCTCTTTGAGTCTCAAGTTGGTTCTCCACAGCACAATGCCTTAAACTCAGGCAGTTGTTCTCCTGAAATAGTGATGTTGATGGCAAACTTGTGAGGTTTTTATGAAATAGTCACAGTGGGACTTGCAGAGAAACATATTTCATATCCTATGCACAAAACCAATTCACTTGCTGGATTAACTCTAAAATTCCCACCCCAAAAGAACAGTGTGCATTAGTCCTGTGAAATGAAACGCTGGGCCTTTATCTATCTAAAAAGGAAGGCAAGGTAGGGATAAAAAAAAAATCAATCTTTAAATTCCTCTAACTCGTTCAGTACGCAGGTGTGTTTCAATGAACTGCAGCAATTTCAGCTGATTGGGGCACTGACGTCTGCAGAATCACAGAGAGCTACGAGCTGCAACTTTATTTCCTCAGAATCCCTATGAATGTATTGCTTTTTCATGTCACTTTAACCTTTGGGAAAATTGCCCAATATTTAGAGAATAAAAGTACCGAGAATCCACAAGCTGCATGCACAAGTGACATTATGTGCTTCATTTAGGAATCTAGAAAATACAAATTTAAAAAAAGGAAAAGGCACACGGAACTGGCACGGCAATTTAAATGAACCAAAGTACCCAAAGAGCTGTTGTTTATAAGGGTGGCCCTCATTTGGAGATCTGTTATAAAAACGAATCCACACTTTATAGCTTTGTGTTGAACTCATTACTCTTTCTATTCTGTCTCCCTCCGAAATGATCGGGATACCCACGATTTGTAGGTGACTTGCTAGAAAGGGTTTTAACTGGAAAATTAGAAACTGGAGTTAGTGGATGGTAAAGAAAACTGTCTCTGTGCCTTCTGGGAGTCATGTAAATACTGATACCACCCCCCCGCCCCGCCATTTGTACAATGGAGAAAGAAACACAATGATTTTTAAATTCCTTTTATTACAGGGTAGCAGGAAAAGAATTAAACTGTATCTATTAATATGACCTTGGGAATGTCTCTTCATGTGAAATTTGTTTCTGTAGCTGTATGCATGTCTCGAGCTTGTGATTATACTGTGTTTGCCCCTTGTACTTACCCAGAACAGTAAGATAGGCCTTGGAAGTTTTCACAGGCATTGTAAATAAGGAACAGGTGTACTGCCCTTCATCCGAGAGAGATACATCACTGACGCTGATACTCAGTTCATGCCAGGAAGCACGGACCAGCTCGATCCGATTGTCTCTTAAAGCTTGAAAGAAAAAATATATATATATATTGAAAATGTTAATGTGACCAGCTACATTTCAAACAGGCAGCGCTTTTATACTATGGTTTTTTAATAGTATATAATGATTTCTTTTTTAATTTGGCTATGCATTTTTATCAAATGTCCTGAAAGAGGTTTATGTATATTAAAGTATTTAATCAGATACTTTATATCAAAGTAGAATTCAGTACTCATTATTATTCTCAGAAATACATTTTCAATTAAATGATTATATCTAGTCCAATATGTTGGATGAAGTAGATGCCATTGAAAGAGAAGAACTTTTCCTCCTTCTCAAAGTCTTTCACGGTCTATCCATGCCAAGGGACACAATGAATGAGACTGCTTATTATGGACAGATTTATTTAGTAAGAAATGATTGTTGAGGATCTTCCAAGACACCAACAAAAATAGTGGCACACAAAGCTCCTGCAGTAGAGACACTTGTTGAACTTTATTTAAATCTGAGCTGACATTTAACGGAAAAGCATCTCAAGCTAACTGAAGCTTAAAATTTTTTCCGATCAGTCAGTGCTCTCTGCATTAATATGTTTTTTTTTGGTGAAAATCACTTTTATAGCATAGAGCTCTTGCATCTACAGAATATCTGTTAGAATTTAGTTAAATTATGCTTCTTTCCATTCATTTTCAGGAAGAAATGAAGCAAAAACTTTAACTGTTTTATATACTTCATAAACTACCGCTATTAAATTTGGAATTAAATACAAAACAACAGAAAGAGCGTTCTGAAAGATGAAAAAAAAAGGAATTGTTGGGGACACTGGGATCAGAGAAACAACACAGAGGGTCCCTAAGCTACCAGAAAAAGTTGAACCAGGCCTAGTTTTTTACTAACTTGACCTAGCAATAGGAGGCAGCCCAATCATCGTTATTTCTATTGTTAATCTAAAGAAAGCCTTCATAGTGGTACCAAGAGATACTAAGTCACTTTAGGGGGAAACAATTCCAAGTCTCACTGCCAAGAAGATCCAGAAAGCAATCTATTTTTTTTTTTCATTCAGGACTGAGATCCCTTATCCCCACCTAGACACAATGTACAATAGAGCAGCAGGGCACTGGGGGAGGGGTGTGCGGGCTTGCTATCTGCCATGAGCTTGAAGACCACTTTTCTATCTAGAATCCTGGGCAACATCACCTGAGGAAGCTGTTTTGCCCTCTTAGATGTTATCAGTAAGGTTTGGCATGACTGGAGTGAAACTTGATCAGTCAATCAGACTAAATACATGACAAATTGAAAATTAAACTTTTCTGAGAACAACAGCCTTTAAAAATGAGCTGGGATCTGTGTGTTGTATCTAAACGTGGCAAACACTTCCTAGACTGGAAGATTTTTAATAACACTCGAGAGTATCGAGAAATAATATCCAAATCATGCAACACAGAATTGAAAAGTCACTGTTATATGTGTATATGTGTGTGTTATATATAAATATACACATATTCAAAACTAATATGACTTGCAAAACATAAGAAACAGTGAAATGATTTGAGTTACTATTTATTTTATATTTTTCTTATTTTGTTTTGTTTTACAGTGCTGGGAACTGAGCAATACTCTCATTCCATTATTGGTTATTTGAGACAGGTTTTCACTAAGTCTCTTAAGTTACTGGGGCTTATTCAAACTTATGATTCTCCTTCCGTAACCTTCCAGAGAGCTGAAATTACAAGCCTGTGGTGTTCTTACTGATTCATTTGCCATGCAGTAGAATTGACACATGAGATTTTCATTGAACTGAATATTTATATAAATACTCTATCCATAAAATCATATTTTATTCTCATTTTATTGATATGTATGAGCGCAAAATTTAAGGTTTACAATGAAGTTGAGCATTTTGTGCACATATGTATCCTGTCAAGGTGACAAGGACTTTCCCGCTC
Organism: Ctenodactylus gundi; assembly: GCA_004027205.1. NCBI lineage: Eukaryota > Metazoa > Chordata > Mammalia > Rodentia > Ctenodactylidae > Ctenodactylus > Ctenodactylus gundi. The sequence continues at coordinate 590,601 of PVKB01000300.1, read as the reverse complement.
TCCTTTTGTCCCTACCCCTACCTATCCCTCCCTGCCTCCCCTGTTTCACTTTGTTTTTCATTTAGTTCCATGAGATAGTTATGATCTGGGTCCCTCATATCAGAGAGACCATTCGATGTTTCACCTTCTGCTTCTGACTTACTTCACTAAGCATAATGTCCTCAAATTTCTTCCATTTGCCCGCAAAAGCCTCCACACTGTTGGACTTTACAGATGCATAGTATTCCATTGTGTATAAATACCACAGATTGTGTATGTTTTTAAGTTTTTAAATACTTACAATGTCATTTACATTTTAAGTGGCATTTCAAGTATAAAATATTAAAGAATAAAGGATGGTCCAAGAGGGAAAACATTGCATAAATGGATGAGCTCCCAGGACACCTGCCTCTGTCTCAGCACCATGAGCCATAGTTATCCACATGGTAAGTATTCAGTAAATGGCTATGAAACTGAAACTGAGAACTAAACTCTGTCTGATACGATAAGACCAGAGTGAAAAGTACTGAATTAGGAAGCCCTTTTCAATGTCTCTCAACAGAAACCCGATGGGAAAAAAGACTAAAGAAAATAAAGTTTTTTAAAAAAGAAAAACAAAAAAGTTTCCAATATATACTGTTCAGTATAAAAGAATTCAAAATCCTCATGCTTCCTAATTTTTTAGCTAAGTGATAGTTCATTGGAAATAATTGGAAACAGAGTAAATGATCTCTGAAAACTATGTCATTGTACTCAACCTCACAGTTTCTAAATGAACTCCAAAGATGGTCAGTAATCAGAGCATGTGTACTATGTGACTTTTCCACATGGTAAGCCTCAAATAAATAGTGAAAAGGGAATGTTGATATTGTCATTTTAAAATATGTTCATTGTTTAAGAGCATCTTTCTTTGAAAACACAGAATGGAATCAACCACTTAAATGTCCTTTTGTAAAAATTAGAACTCACATTTTGCTTGAAAGTCATTAAAACATTTCCCTAGGAATGTGTAATGTGGGAGAAGATGTGAGCATTCATAAAAAGGAAACAAAGAGGAACTGCTCACTTATCACAGAGATTCAAAATGAGTGAATGGGCAAGTTGGCCATGCAGAGGTCATGCCTCCGCACCCATTAGCAGTGGTCTATGACTCACTGAAGTTATCTAATGCTTTAAAACTCCACATTCTGGAGAATTTAATCTTAGCGGAAAATAAGAAGTACTGAGCAATGAGTAAGAATCTATTAAATAGTACTTAACTGTGGATAAAATTATTTTCACAATATACCATAGGTTCTAAATGGTTCATCAATCATACAAATGTGTATCTGGAACAGAGGCTGGGTAAAATAAAATTCTCTAAGCTAATTATGTGAAGAATTGTACTCACATATTATGTGTGTTTCTAGCAAAAGTTATTGGCACATTTCAGAAGTTTTTATTACTTAGTTTAAATCAACTTGACTTAATTCCAGCAGTAGTAGTGAATTTATCTGGCACTACTCATTTAAGATTCTAGTAGCAGAGCTAAGGTTATAGTTCAATTGTAGATCACCCGTTTAGCATGTGTGAGGCCTCTAGGTTCAACTTTAAGCATTATCACATACACACATTAAAGAAAAAAAAAAAAGAAACTCGTAAACCTGCTAGCAATTTGTATGCAATTCCATTTATAGTGTTATTTGTAATTTTACTTTCTTTTCTGTTTTGTTTATCATGAAAAAATGCCATATACTTCTTTCCAAGAACTTTTCAATTATCTTTAAATTGGTTTTCAGTAAGAAAAATTCCTGTTACATCCTTGCATACTTAATAATTAAGTAATGAAACTGCAACCTATTACATTATGCAATCATCTTAAGGAGAATAATAAAAGATAGTAAGAACAGTTTTCCTGTTTTATACTCTTTTTCCTTGTATACTCATTTAACCTGAAAATTATGGGAATCAGTATTATCTTAAACTTTCTGTATTACTCATATTGCCTCACAAATATTAAAATTATCTATTAGTAACTTATTACATTAAATAAAATACAAATACTTCAATATATAGTGAAAATATTTTATGATTTTATAAATGAATATTTAATTAAAATATAGAGAAATCTATATTTTAAGTGAATATTTTATACTGAATGATTTCATCATTGAATTTTACTATACAGACAGGCAGTAAAGCAAAAATGTATATCAGAATATCAGGGGTTGGGGGCATAGCTCAGCGGTTTGAGCACTTGCATAGCATACAGAAGGCCCTGGGTTCGATTCTTCCACACCACATAAAGATTAGCTGCGCGTGATGACCTCCTATGACTGTAGTCCCAGTACTTGGGAGGTTGAAGCAGACGCTTTGCCTCCCGAGGCTCCATAGAGAGATCAGGACTAACCTGAACTACCACAGAGTAAAGAAAACAAAAAAGTACCAGAAGTCACCTCAAGTACTATACATGCACCTAAATTAAGTGACGATTCAATGTGTAACATTCTACCTCCAAAGGATATTAGCCAGGATAATCATAGTGCACATGTAGATGTCTTAAAATATATTTATTATCTGAACAGTAAGAACTAATTTTAAAAAATAAATTCCACATCATGAATGATTGAAATTTAAAAATGCCAGTCACTCCCTTGTATTCTGTCTGGTCTTTGCACTGCCGTCTCCACTCATGCGTCCTCATGTGACGCCTGCAGGAGGCAGATGTGACAGTACATTCTTCTAACTAGAAGAATGATCGATCTAAGAACTTACCTATAAAGCCTTTGACTCATATGGCGTTTTGTTTTGCTGCCTGCTGCCTGAAAATAGACTCTTTCTCCTGGTTGTCTGCCTTGTTTGTTTTTCCTTTTCCATGGTGGCCAGACCCACCTTGTGCTCTGGTGTTTCCCAACTTCCACACCCAGTCTCCATAATGTGCATGTCGACTTGTGTCCACTGACTAACAGGCTTGACTCTTACTGATTTTCCTGGAACTGGCCACTAAGCAAATTGATTCATTCATTCTACCAACCTAGTTTTTCCAACAGAAATTTGTGCTTTCTCTAAGGGTCAGAAACAGGACAAGGAACCGAAGCTTTAGTAAATACAACTTGTTTTGTATACCAGAATGTTTTGCTCTGCTATTAGGCCTGTAAACTCATTAGAAAGAAAGAATAAATAAAACAAATGTTCATACAGTCTACAAAAGGGTCACAGTTCTACCTCTTACAAAACTTTACCCTTTGTGTATAGAGACGTCTTATGTCAAAATATGCTTGTATACATCAGAATTTAATTGTTGATAGCATAACATAATTTTAGTACATTAAAATCAGTTTGTGTCTTTGTAATAATACTATGGAATGCCAACAAAACACAAGGAAAGAATAAAATATTAAGCTAGTGAATCCTACTCTGTTTTGCCCTTCTATAGTAATACAACATAAAATAATCTAAATCAACCCTGTGGAAAATTGGTAAAAACAACCATTGCTTCATAGCTGCTATTTGATATATAAAGTTTCAGCCTGGTTTGATTCTCTACTGAAAAATTCAGAGAGTGGAATTTCATTTTATTTTTCAAAGTACAGAAAGGGTTTTTATTTAGAAAGCAAGTACAGAAGAGTAAAAGCCCTCATTGTCTGTGAGGAATCCTGGATAGATTTGCCCCATTGAGAAGAAGTTTCAAATAGAAATTTGAACAGAATCTAAGCAACAAATCTGGATACAGTGTCACTATTTGAAGCAAAATTTTCAGCAGTAGAAGCCTGGTTTTTAAAGCTCAGCATTTCTTAACTCAATTGTAGGAAAACAAACAAACAAACAAACAAACAAACAAACAAAAAACTCCTCCCTCCTTTCATTCAAATACTTGCACTCACTTATTTTAAAATACTAGAAAAAGCAAAATGTTACCACATGTAAAACATGCTGAAATTTTATAAACTTGGCTAGGGTCAATTTAATGTATTTGAGAAGAAAATATAAACTTCGTGCTATTTTCTGATTTCTGTTCTTGTTACCTTTTTTTAAAGTCTTCTCAGAGTATCCTAATCACCACCTGTCTTAAGAGAAACATCTCAACTTTTTCATTCTATTAAATTCCTGAAGCCCTAAAAGTAAAGCCCTTCCATTAGGTGCACATAGTTCTTCCCTATTCAGTGTCCTACAAGATGACTTCTAACTCTTATATCACATAAACTCTGTAGATATTCTATTTCCTATTTCTGTCCTATTTCCTTGCCTGTTTTAGGTAGGCTGACTACCTAAGAACTTATTTGAATATGGCAAGCAAACCTGCTTCTTTCCCTGAAGGTATATATTTATTTAGTCAATATATTTCTCAGATTACATATATTATTCAACGTCATTAACATTTTACTTTCTTGATATATCTTTCCATCCTATCACTTCTGAATGATACTCAGACCTTCCTCAGATATCAGTCATTACTCAGCAGTCTATACTGATTAGACTTGATAGTCTACTCCTCAGGGTTAAGTGTCTCCCAGAAGCACAATTGGAAGGTAAGGAAAAAGCCTGGCTGACGTGCTAACCCATTGGTGAATTCGTACCTGTAAGAACTGTGAAGAGGCCTTCAGTAGGTCACGTGTGGTACTGCAAGAGTCAATCCTCTTCCTAATCTGACTAAGCTCTTATTCAGCCTCCACTATGACCTCACATGAATGTGAACTAGGTGTCTGCTAACTTCCTGCTATATGACTCCCCCAACGCCACGTGCCTATAGTCAGATTGGACATAATAATATTCCCTTTCTTGTGACTTTCAGCCTTGAGACTTTCTACCTTATGATTTCCTCACTTATGATCAGCACGTGATAATCAGATGATCTATAAAAAATGTCTCATTTTGATTTTATTATCCTCACCTATATGCTGTTATTCTAAGTATCTGGTATGAATCTAGAGGTACAGGTCACTAGTTAAAGCATTTTATCCAGCACAAAACTATGTGTTAAATGCTCAGATATTGCAAATTCAGTCCTTTACAAGATAGTAGGCAGGATGCCTTCCTCCAACTTTGACCATATTGTATAAAAACTATGTAAAGACAAATAAAACTTGAATCCTTTTAAACTCCTCCATTTAACCATCTAGTTTTCATTATGTCCACTAATTTTGTAGTTTAGACTTGCTTTTAGATGTAGGATTACACTTCTGCTGCTTAATAAGCAGGCAGCTTCTTTATCATTTGTCGGTAAGATTTTGCTCAAGTTAGTTGATATACAGTGTTGTGCGAAAGAGAAACTTCAATGATGCAACCTCTTCAATTTGTGACTGTGAAAACACTGACAGAGGGGAGCCCTGAGAAGGCAAGCGTAGGAAATGTTACTGGCAGGGATTCGAAAGGACACATGTCCATTTTCTTTACATTCCTTTTTCGTGCCATAGTGCAGGAAGCTGGGAAGTGTTCTCTGGCTGGATGCACTGGAAGAAGAGATTAGTGAGCATCAGCATTTTTGACCATGCCAGTGTATACCTACCTATTCACATTATGGCACTGATGTTTTCTAATATTGCTATAATAAACTAGAAAGGATATCTATTAATCTCGAAAAATTATAACTTGTTTAAATTCTTTAAAATGTGGTATATTTGATAAAAGTATATGTATTACAAAAGGATGAAAAACACTTATGAATCTTGCTTAATGAAGATTCTGTCAGCACTGATTTGAATTCTCCAAAAAACTACAAGAAAACCCGTATAGTTATTTTCTTTCAAATATCACCCTCTAAACTAATTATGAATCTTGTTTTGGAAGGTAACAGGTAAATTACTTTTCAATGTCTGTAGGATTAAATTAACTACCGATATCTATTAATCATGTACATAAATGTATATGATAAATAACAAATGTTCAATTCTACATCAAATAAAACCATGTGTAATTATGTAATTGCATGTGTGTCTGTTATAGTATTGTTTTGCTTTGCTATGGGTTGAACCTGCCCTTCCAACTTAACTGCATTTCTAGCTCTTTCTACTTTTATTCTGAGGCAGCATCCTGCTATGTCTCTTAATTGCCCAACTGGGCTCAGACTTGAAAGTCTCATGCCTCAGTTTCCCAGAGTGCTGAGATTTCAAGTGTGCACCACTCACAGCCTATGGTTTTCATATAGAAAATTTACTGATGTGACTCTACCTAAGTTTTTAGAAAAAGTGCTCTAATTTCTTCCAATTCCAAATCTTTCCAACGATGAAGAAAAATGTGAAATCTTTCCTTAAGGATTCCAAATAAACTTTAGCCAAGACATCTTTCAAGCACACACCCACATAAAAATAGCACAGACCCACTCAATCCTGTTTTTCCTAGACTTCACTATTATCATCCAATGAGCGCCAAAGCCAGTGTTTAGGAATGGCAGAACAAAGTCAAAAGATGTACACAGATTTTTCAAAAGAAGATGAAGCCCAAAAAGACAAAACCCTTTTTGAACAATTTTATTTATTTATTTATTTACTTACTTACTTATTTAATTTTTTGAGACAAAGTCTTGCTCTATAGCTCAGGCTGGTCCTGTACTCACTATGGAGCCCAGGCTGGCCTTGGACTTAAGGCAATCCTCCTGTCTCAGCCTCTTGAGTGCTGGGATTACAGGCATGAGTCACCATGCCCAGGTTATGTGGTGCTGGGGAATCGAACTTGGGTCCTTAGCACTTTAAGCACTGAGCCATTCCTCCATCCCCCACTTTGAACAAATTGAAAAAATACTCATTTGCTACAATAGAAATGTGTGTGTGTGTGTGTGTGTGTGTGTGTGTGTGTGGGAGAGAGAGAGAGAGAGAGAGAGAGAGAGAGAGCCACACTGCACACACACATACCAGTATTTTTTATGTACTGAACACATCAGATGATATCCAGTGTGTTCAGTACATAATGTAGAAAAACACAAGTTTGGCAACTTTAGTTTTCAGAAGTTTCTTTCTCCTTTGAAGTTTGAGTAACTCATAGACACAAAATATCAATTATGATTTATTACTTAGACCAAATGCCCTAATGTTTCTGCTTGTACGATAATGCTCTGTGTTTCCTATCATGTTTTCCCTAAAATGTGCACTGCCCAGTTGCATTTTGTATGTTGTTTGTGTTTACTATGGGCAGTCTTATTAAGTGAGGCTGCTAATAAGCATCAAAACTAATACTTCAGAATTCAGAGACTCATTTTGGACAATCCTACACAGATTCTTTTGGTTTTATCTCCTACAAATAAAAATATATAATTATATTGCTTGTTTTTCAAGAAGACATTCTTTTTTTATAAGCGTTTGTCACATTTTCTTTACTTTCCTTGAATAAATGCATTTCAGCATTTCATAAAGCTTAAAATGTGATGCAGCTCACTACTGGCCAGGATTCATAGGACAAGAAAATTATGTGACATTTGAACTAAATGGCTTTGTAAGCCTTTATTCTTTCCAACAACCTAAAATATATTGGTCTCCTTGTAGACATATGAAATTCATTTTTACTTCTAAACATAAAACCACCATATGCAACCATGTGGTATCACCCTCATAGAGCATTTATATCAAACAGACAAGATAATGCCGTGTACTATTATGGAAATGCATGCACAATGGAACATTGGGAATGAAAACATCTGCCTTCATTAGGTAAAGCAATAAACCCGTGGATTTTGTAGCCTTGTGAGTTTATAGCACCCTGCATTCTGTGAAAGCCTTCAGCTAGGGGTAGAAACACAGGAAGGGAAAATCATTCCAGATTTAAATTGTGGGTGATTTTAATAAACCCAAAGTTGCTCCCTCTAAAGCATTAATTTTTGATTAAATTTCTCAGCTCCAGTTTCATGAAGACAATGACATAATCATGAGATGAAAAATATAGTATGCAACTTCTTAAACTTTACACATTTAGGAACATTTTATCCAAGAACCTATTGGTGGGATCAGGGATGTAGGTCTATCATCACAGAACTCTGAGCCAGGATTACAGTTTAGGCTCAGTCTGGGCACTTCAGTAACCGAAAAATCAAAAGTCAAAACTGGGCTGAGAATATAGATCAGTATGAAGGCCCTGAGCTTGATCCTCAGTGCCACGAAAAATGAACATATACAAATATTATTTCTTGTGTATTATTAAGTCGAACACAGCCATCATGGATTTCAAAAGAATACAAATTCTGTTAATAATAACTAGTCCATAAGGGTTTTTGTTTATTTATTTGTTTTTGAGACAGGGTCTCACTCTGTCACTCAGGCTAATACCGAAGTCATTATGTAGCCCAGGCTGCCCTTACATTCACAGCAGTCCTCCTTCCTCAGGCTCCTGAGTGCTGCAATTATAGACACGCACCACCATGCCCGACTTTGTGTAGTTCTGCAGAATCGAACTCAGGACTTTGCGCTTTCAAGGCAAGTGATTTAATCACTGTGCCATTCTCTAGCACTAGTCCATAGATTTCTATAAAATGTGTTTAATATTTTTTCATTACAAATATATACTTTTAGATATAGACATAGGGGTAGGCAAACACTTCCTTGACAAGACACCAAAAGCAAAAGAAATTATCCCCATTATTAACAAATGGGACTTTGTCAAATTAAAAAGTTTCTGCACAGCAAAGGAAGCTATCAACATTGTAAAAAGACAACCAACATGCTGGGAAAAAATATTCACCACCAACATCTCAGATAGGAAGCTCACAACTAGAATGCATAGGGAGCTGAAGAAAAGTGGCCTACCAAAATAAAGGATCCTATTGAAAAGTGGGCAAATGAAATGAAGAGGCAGTTCACTCATGAAGAAGTACAAATGGCCAATAGATACATGAAAAGATGTTCAACATCTGTAGCCAGCCATAAGAGAGATGCAAATCAAAACAATGCTAAGATACCATCTCACTCCAGAGAGAATGGCCTATATCAGCAAGTCAAATAGTAATCAGCGCTGGCGTGGCTGTGGGGAGAAAGGAACCCTCCTGCACTGCTGGTGGGAATGTAAATTCCTACAACCACTCTGGAAAGAAGTATGGAGAGCTCAAAAAAAAAAAAATGGAAATAAAAATCCCCTTTGATCCAGCAACACTCCTCCTAGGAATATTTCCAAAAATGGTCACAACAACACAAAAACGAGATACATGTGTCACCATGTACATAGCAGCACAACTAACAATAGCTAAAATATGGAAGTCACCAAAATACCCATCAACAGACCAGTGGATACACAAACTGTGGTATTTATACACTATGGAATACTATGCATCTATAAAGTCCAACAGCGTGGAGGCTTTTACAGGCAAATGGAAGAAACTTGAGAACATCATGCTTAGTGAAGTGAGTCAGAAGCAGAAGGTGAAACATCGAATGGTCTCTCTGATATGAGAGACCCAGATCACGACTATTTCATGGAAATGAAAGTGAAAAAAAAAACGTGAACCAGGAGGGTAGGGTGGGAAAGGAGGAAGGGGTGGGTAGGAGGAGTGACAAATGGAGAATGGGAAAGTCCTTGTCACCTTGACAAGATACATAGGTGCACAAAGTGCTCAACTTCATTGTAAACCTTAAATTTTGCACTTATTCATATCAATAAAATAGGGGAAAAACAAATATATACTTGTGACTGAGCTTTAATCTTTTAATCTTAATCTGATTTTCTTCCTCAATCTCTCCAGTTCTGACTAATTTACCTTTTTGATAGGCATGAGACAGGGGTGTCTTTCACAAGCACAATATTGTCTACACAAAGTGAAAGTTATGCTTTGATAATTGATATTGTTTCTAAAACATCTTCATTAATATATAAAATTTTCCATGAGACAGAGATAACATTGTGTGCAATAAAAAATCAAGAAACCACAATTTCATGTGTAGAATTTGAGAGATAGTATACTACTTTCTAAGGAAAAATAAAATACTCTTTAAATCTCTTTTGTATAATATGAAGTGAATTTGTTAGCTTAGTAATTTTTAATAAATGATAATATAAGTCATAGGCAAATGATAAGAACATTTTCACTAATCAAAAAGTATTTCAACTTTAGTTAGAAGAAATTTTAACAAAAGGAAGATTGAAAAAGGAAGAAGACTTAATAATTTTCTGTAATTAAAAACATAAAATTCAGAAAATCTATGCATTTTTCATCCTGTACTATTTTTAGCCTTGTGTTTGTAAGTAATGCACATATTATTGCATGTATTATATGAATTTTAGTTTATACTATAGATATGTATTTTACATATAATTTGCTTAGTATGTACAACTAAATTATATAGAATAATATTTAAAAGCTATATAATGTAATATAATTTTATATATATATATATATATATATATATATATATATATATATATATAGGTTGTGTGTATAAACAATTGTAAGAGTCAATAATAAATCTAAAAACAAATTTAATACAGATAATGTCACAAGGCCAATACCCAGCAAAACTGATTAAACTTTTGAAACCTAGCACATTGGAGGAATACCTGATGAAAGCTACTTTGTTAAAAAGTCTTCTGGGAGTGAATATTCTAAAGGTCCCTTTTTTTCCAGTAATTCATACAGGTAATGTTCCAAATTTTATTGAAAAGATGAAAAAATGTGTATTAATTTAGAGACATTTCATGAACTCTATAATAAAAGAGTACAGTGTGTCTTATTGCACTAAATCCAATATTTCAGCAGTAGCTTGAACCCCTACTTTGTAGCTCAATTGAAATGAGGCATACTGTGAAAGTGGCTTCTGAAACCCAGAGAGAAGGCTGTGAACACACAGTCCTCTTACTAATTCTCAAGAGAGAAATCCATGGAGTGATATGTACTGCTTCAAAAGCGCCTGCACTTGCTGGCTCCACAGCTCTCATAGGAAGCTTTGAGGTCTAGACTTCTCGCTTTGAGTTTGACACGGTGTTAGATACTTAGGCAGGCCAACAACCAGCCTGCACTGTGGAAATGCTTCCGTCTTCTTCACAGAACACACTCACTAAGATAACGTGAGGACCTCATGAAAGGGAGGGTGTGCCAAGTGCGCTCCCTCCGTGCAGGGGAGAGTAGGAAAAAAATATATATGTGTGTTAGAAATAATTTATAGGGAAACTACTTTGTACAATCTGGGACATACTTAGACCGCCATGCCAATGCTTTCAGGAATATCTTGACAAAAATAAAGAAACCATTAGGAAAAAAAAAGGAGACGAAGAAAAGAAATAGTCCTGAATTCAACTTATTGAAACCAAAACAGATCAAGTGGTTCTTCAAGATCCTGTTGACTATCCACCATGTTCTCAATAGAGGAGCAATAGATAGATTTTAATTTATGTGAACGATTAGTCGCAGGCACACAGACACTAGAGGGAAACATTTCAGGTAATGGCGGCAATGTTCTTTACTACTGCTGCTACTAATAGAGGGTGATATGAATCACAGCCAATATTTATGAACTATGCACTATCTGAAAAAATCTTATTAGATTTTTAAATTTTTATCCTTAAAATATTCTAAGATATAAGTGGTAACGTTTTTGAATTTTACTTTCTCATTTCATTTTCTTTTCTTTGCTTGTTTATTTTTTCGGTGGGGATCTTGCTAAGCTGTGCAGGCTGGCCTTGATTTCCCATGATCCTCCAGCCTCAGTCTCCTAAGTGGCTGGGTCTGGAGGTGCACACTACCTTCCTGGGCTCCTAGAAAATAATGTAATTTCTCTTTTAAAGATGAAAAATTTAAATATCAGACAGGTTTGCTAGCTCTCTCAAAGCCACATGGCTAACATCTAGCAAAACTCAATGTTTATTCGAGAAGCACTCCTCTAGATTCTAGATTGTCTTATATATTACACTCAAATAAGGTCCAATTAAATAACTACTGCTACCAGTATCTATTAGCAAGACCTTGGTGGTTTCTTCCAAACTGTTGATAGAACTCATCTTAAGACTTGGTGGGGAAAAAGGGAGAACAGAGGAAGGAGAGACAACCCAGTAGGAAGGGAGGGAAAATGATGAAAATAACGAGGTGATAAGATAAAATAAGTGTTAAGTGTGGCAAATATACACTAATATAGCAATGACTATGAAGAAAAAAATAAAAATTCATGGCTTATCCAAAAAAGAAGCTGGTGACTTTGTCTATGGGCTTCATTACCCAGCAGAGAATTCCAAGTAAGCATTGTTTTAGGAAGCAACCAGAACATTTCTCCTAATGAGACACACAGAGCTCCTGCTGCAGTCTACAGTCCATCACAATGAGAACAAGGCCCGCCTGTGTCTCCGAGTGGCCATGGTACACTTTGTGTTAAAGAAGGTTCAGAATTCATGACTGAAATATGGGCGGGTGATGAAAATGGGAAGAAATTGGACCACGCTGTGCAGTGAACCCTGCAGTGGTACTTAGCTCTGCTTTATCAATTGGATCTTATTTGATACACGAACAGCCCCTTGTGATTGAAAGAGACAAATTAGGCGTGGTGCTGGAAATAAACAAATAATAGTAGAATAAGGTGAGATTTGAAAGTAATGTGCACATTGAATATGAGTAAATTTATTTGTTAGTAAGTGCTGCTCAGACAATTAGTTTTGTGCAACAAAAAAAAAAAAGTAGAAGCAGTAAAACTCCTCACTCTTTCACATTTAGATTTAAGCGGTAGTTGTCTGTGACCCAAAATGGCCTATGTAATGAGAGCAGTGAGCGATTCATTTCATTGTTGAGCTAAAGAAGTTGGCAAGGTTTTCCCACTCTCTCTTTATCCTTAGAGACTCTAAGGTTTCAGGTGATGGCGATGCCACACATTTAAGGAAATTGGTTTTCTGAATTCTCTCTTAGTTAAAGGTTACAATATTAAAAGAATCTTTTTGTGGAACACCCATCTGAAGAGAATTAAAAGTCCAATGTCTCAGCCTCTTGAAATACAAAAGATTTTTAATGAACCTAGGATTAACATAACTGGCAAATATGAATTCATTTTTAAAGTTCTATGAATAATACGGTTTCTCCAAAGAATATCACATCATTTTACAAATATGTATGAGATTCATGACAGTAACTGGAGGGGGAAAAAGATACAAACTGAAACTGGAAGATTAGCACAGGGATTAGAGGGCTTCTAGCAAGCAAAAAATCCTGAGTTTGATTCCCCAGGACCATACACTCTAAGTGTGTTGGTACCTGCATGTAATTCCAGAACTCAGGAGGCTGAGTCAGAAGGATTGCTGTGAGTTTGAGACCAGTCTGGGCTACAGAGTGAACGCAGGACCCATCTGGGCTATAGAGCAAGACCCTGTCTACAAAAAATAAGATACAAACTACCACAAACACACAAAACAAAACATACAAAAAAATCCTCAAAAAATACAAACTGCCGTGAACACACAAAACATTCAAAAGAAGATCGAACTGCTACAAAATAGACAGAGGCTCCATGTTTTTAAAGCAAGAGAAAATGTAATTTTAGCAAAGAGGAGAAGGCAAAAATACAAAGAGTTCAAGTCCCAACTAAAAGTATTTTAAGTCATATGAATGTTGTCCAAAACGCAAGCAACAACAATAACAACAACAACAACAACAACAAAAAAGGATGACCCACACGATCAATAAATACAGCAGATAGCCTTCAGATTCAGCATAAAGGAATCCAGCCAAGGTAATAACTGCTCAATAATAGGGAAGAATCCACATCGCCTTTTTACTTAATAGAAGTCACTTCAGTTTCAACCTACATTTACTAGCAAAAGTACACAACATAATTTTACTCATAATAATAAAAATGTATGAATAATATCTACAATAGAAAACACATTTTAGAAGCATGAAAAACTTTATGAGAAAAATTCTCAGTTAAAATTAGCAATTTCTTAGTCACTATTTGCTATATTTTTTGAATTTTAAAATGTTAACAACTAGTTTATGTAGTATCTATTTCAAAATATTAAAGCCTTATAATATATTGGATGAATATAGAGAATTGTCAGTATCTTCATGTATGTTTATCGAAATTGACTGCTTGCTAAATATCAAACTGGTTAATGTAACTTAGACATTTTTTAGCAACAAACATCCTGTAAAGTACCATTGTAATGCTAAGAACTTGACAATATTAAATTAAATTAAATTCTGAAAATATAATAACAGAAAAGGAGATTTTGAGAAGCATTCTTATTTTATGTAATATTTTTAATGTTGTGATTTCACCATGCTTAGTCTCTAACAAGCTCTGATATCAATTTTATGCACAACTCTATAAATTTGAAGATTACTCATAAAAATATACTTTCAATTTCAAGAATATCTCTTTGTACAGCTTCAAGTATTTCAAGAGTTTTCATGATAAAAATAACGATATGTATTATTTTACCAATATGCTACAAAGATTTAAACACTTCTTTTGTAATTGGGCAATAAAATTTTGTTGTATGTTATCATATTTATCTTCTCATCTGCTTCTATAAAGCAAAGCACCTCGATGCTCTGGGAGGTTTGGCAGCAGCATGAGTGCTCTTGTGAATTGGAGGATATTGTGTGATGAGAAAAATATTTTCATAAGTAAATAAAATGTAATTAATATGTGGTTTTGTGTTTAGAATCAGGAAGAAAACAGTTTTAAGACACATGGCACCATCCAACAGATGTGACAGGCCTGAATGATGACATAATGCTCTCCTGTCTGTGGTGGTGACACAAATGGCAAAGGACACAGAACCGTCAGTCTTGTTGTTTATCTTCTGTCGGAGACTAATACACGAAAGAAGGTGATTGACGGATCTTGGATGTAGACACAGTCTGAGACATCCAGGGGTTGCCTTTTATACATGTAGAAAACTACTGCTTTGATGGGGTTGGACACGCCTTCTTTCCCTACCTTTCTAAGACATTGTCTTTATGTAAAAAACAGTAATAATGAGGGAGTTTTAGTCTATGACATATAAAGATAAAAATTGTTATTCTAGATGCTACTTCTCTTAAATGTACTATTTTATGACAGAAATTTATTTGTGAATGCTAAATATTTTGACTTAGGTATTCAGCAAGAGAAAAAAATGAAAGACCATTATAAAGAAGTGGAGAAATATATACATAATTGAGAAACTTTTTTCTAAAACTTAAAATCTTAATTCTCTTTTCTAATATATATTTCTTCCAAATGCACAAATTATTAATTAAAGTACTCACACAAAACACTGAATATGTATAGAGGAAGCTGTAGAAAATTAAGACGTGTCTGTGCTGATTTTTAAGAGCTTGTAATTTATCTGGAGGAGATTAGACATACAGATATAAAATATGTAGGTGGTAATTGCAAAGTAATATAAAAAGTGAATGGTAATGTGGTATAAAATCCATAATTCAGAGATGGAGATATAAAGTTAATTAAATAAGAATCTATTGAATTAGTAAGCCTGTTTTGATCATTTGAATGTGGAGTTAGATTACTGACCAGCTGAAATAGAAGGGATTAAAGATCAGAGAATTAGCTCTAGCAAAAGAAGCAATGGGCACAGGAACAAAGTGGGTAGATCCAAAAAAGAAATACAGCTTTGGACTCTATGATTGAAAACGCAACTGATAGCTTCTTATTTGTGTTTACCTCTTTCTTCTCATAAAAATGCAAGTAGCTTCTGATATTCCTACAATCTTGTTCATTTCTGTAGACCAATTCTCACTGTTACCCCTTATTTATAAAACCTATATTTCTAAGCACCCAAAATATACTTCTCATTTGGCTTTTATCAATCTCTATGATGTTTCTTTGCTCCCAATGTTAATATTGTGACTGCGATAATTTAAGTTCCAGAGAAGTGGTATTGTATATGCAACAATAGCCACCTCACTGCTTAACTAAAAATCATGAAGAAACATGTTCTGTTAAAATATTATTTTATATTGTCATTTGGAGAAATACACTTTCTGTCAGCAAATGATGACATTTTAGCTCGCTAGAATGTTATTTATATCAGAGAAATAAAGCTCTTCAGACAGTTATTTGCATCTTATCTTGCATTGGTTTAAAAACTGTTGCAAAACAAAAGTAAAAGTAATTCTGAGTTGGATGGCCCTGAGACTGATTTTTTTTTGAGTTGATGCATTTGTTGCAAACAATAATAAGAATAAAAATATAAGGAAAGACAGACCACCCATGCAAACTGATCTTCCAAATAAATAAGCAGAAAAACAAATAATGAATGAAAAGTGGTGAAAAAGTTACATGCCAGAAGTTTACTCCAAAAGAACAAAAGGGATATAAGTGTTTATAGACAAAAAGTACAGAGGTAGAATAAGGATGTTTTTTAAAGAAAATGAAAATAGAAAGTCATTATCACCTGACCTGAGGTTTCCAAGAGTTTATAATTCTCTGACATTGATAAGAGATACAACCTTTAATTAAGAAAAATTAAAAAAAAAATTTCTAACTGGATAAGTACATACTGAAATGCTGATAAAAACAAAACAAAACAACAAACACAGAGGGTAATTCTAGGCTGGAACTAGGGAGAGGAGTGATAACATGGCATTCAACATCTAGAAAAATAAAAGAGATCAAAGAAATCTGAAAGTGTGTGGTGGAATAGAGGGGAAAAGGAAGTGGCAAGAATATAGAAGCAATTTACACTTCCTAAGGATTCGAAACAAAATTACATAAAAACAATATTGTGTATCAGTTGAACAAAAAGTAAATTGATTCTATTAAAATGCATTCAGTAATAAAGGAATTATCATTTTTAAAAATTGCAAGACAAAGGTTAACACAAATAAATATTGGTCAATATGAAAATAAATTTTGTAAATAATTTTAGGAAAGTGAATGAAATTAAAATTAAAATTTTGATTCATAAGTATTATTGAGAAATTCAGTAACAAGTAGGCCAAAAAGATAAACTAGGAAAGTATTTCTAATATATATGGCCACACTGGAGTGGAGTATAAATTGTGAGCCTCAAGCATATGTGTAATAAAAAAGTATATCCAGTGGTGAATTTTTAAAGAGCACAATTTAAGATTTATCTCATGAATATAATTGCAAACAAAAAATATAGTGTGTACTTGGCAAATTGAATTTATGTTATAAATAGAAAACAGCCTATATTTGTCAATTTTATTTTATTCCATTTAATAAAAAGTGTTTATAAGTATAAAATCAATTATATATTTTGCCATACCAGCAAAATAAAGGTGGAAAAGCCAATAATTATTTCAAAAGATACATATAACTATTTTATGACATTAGCTAGTCATAATAAACACTTGCATACAACTTCAAAGGGAAGACAATTAGTGATTTTAATTTTCGTGCCAGCAACCCTGCTCCTGGTTCCCTGACTTGCTCCTGCCTCGGGGTTGTGTTTTCCCTTTCTCGTGACCTGCACCTGTAGACCTTCTCTGTTCCACACATCCTACTCCGAACTTCCCACTCATACCTGCCAGCCCAGTCTTGCCAGGCCTCTAATCATTCAACCAGAAACATTCATCTTTCAATGCTCCCACATGTGCTTTGTTATCCACGCCTTTGTGTTCTTTGGTACAATCTTACATGGCTGGGGTTTCATGGCAGTGTGTCAAATTCATTCATGTAGCAATGTGCATTATCATATGCTGTTTGCCCACATATTTGTGGTCAACATCACACTCTTAACACTCACTTTCTCTTTTCTCTAGTTGTATCAATACCTAAACCTTAATATTACCCTAGAATTAAACTGAACTCAATTTCCTTGCCTAGTCATGCCTATAATCTGCATATAAAAGTATGTGATTTCATGTTATTGATTCTATACCACTAATGCACTGACAACTCCGACACTTATGTCGCCGGCCTGGCCTCTTCCTTGAGCTTATGACCCATAGATCCAACTGACTTGACACAAAGTTGACAAGGTAAATATTATTGAAGCATTTCCGTCTCCAAAATGGCTCGTCTGGTCTCCTACATTTCAATAACAATTTCATCCTTCCTGTTTCCCTAACATTAAACCTACTCTGTGTTGTTCTTATGCTTCCCTTTGTCAACCACTTAGTACAGAACCAGGAATCTGCACTTTGGAAGACAGATAGATATTCAAAGTGTGTTCAAAGTCCATCACCTATCACTTTGTTCTTTCAAGAACTAAATTATCCTGGTGTCTTACTTGGATACCACATGCTTTTCTCTATTAGCTACCCAGTTCATCTTAAAGTCAAACTAATTTATAAAACTAAATTTTGGGGCTGGAGGAATTATTGTAAGCTCAAGACCCTGAGTTCGACTCCTCAGCATTACACAGACTGGGTGTGGTCCTGCAAATCTGTAATCCCAGAACTCTGGAGGCTGAGGCAGGAGAATTGCCCACGGCCAGTTTAGGGCAAACAGTGATTCAGAACTAGCCTGGTCTGCAAAAATAAACAAAAAAACACACAATACATAAAACATTAAATCGGATGTTCTTTGGTTCCCATTTATTATACCTCACATGCTAGCGGGTAGCTGGTAGGAAGTTCACTGAGAAAACAAGTGTGTGAAAAAAATATTTATTTTGGTTATTGTAGATGAAATAAGCATTAATATAAGTGTATGCATTTTCTCTTGTGAACTAGGATTGTCATCATTGCCTAAAAAGTAAACTATTTTGATAAAGAAGTGGAATGAACTGAAAATATATCTCAATTAGCTGTGACTCAAAACCTTTCTTTAAATCTTAACATTATTACTCTGTGGAAAGTACCTAATATAGTGGAGTTCAAACTTTTAAAAATTTACTAGTTAGATACATTTTGTGTGCTGCTATCACTAAGTTAGTATAACATTTTGTTTTCTTGATAAGTGCTCAGAAATATAGTAGCTAAATAATTAGAAGAAAAATAAGCAGTGTTCTAATTCTGAGGATTGTAACGGTTGTTTCCTTTTAAGTAAGAGAAAACAAGACAACAGTAACTGAGAAAGTTTTGAGGATAAAGTATATAGTATCGCATCAGAAAGTGAATATGGACAATGGAAAAAGAGCTCTGAGAAGCATTACATAACTCATGCAATTACTTTATGTCATTTATTAACAAAATGTATTATGGCTAAGCAGCCTGTAACATGCTGCGTTGACAGATTAAAAATTTTGGTGATTAGGTAAAAGGGAAAGGGTGAAAAGTGAATGCACATTTTTGATAATAGACCAGAAAATATATTAAATTATTTATGTTTTATTACTGATATTACCTAATTTGACTCCTTCTCAATTTTAGAAGGATTTTACAAGCTAGAAAATATGAGTTATTTTATGCAATACAAAACATTTCAAGTTGCATGAAGCCAGAGGCTGTGTTTTTTATTAATATTTTAGCACATAACAAATAAATATTTTGTGAATTTGAATTTCTTAAATTAATATAACCATCACCAAATATCTGGGTAAAACAGCGATCATTTTTGAGAATATGTATCATTTCCTCAAGAATTTTTATCTAAACACTGTCTACAAATCCCCACCTTTAGAAATGCATACAAGTACCCAGGTCACATTTCCATTTTAGAATTCAGCAGACATCTCCAATTTAATATATGTAAAACAGGAGCCTTGACCTTCGTTTACTATTTTAGTCACCTTTCTACCACTCTGACTAAATATCAGGGATTAACAACTTAAAAGAAGACAGTTTTCCTTGGCGTCACAGTTGTAGTCATGGTGGGCTAGCTCTCTTGATTTAGACCTGTCGCAAAGCCCGTATCATGGTACAAGCACGTGGCCAAGACAGACTCTCCTCATTGTTGGGAAGAAAGCAGAGAGAGAACCAGAGAGGAAAGGGCCAGAAAACAATGTATAGTCCTCAAGGAGCAAATTCTCAGACCCATTACCCACTTCCTTAACTACATCCCTCTTCCAGAATACTCATCACTTCCCAATAATGCCTTAATATTAGGAATCCATCCCTAGGTTGATTCACTGAGGTAGTTAGAGCTCTGATGATACGACCACTTTTCAAAGACACCACCTCTGAATATTTTGTTGCCTTGAAAAGCAATACTTCAACCTGTGTGCCACTGGGAAACATTCCAGATCCAAACCATGGCACTCACAAAATCCTTTTTCTTCACCTTTGAAGTAAGGCCCAGTTTCATCACATGCAGTCACTCTCACCCACTCTTCTTTGTCCCGTATACAAAAGTCAGTAACAGTTATGAGTTTGGTCAGCTACACATCCCGATTTCAACCACTTCCTTACCATGGCTGCTACTGCTTCTCTACTTTAAACCAATTTTGTTCTTGTTGGTTTTTGTGAGCTCACGTCACATCGCTCAGTCCTTGCTCCAGGTGTACTAATCTGTTCTTAGAACTCTGCAGCCATGTTCTCATCTTACAGCTTATGTACTCGCTGTAATATATTGTAAGATACTTTTTGTTACGATAGCTACAAAACAAAACTTCCTCAGGATTCTTCTGGGCATCCTGTTTGCTGTGTTTCATATCTTTTTTTTTTTTATCTCCCCAAAATACTATGTGTGGAAATTCTGTCAACTTGTCATAGGAGGAAGACATTTTGTGATTAGGTCAGAAGGTTAAGCCTTCTTTAATGAAATTTCAGTGTCCTGATAAAATTGGCACAAGGGGAGTCTTGCATCCCTCAGCCTACGTGAAGAGGAAGTGAGTGGCTGCCACAGAAGGGTACAAAAGTGCATTCTCACCTGTCATCAAATCTGCCCTCACCTTATCTTAGAATATCCTCTCAGAAATATCAAAACTAACTTTCTCTTTTATTATATGACACCCAGTGTAAAGTATTCTCAGAGAGGAACCCAAGTTCTACTATTTGAGGTCCTATTTAAAATTAAACTTCCTCCCAAAGTGCTTTATTCTCTCCTGTCTAATAATTTTTATTTATAGAATAAACCTCACATAATATAATATAGATACTTCATATTTACCTCATTGTAGGATCCTTCACTAGTCTGGAAGCAGGGTGTGCTTCAAGATTGGTTCTTTTTAAACTACCTTTTGACACATCAAGATGAGTTCAAGGTATATGAGAAGTCAAGAATTATTTCTGGGTAAATTATTTCTGGGATTGAGTAAATTTGCTCCTAACTTACCCAAGAATATATATGAAATCTCTTAAGTTTCTATAATTCAAACTATAGATCTATATAATAATAAGTTCTCAATATAACAGCTAAAAATCAACGCAAGATATAATAGGTAAATATTTACAGATAGGTTCATAAAAATAGATTAGAAACAGAATATATTTTCAAAGTTTAATTCACGAATGGATTAAATGGAAGTAGAAATAAAACTGAAAAATTTATTTTTGTAATGGAAGGAGTGTTAAAATATGGGAACGCTTTCTTAATTTATGTTTGAATTTAAAACATTTTTATCCAAAATCCTGTTACTTTTTTTCAACACTTCACACAAAGTAACATAAATACCAACATAAATACTATAAATAACAAGGTCTGAGATTCTGCGAGAACACATAACAAAAGACACTTTGCACCAAAAATATCCAGAAAAAGCACTCCCAATGAGCCTGTCATTGCAAACTGGGGAAGGAAAATAAAAAGCAACATGTTTGAAACTATCTGGAGTACAGTGGTGTCTAGGGAAAGGATTTTGCAGAATATTTAAAAATACAGCAAAACATCGATGCTACTTAGGGCAGCACAGGGCAAGTGGTGCGTGTTCTCTTAGGTTACATGTAGAAAGAAACACACTGAAATATCAAAACAGCTTGTGCCTGAGTACTTGAATTGTGAAAGGAAGATGCTTATTTCTCATTGTATTGTTTCTATACCTCTAAAATATAATACGTCAAGCTTGTCTCTTTTTAAATTTCAAATGTCACCAAATTGAAAGATTTTGGCTGAGTCCTTCTGATACATTATTCTTGTTAGGTAAAAACTGTCACAATCACTTAATCAAGACCATTCATTTGGGGTATCTGGGGTAGCCATTGGTTTGTTAACTGATAGAACAGCCAGTGTAGGTTTTTTTTCTATATATCAGAGGGGTAATAAGCCACTCTGTGCCAAGCTTTGGCACATGATTGATGTGTAAACATGAAAGTGCTTTAGTGGCCTTTGGTAAAGGTGAAGTCTATCGTAAAAGGTGAACTCAGCAAGGTCCAGCAAACACATTTACAAATTCCGTAAAACTACTACATAAACTGTTGACTCACCAGTGCACATAATAGCTACCAAAGCATAATTGGATTCGACTCACGTAAGTCAGGTAATAAGAGCTCAGTTTAGTATCATTGCAGGTGCAGAGACCTGCCAACATCTCCGCCGCGTGGGCTTCCTCAGGGCAGTAGATGAGTAAAATATGTGCATGAACTGTGTGAGCTGAATTTAATTCTATCCATCTTTTTTTCTGTTAGGGCCTCCACAAAAATGCTTTATGTAATGTGGAAAAGCAGTTCTGTAATGTTAGTTTACTTCCTATAGCCATCAACTTTTACTAATTTAAGCCCACTAGTGTTCTCACTGAAAAGCTTGTGTCTCAATGATAATGGATGTTCACATGGCATTTTATAATAAGAAATTTGTGTTAAATGTAATATAATTAAATTTAAAAAGTTAGAATTCCTCAGGGATTAATGAGCAATCCATCTCTTAACATGTGGCATCAATGCGGTACTGAGATACAGAGGCTCTCTATTCATTAGCAGTTAAGCATATGCTAGCAAAAGTTATCACGGAATTTTACTTCTACAAAGATACTCCACTCTCTCATAGCTAAAGGCAGAAACGCTCTATGAGGCTCAACAGTATAATTTAACAACTGAAACATGTTTATTTTCCAACAATGAGTTGTCAGATGATTCTCCACTGCTACAGCAATGCTAATTGAAATAATGAGTGAGAGTTGATAATGGGATCAATAACCACCTATTTTTTATTTTGTAGCTTATTACCTGTAAGCGTAAAAATAAAGAAATAAAATAATATTTTATAGTCTTTTGCTGTGACTAAAACTGCATGTATCAGTAACTAAAGGTGATTATCCTTCCTTTTTAAAATTGCATGGCTGATGGTGGTAAAAATTAAATTTAATTAAATTTAATATATTTTCATAATGAAGAATATAATGTTGCCAAGAACATCTCGTAAAAGTATTATGAAATGCTCTTGAGATATGTTTGTGGGAATGTTGCTGTAAGAACCGATTGTATCTTTCCAGCTCTGGCTTGTTTTTTTTTTTTTTTTTTTCTGTACCTTCAAATAATCACATATACCCGTGAGCCTGAGAGATAGAGAAGGAAATGAGGGACGCTTTATAAATTTCTATCTATATTAAGGACAGAACCTCATGCTACAGTGTTCGCCAAGGTTTTTCCTATTAATGTTTAGATGATCTGAGTGCTTCCACTATTGTGTTGCTAGAACCATGACTCCCAAACCTCTTACCCCTTAGCCTTTATATTTTATTCTTTTTGAGATCAACCTCTGCAACGAACTGGATGTTTTCCTCCTCCCCCAAATTTGTATGTTCAAATTCTAACCTCTGATGGCATGACGTTAGGAGGCATGTTCTCTGCTAGTTGGTTAGTCTGGGAGGATGGATGAATGAGATTAATGACCCGTGAACTAGATCTTAGAGAGCTTCCTGTCTCTATTTGCTATGTGAGATTTCAATAATAAGTTAACAGTTGACAATCAAGAACAAAGTCATCCCCGGAATTCGACTATGCTGACACTACAATCTCTTTCTTCTTACCTCCAGAATTGAAAAAAAAAATTAAATATGCTGCTTGTAAAAATCTGAACTGTAGTACTAGGCTATTAAGTTGTACAAAATACAACTGACTTTACCTCATATAATACCTACCTTACAGAAATTACATTTTATTTATTTATTCATTTTTTGAGAAAGGCTTTTGATCTGTAGTTTAGGATGGTCCTGTACTTTACTATGTAGCCCAGGCTGGCCTAGAACTCACAGAAATCTTCCTTCGTCTCCCTCCTGAGTGCTGGTATTATAGATACGAGCCACCATACTCAATTAATACTATTTTCTATTTTTGAACTATGAAACTCTAGTACACAGAATTTTTATCCACATTAAGAAACAGTTTTAATACAAAGGTTCATAAAATTGTGTTATAGGAAATTACAGAGTAAGTATGAACTAAAACAGGGGTGACTTTGGTCTCTCATTATAAGCCTGTTAGTCATGTATGATCATTTAAGATTAAACTGATTCTTAAAAATGAAAAAATTAAAGTATTTATTGAAAGAAAATAATTCATTTTATCAAATCTCTTTTCAATAATTCTTTATTCTGTCCTAAAGGGAAGGAACAAAAATTTATAATGAGATGTTGATTTCCAGTTTAAATTTAGAGCTTAAAGGGAAGGCTGAAAATGTATATCTTATGTTACTCAATGAGACTATTATACAATTTAAAATACACATTTAAATTCACAAGGGAAGGACAACAGACTCTTCATGCTGTCACCTATGCATATTTTATTTTTCATTCTTTGCTGAGGGATAGTTAATGTGTCCTCAAGAGATGGCTTGAGGAAGCCCCTTGAGGTGAGAAGAGAAACCCAAGGGGTCTAAGAATTGGCCTGTGGTGGTTTACTGTATTCTCGTGAACATGGGCCCTTCCCTTGTTTTTTGAACAGTGAGTTGATTGATAGGAAAACAGCTCCTGAACTAAACTGTCTTGCTCTTGGGTGAAAGACAGGATGTGGAACGAGAAGGAAACAGAATATGAGTGGTCAGGAGAACATCCCCACGGTATCATGGAAGGCAGGGGGACTTTGGTGCGGTCTAATGTAAAATTTCCTGTGGTTTTAAGAAATATACGTTTCCTTCTTGCTACATAGCTATGCAGCCAATGCTACACTGTGTATTCAAAAGTAGAGTATTCTAGGATTTTAACTAGAGTTTCCCTGGTAAGCATGCACATTGTTAAGGAAAAAAAAAAAGGAAAAAAAATACAGTGAGACATTAAAGTTACAGATGTGACATATTAATACACCACTTTCATAAGTACTTTTACAAAGATGGTGGAATTTGCTGTGGTAAAGGTATATCCACTCTGTATTCCACATATAGAATAGCAAATATCATAAAGTAAGTGCTAAATACCTTTTTATGCTGAGTTTTAAAAAAATCTCCTCCACCATCATAGAATCCTGTCTTCCCATGTCCTAGAAAAAGATACATTTGTGCTACACTGTTCAAGAATGCATCTGCTCTTTCCCCAGGTAGTATGAGCTTTAGTGGGCTCTGGCTTATCTTTGATGTCATGACTGGACTTGGGAGGATGATCTCTTCTATAATTATGAACTCAAATATCTGATAAATATTAAGGAAGAGCTTTGATAGTGAAAACAATCAGACCTTGGAAAAAGACCAACAGGGATTTTCTATTTTTTTCTAAAGCTGCCATTTGAAGAATTGCATTATTTTGATTACTGAGTATTATTTATTATATTGTTTCCTGTATTTACAATCATCTATAAACACGCATAGGTAAAATATTCTGAAATTTATTCATAAATTCTCTCTTAAATAGCTGTATAAATGATTTCTATTACTCTCCCTGTGCTGTATAGTTCCTAATATTTGCTTTACTTGAGTATTTTATTTTATTTAAGTGAATCACTGTCATTTCCTTTTCTCTCTTCGGGTGTTTTACATATTTATATGTAGAATTAAAGAAAAGTACCTATGCACCTCAAGGCCACCCTAATCAAGCTATTTCAGCAATTTAGTAAATCACAGGGGTGAGAGACTGATGTTTTGCAATTGAATGGTATTAAGGCTTTGATATATTTGTTTGATTGCTTGCCCTTTCAAAGATTTATTTTTTAAAAATAAAAAAGTGTTTTCTTCATGGTCCCAGTTTCTTCTGTTTTCTGTCCCTTTTAAAAATTTTATTTGTGTCGGTTTTGCCGTTGGTTCCTTTGCCCCCGTGTCTCTTTTAACATCTAGAGAACCGATTATGTGAAATGTGAATACGAATTCCTCCTCGACCTGGATGCTTAATTGCCCTTTCTCAGCGGCGCAGTCATCTAGAACTTCCACTTATGGTTTTAATTACTGCTAATGTTTTAGTGATGGTGCTGATAGAGAAAGATCATTTTTTAAGAAAGCGATTTTAAAATGAAAATCACCTGCCCAGCTGAATTTTTAGAATTTACTGCCTCTATGTAGGTATAAATGCTAAACATATAAATGCTGCATCTTTATAAAAATTTTAGTAACTTCCAAAAATAAAGTTAATGTGAATGCTGATTTTAATATTAAAAATCATTGTTGGTGAAGTATATTTGTTAATTCACTGAGCAGTAATATATGTATTTAAAGCTTCATGCCAAGTGATGGTGTGACAAAAAAGAATAAGCTTTCCAGTGGAAATGAAGTACCTATATGCAAATAAGTATACTAAAAATGTTTATTTCTACCTGAGTTGTATTGAAAATATGATGACAATTATGATCTTTTAACTGAAACAAAGTATATAAGGTGCCATATCTAGTGCAGATGTCACTACGCGCCTCTTTTGCTTAATCTTTGCTGTAGCATTGTCAGTTCCTAAATTCAGGGTGTCTTTTCTTTATTCTTCTCCCAATCCCTGCATTTGGATGCAATTTTTCCTCACTATTCCCTATGACATATAAGAAGAATGAACTACATAACCGCTTTTTTCAGGTGGATTCTGAAAATGTCCATGTAAACCAGCAAGTCTCACTTTAATATCCATAACTCAATGAGTATTTATTTAATGTCCATTAGGGTGTTATGTAGTGTAAAGAAGCTGAAAGTAGGTTACATACAATCAGCTATCCGTCGTTTGGAAGGAGAAAAGACAACATACACGTCGCACTGAAGTCTCTAATCCATTAAACTGCTCATTCATTCATGCATGCAGCAAACATTTATTGAATGCCTAGTATGTCCTCAAAGTTGCTTTAGTTCAGCATTTTACTTCCAATAAAACACTGCAGAGGGTCCAAGCAATATAGAGATAGTGTATTTAATAAGGAAAACAATGAAATATGTACTTAGTGCTCTCTGGACAGAGAAAACGAAAATTCAACCTGTTATATAAGGTCAGGAAGACGACCTGTGGAAGGAAAGAAGAACTATTTTGAATGCTACTGCAGCTGCACATGTGAGTTTCGTTCTTCAGAGTCATGTGGTTACAGGAAATTACTCAAATAAGAATTTAGTCGACCATCCACACAAATGTTCAAGATAAAAATCCTGATCTGCTCTTATGTTTTTCTATAGATACTAATCTTGTAGATTGTGACTTGCATATCTTTTTTAAAAATTTTATATAGTTGTATCTATCCACTTGGCTATCACTTTGTTCTTAACATATGTAATCCTTATGCATCCTTCCTGTCTCAGTTAAATGTAATTTTGGAAGGGCATGATGGTTCACACCATAACATTCAGTCTGACAGAACCTTTGATAGTAGGATGCTGATATGGAATAATTTGTATTAACCTGTGCTTGCTGTATAAAATAAATTTATGAAAAGCTTTAAAGATGCTAGAATAATAATAATTCATGATAAATTTTCTTTGTAGAACAATATTGTTTTGAAACACTATTCTTGCTCTTTAAAAAGAAATGAATGCACACAGTGGAATACTACGCAGCCATAAAGAAAGACAGATATGAAGCCTTTGAATGAAAATGGAGCCACTTAGAATCAACAATGCTCAATGAACTGGATCTAGCAGAAAAGGTTGACTATAGATGGGGGTGTTCTTCTTATGAAATGCACAAGAATAATGACATAAAAGACCCCAATATGAATGGATGGGTAGAAAAAGAGGCAATGGTTGGACGGGAAAGAGATGAACTTCTAAAAAAGAGTAGATATAGACAATCTTTGATTCCTCAAACCTGAAGGTTCTAACATGTTACAGAATTTAGATCTCATGTATTTACAAAAACTTAAAACTTGTGTCATGTGTATTTTTACCACAATAAAATAATTTAAAAAATGAATGTTATGACAGCATGACAGGAAACATGACACAAGGCTGAAATTTCACAGTTGGTTTTAAAATACTTTTACACAAAAAGACAAATAGTCGAACAACAGTAAACAACCTAAGAATGATCCTTCCAAAAGAGAAGCCACAGCTGGAAGGAATGCTCAACTTTCTATGTTCATTTCAGGTAATTATGAGAAACAATTGAAGAATGTCACAACTGCCCAGTAGACTCTAAATTTAAACTGGAAATCAACATCTTATTATAAATTTTTGTGCACAAAGTGATCCAAGATACATAATTTTATTTTAATCAAAAAATCAAAATGTTTTAATATGGTCTATAAAATTGAGCACAAATTTTTTAAAAAAGTCTACAGGTGAGAAAAGACATTAAGGATTATGTTGGAAATGACGTGACATTGTGTTTGTGTGTGTGTTCTGTGTGTGTTCTCTGTGTGTGTGTGTTTGTGTGACACTAAGGATGAAGCCAAGGGCCTTCACCTTGAGCTACATACCTAGTCCATTTTTGGATTTTGAATTTGAGACAGTATTTCCCTAAGTCACTAGGTAGCTCAGACTAAGCTCAAATTTAAGATTCCTCTGACTCCACCTCCCAGACTGCTGGGATTATATATAGGCTTGTATCAAGGGGCCCAGCCATCTCAATTTATATACTATCAAGGACCAGAGTCAATTTCCTGTATTTATAGAGGGTATGTTCCAAGATCCCTGGTGGATATTTGAAATTATGTATAGTATTGTCCTCTTTTATATTTTTCACATTTTTTTTAGATTTGAGCATACAATTTTTATACAATTTTAGCATACAATATTTTTTATAACTAAAATGGGAACTTTTACTCTTTCATTTAAATAACATACTTTACAACTTAAGTTTAGACTATCCCAGTTGATAACATCATTTCTCTTTCGCTTTGGGGCTGTTATTTTAAAAGCCATGTCTATCTGCATAACAGCAATGTGCCAGCCAGCACCATGCTGAGAGCTGAGACAGCTTACCAAGTGACTAGCAGTCGAGAGTAAAAGCAGAAAAGTTACTTTGGGACGAAGCAGAGTGGCATAAAATTTTAGCATGCTGCTCAAAATAACATATAAGTCAAATATGGCAAATTTCTTGTTTCAAAAATTGCATTGGATATTTTAGGATTTCTGTTGACAGGTAGTAAGTGGGACCAAGGAAATAAAGCCACGGAGAAAGAACGCTAAATGGATCAAAACCTTTCTGCCAATAGATACCGAAAGCTTCTCTTTTAGCTCCAGTGTTTTAGAGGTTGCAGCAACCAGTGGAAGTCCACAAGGGATAAGATTTGCACGACAGATTGACCATGCTCAATTCCTGAGGTTATACAACAGAGAGTCAACCAGGAGCCTGTTGCAAGAAATCTTTGTGTTCACAAAGCTTTCTCAAAACACTGATCACATACCTTTATAAATGAACCTTTCAGCACTCAAAGATTCTAAAAGAACTTCATGTAGATTGAAATAATTGAGAAACAAAAGATAGCAACACAGCAACATAGTGTGAAGCATCCTTCTAGCAACAAAAATAGGACAGTGCGTGTTATGACAGGGGAGTGACATTTGAATAAATAGGAATAGAGAGCAGTCACATTGCCACAGTTCTTGTGCTTGCCTTCGTCTACGTTCCATAGCTTATTCTACCATGACAGACAAGCACAACAGCGATAATCCTCTCAGCCCTCTTAAGGCAGACAGGGCCTCAGGTCCAACAGTTTCCAGCCATAAGTGGCCTTATTAATTTACTCTACTTTGCCTTATGTGTATTATTATTTTTGTATGCATCAAAACACGAAAACATTTCAATGCTCTGAGTTAACAAACTGTGCATACATGAACTTGCATGTCTTGTTATGGGCTTTAGTCACTTTTTATAGTTCTGGATGGTATAATTCTGAATTAAAATACCTTCAGTTATGCTGGTTTAGGTCACTATGTTCCACCTTCCTGATAAACCATAGTCTTCGTGATACTCTGTGTGCAAGAGAATTTGTAAGCAAATTCTGAAAAGTCCTGTGTCTAATAAATTCAGCGAATGCTCTTGTATTTGGTATTTTTAAAATTGGGTCATATCTTGTCTCAAAGTATGTACATTTTTTGAAGTGAAACCAAAATTTTTTATCCAAATAGAAAACAAACAAGTAATTTTCCTACTTGGAAAATATTGGTGTCAGGTGCCTGGAGTGATTGATAACTGAAATGTGGAGCTCCCAGTGAGCTAACTAGATAAGTAATATAGAAAACGGTTTGAGCAGGATTTATTTCTGATTGAGTGCACTACATGTTACCTTCACATTATTAAATTTGACCAGTGCCAAATTCTAAACGTGAAATTGTGTTTTGCAAAACAGCTACTTTTGAAATATATACATATATATTTAATAAATATATTAGTGCTTACTAAATAAATATCAATATTGATTTTAATAAGATAGATATGTTGATTCGAATTAGGAAGAATTTATTTTTAGGTAGAATTCAGCAGAAAGTAGAATAATAGCAAATTCAGTGATGAGTGGTAAATATTCAAGTTTAACTACTAATGTCACACAACTTGCTCAAAGGGGAAGCATCACTCAGCCAATACTGTTAAGACAATAAAGACGTAGGAATGTGTTTCATCTCTCTGATCACACAAACATGCCAAGAATTATATAAGTCATGAGTTGTCCAGTAGCCTGTCCCATATATAAATTATCATCGCTTCCTATATAGAGGAGACAATGAGGGCAAGATGGTGGTTGGATTCTTGGAACACTGATTCAGTCTCTCATACCATGAAATTTCTTTTGGCAAGCAGTGACCTAAAGGGAGACTAGGTGTCAGGTCCTTTTCACCTCTTTTTGCCATGTCACACTCATTCAGTAGAGGAGAAGAATATGCGTGGACTTTCTGGTTCAAACCTTGGCTGTATCACTTTCTGGTTAGTAAAATTTTTAAATTCTTTGAGATTTAAATTCTTCTTTTGGACTGAGAGCTAATAAAAGACTCTAATTGTAGTTTGGGCATAAGAAATACATGAAGCATATCAGTATTTGGTACATAGTAACTGAAGTTAAAATGTTTATTCAATAAAATCAAAATTTAGTCCTAATTTTTCAAGATATTCTACTATGCAAACTTAAAATTTTAAGTTTAGGTGAAAATATTACACACACACACACACACACACACACACACACACACACACACATACACACACACACACACACATATGGAGAGAGAGAGAGAGAGAGAGAGAGTGAAATAAGAGCCATATTTTCTAGCTGTTTAGGTCAAGAACATAAAGTACATTTAATACGTACTGGTATAAGTACCTGTAACTGCTAGAATATATAATAATATACTTTTAAAAAAAGTTTCACTAACATAATTATGTTAAAAATGTTTAGCTAACTCAAAAAACTTGCAACGAAAGCAATTTTAGATTGCTCCTCTGTTTCACTTATCCATTTTATGCTGTAATTATTTTCTTTTGGAACATATGACATAAAGCTAAGAACATAAGAAATGTATCTATCCTAGGATGCATTTTTAAAAATACTATAATAGGGAAAATTAGCTAAATATTTATAGTGATCTCATAACTTTCTCTGCTATAGCTTTCAGGATGAGAGTTGATGTATCAAACACTGATAATAGTTTTGGTACACAAATTGGTGCCTGTACTGACTATTACAATTTTTATATGGATTGTAGTGGAATGACTATTTTGAGATATGAATTTTTATTGATTTATTGATCTTTCAGTAGCTTCCCTGACCAGTTTAGGTAATTTGTTGCTGTAGGGGTTACTTAAAATGTATTTTGTGCAGACTTTTTTCAGAAAGGTAAAGAAGAAAGTTGCCTGTTCAACTATAGCGATACGTATTGATTCCATGTGGAAAACTAAACAAGATAGTATATGTTTATCCTGCACTTATGAAATACCTCATTAAGTTAAGTAACATGAACCATCCTGATACTAAAAAGAACACATTTTGATTTTTTATTCTAATGTTACCTATTAGCAATGTATAAAAACAAATGCTGGCCATAATCATTGATAAATAGAATGTACACTTTGAAAGATTTTCATCTTATGCTATTCAAAGTATCATTGAACAGAAAGTGAAATTTCTTTTAAATATAATACTTCTCTTTTCTTTCTTTATTAATTTTAGTAGCATGTAAGGTGGCTTTATCAATTCTCTTAAAACTAGGTCAACAAATATGTTTTTATATGTTTTTTCTTTTATTATTTATTAAAAGCTTTATATTTTCATTTATTCCACTGGAGTTTTAAAATAAATTTTAGAACTAAAGTTTGCAAAAGTACTTCAATACATTAAGAACTGTAAATTCTATCCATAGGCCACAAACCATTATTCAGGATAATGGATATGATGATCACATCAAATTTTCTATTATTTTTATATGGAGAAACATTTCTCTGGAACTCAGCAGTTCCTGAAGTTAGATTATCTCGTATATTCCTCTCAAAAGCTCTATGAGGAAGATATTACTATAATTAATGTTGTTTGGAGAAATGAAAAAAACTAGAGAAATCTTAAGTAGCTTGTTTTTGATATGAAATTGTGGAGAAGGTGTGCTAGAATTGGGCCCACAGGGTCTAGTTGCAGAACCAGACTACTTAAAACTCCTGAAGTACCTAAAATATAGCAATATCTAAAGTAGAAAATTAGTTTTATTTTTTTACTAGCTTTGCAGTCACACACACACACACAGACACAGATGCACACAGACACACAGACGCACATGCACACACATAAAGTACACCATGGTCTGTATAGTTTTACAGTGGACTCTCTTGGTTTAGTCCAATTTGGAATGATACAGACCATATTGTCATTAGAGTTACTCCTGGAGTTTCAGTTTCTGTTGTTGCCTAAGAGTGATCTTGAGTTTTATTATGGGGTTTGATAGAAAAGCTGATAGAAGAGGCAATGAAAACATATATTTAATACCTTCTTCCATTTATTCTATGATGATATTTTTCCCACATTAATTAAAATGATGGGATAAAGTCCAATTTACTATCACTTTGAAAAATCAAGATAATTGAATGATTAGAAAATTATATATAAATGCATTAAATACTTATTTGAGAAAGGCATTGTAATATATCTTATTTTAAATAGAGAAAGCATTCATTTTAAGTAGATAAAGACTTAATATGTATTCTATCATCCTGTCATAAACTTACACTGAAGATAAGGGGAGACAGAAAGAGAGATGCAGACAGAGGGGGTAGAGAGAAAGGCTACATGCTGAATATTTATGTCATATGAGATAAAATATTCATCATTTTGGGGGGATTACAAGGAAGCTATTCTATTATTGAGTCCCAAGTAAGCACTTTAATTAAATTAAGGAAAAAATCTTATATAAACACAATACAATATGTTCCAGTTTTATAAATGTGATCCAAATATGTTTTCAGAGTGACCTATTTAGCTATTTTACGTTCTTCAAAATGTATTTCTAAATATACCTCTGATGTGACTAAATGCCTTGACAGATTCCATAACTGTTGTGACGCTAAGCATTTAATCATGGTTTCATTTTTAAATATTTCTTGTAAAATATACATTAAATCTAATAGCATGTTATTATAATTACTAATTTCTAGAATGTTCTTACAGACAGCACCTGTAACTGGCTATTATATGAATACCCATAATTGTGCATCTATTCTGTACTTCAATGTACTGACTAGTATATAAAAATGTGGACAAAACAAATGTTATGTGCGGTGTCTACTGATACATGAATCTGATACTTAATGAGCTGTGCGAGTCATAGTCTCACCCCCTACACAGTTAACAGCTAGAGAAATCTTGACAACCGAAAGACCAACAGAACAAAGTTGAATAAACAAAAGAGAGATAAAATTAAAGCCTATGGGACATCTGCTCTTTCTCCTGTCTCTCACTGGAGTCTGAGGAGAAAAAAGGTGGTGGTGGAGATATGGTTTCTGTGTGTCCCAATCTTGCAAAGAACACATGTGACAGTCCTTCATCTACAGGACAGCTTTCTGGAACAATCTTAAATTTCAGATGAACTGAAATGACTATGGGTAGAAAATCAATTGACCCAAGAAGATAGATCTCATTGATCCAAGTCTAGTTTTTCCATGAACCGTTGACAACAAATAGCAGAGAGTCCTGGTGTGAAAGGGCAACACTTTTTAAAAGACGGTTGAGGAAAGCAGGCAAACATAGTTTGCATTCAAGTGGAACATTTTATTTTCTCTATCACTTCAGCTGTTGTTCCTCTCTCCAGAGGCTGCCAGCACCGTCATTTGGGAAGCCACGATGGATCTATTCTATTCAATTCTCTTGTGGGGATAGGTCATTACACCAGCAGTGTGGGACTTCCCAGAACAGATTTTCCTTCTAGTGCTAATTTGTTTTTCTCTGGAGCAATACGCATAGGAACTAATCATGAGGGTTCATCATGAATGTTTTCTTGGTAGAGTTTTTAACCTCTGCTGCAGCTGCAAGATTAGAAAATGTATGCATTAAAGCAATTAAATTCTAAAAAATAAATAAGAGGCATAACATACCAGCAATGCGTGCATGATAGGGTTTACTACACAAAATAAACATACATTAACATTAGCTGCAAGACAGAAACTATGACTTTATAAAAAACATGCCATGGAATTTTTCTAGCACTATTTTAAAAACTCCATATCAATGCATAGAGAGAGAATAAACTTATTTTAAAATCAGAAAAAGATGTAGTAAATCTTACAATTTTCTGATTTAAAATGGAACAAGAAAAATATAGACATATTAGTTTAGCTATACAGTACCATTATGGATGTATAGTTACGAATAAAGTGGTTACTGTAAACAAACATGATTTGCTTAATGTTAGAGAATTATGTGTATTTTTTCCTATGACCCGACTACCACCAATGTAGACCATTTGTGTAAAACCATCAATGGAACTCAGAGATGAAATTAACAAGCCAACAGACTTTAGCTTATAAACATTGAGCATCAGTTAAACATAGCATGGCTGCTATTTAAGGTAAAAATTATCATTAAAGGAAACAGTCAAAAATCAAGTAAGCATTACAAGAACAACACAAACATAAAGATAACATTGGAGAGAAAGGAAGACCCCCTTAAAACACTAAGGTTCATGTGTATTTTAAAGTAAGATTTATATGGGTCTCTAGTGATGACTCCATCTTTTCCCCTGTTCCTTCTCTGTTATACTATGTCTACATGAAATACAACATTATCCTATTGATAAATTTAACCTAGAACTGGAAAATATTTTTAAATGTATGTCTAACTGGATACCATTATCTGCAATGCTCAATTTTAATTTTTGAAATTGTCATTTTTCTCTCTGAAGCATTTTGTACTATCGTTAATCATAGTGATTTAATCAACTTCTTCATTAGTCATTTACTTTTATGACTTCCAATAATACTGAAATATTGACTATTACTACAAGATCACAATATGAGTTGTAATACTAAACATTATAAACAAATGCAGAAACTTTAGTATATGGGTAGTGGTCATTTCGCAGTAGTATGTGATGTGTGCACAGTCGTTTGCAGCTATTTTGGGAAGTTTTTGGGTGGTAAATAGCAAAATGTTTTAAATGTCTACATATGTTCAGTCCCTACAGAGCTCAAGTTGCATAATTAAATATCAGAATGAATATTTCATATACCATAAATTCTTATAATAATATAAGATAGTATGTTTTATGTAACCTATTTGGAACAATATATATGAGAAATGTGGTATTATATATCATAAATGCAATAGTTATTACAGCATTTAAAACTTAAAATAATAAATATATGCTTAAAATTATAATTTGATAGATACTGTATGATTAAAAATAACTTGGGAAGCATTTCATCCTATCGAATGTTACAAGTAACAATTTTGTTCACTGAGATAAAATGAACATGGATCTCTGAAAATAAAATATGTGTAATTCAACTACATAAAATACAAATCAATATAATTACATTGGTGGACAAATTTATATCCTAGTTTTGTAAAACAAATCATTTGGCCCTTATTAAAGATGGAAAATTAATTATAGTATATATTTTAAATAATGAAAACAAACTATACCAGTAAGTACATGATAACATTTCTAATACAAATAAAAAGGTTGCAAGTTACAATAATTTGGTATTGTAAGTCTGAGTTGAGATCTTCTGGTTAATAGGAAATTGTAAGTCATGTTTATTGTCATAGAAACAAAGAAAGTGGGAGTTGTTGGTTTTTTCTTTTTCCTAAAAATGAAAGGAAAACAGAAATAAGGCTCAAAAACTAATTAAACTTGCTGCAACAGAAATGAAAGCATTTTGATGCAACTTATTAAAAGGAAACTGCTGTGAAATTAACAGTAATCAAAAGCTAATTAAGGTTGATGCCACAGGAACAGTCAAAGAATGCTTGATAACATGTACTGAACTGAAGAGACATAGCTGTCAAAAACCAAACACATGTGGAATAAAATCTAAGTAATTACAGGAAAAAGGTTGAAACAATGCAATGATATATTACATCTAAATAATAGAAATACTATTCTTAATAAAATCTTGTTCTAGTAAATGAACTTGTCTCCATAAGAAAACAAGAGAATGCAAGAAGTGATGATATCTTTTCTCATTCTTTTGTTATTCATATTTATGTTAGCTCTCAAATACCAACGATAAATTCCGTATGATCTGTATAGTACATACGCATTTATTTAAATTTAACATATGGTAACTAAATTCAGTATTTTTCAGAATCCAGTGAACTCGCAGTCATCTGATTTTTTTCCCTCATAAAACAAGTGACTCTGACTTCCACATTTACATGCATGAGGTATGATATCGTTTTCCTTTTTCAGCTCACATCCCTTCATTTTTGGCCATGTCAATTACATAGAAAGTTAAACTGTTTTCTTGAGGTAAGTACGTCATATGCCATGTATATTCAATGAGCTCCAAAACACAACAGGCAACAAACTAGTCCCAAGGTTAAAATGGAAACAACAAAAAAAAAGTCTCAAGATTAAAAATCATTAAGAGCAAAGCAGAACCAAAAATCATATGTTTCATTTCATCTCTTATTAGTCTTTTTATAAGACCAAGATACAGAGCAGAAATCATTTAAACAATAAGAACAATTGTTATAAATAGCATAAAGGGACAAACTTACAGAAACATAGCAAATGTCCTATAATTTGGGGTAATTATTTTTGGCCTAATAGAGGAGACTTTGTACTATCTCAGTATCTAAAACCAAGGTTGATGCTTCTAGGGAAGCAAAAGCAACAATCATGAGAAAAAAAAAACAAAAGAAAAAAGAATTAAAATATGTTGTTTTGTGCACCCTGGAACAGAGACTGCACAATGAGTTATCATCACACGTGAGCAGAGGCACTAACTAGAATAGTCTTGGCTGTTGCACTTGCCTTGGGAAAATAACCGGGCAGGGGTAGGTGACTGGCCGTGGAGCGCAGCCCTTCAGATTCCTTGTGCACAAGTCCCAAAGAGGCCCGGGGGGAAATGTGTTGACATGCTTTATGCCCTACCTCTTATCATTCTCATTTTTCAGGTCAGAGTAAATCTTGAGGCATCTGAAATTTGAACAAATTCTACCTGGTATGTTTTCAGTGAGGAACTTTCAATTACTTTTTTTTTTAGCTTTAGGAGTAAATTCTTTAAAGACAATAACTATTATTTACCTATGAATCAACTAGACACTTAATAGCTATAGCCCTATCCCTATTATGCTGATTTTAAGTGGCAAAATATAAATTTACAATTATTTTATATATTGTACAAATAGAAAAATACAGAAGAAGTGAATAAGAAGCAATTTAGTTAAATACTTGCTGATTTGCCTTAAACTCCCAGGGAACATTTGTAAGTATCATTACTGGTGCTAGGCTCCAGAACTAGCAAATCCATTTCAAAGGATGGTCTGCTTGCAAAGTGCATTTGGTAAATCTGCCCTCGAAAATACCAAAATACAGGATATACTGAGTGTCATTGGCAGTTTGGGAATTACAGTAATTGATCAGAAATAATACTGCTCTATTTAGATTTTTTAAACTTTTGAGAAATTTAATTATAATATGAATTACTTTGTAAAGGACTTTAGAATAAATCATGCTAGCAGAGTTAGATAACTGTTTTCCAATATTTCTGCAACTGCTACTTTACATTTTTAAGTTGATTTATCTTTACTCCTGAGAAATTTATAGCTTCCTTTGTTTCATATGTACACCTATGTTTGTGCACATATGTATGGAACACCATGCGATCTTTTGATACTCACATGCATCCTATAATGTTTAAATGAGGTTAAACATCTATCTTCTCAAACATTTGTTGTGTCTGTTGCAACACGTTCAAAAATTCAATGTCTTTTCTTGCAAAATTTCAAAAGGTACAATTCATTATCTTACGTGCATTCACCCTACAAGGCACCGGCTCAGCGGAGGCTCTTGCTCCTGACTTAACTTAGTGTCCACCCGTCAATCGCTCTGAGTCCCTCCTTCTCTCTCCCAAGCCACTGCTACATCCTTTCTACCCTACTCTTCCATGAGACCAAGAAGTTCAGATTCTGCTCACGAGTGATCTCGGAGAGCGCTTGCCTTGCTATATCTGGCTTATCTCACTGAGCATAACAAACTTCAGTTCCATTCATTTTGCTGATAAGAAGTAGTTTCTAAGGCTGAGTAATATTCTATTTGTTTGTCACATTCTTTCTTCACCCTCTGCTGATTCCATGTCTCCTTTGGGCAGCAGAAGGTGAGCAACACCCCACCTGCTGTGGAAAACGGAGCACTCTTCGTGTTTACAGATCTTTGTATTACTGTCCTTTAGCTTCGGGCAGTTCTTTGTCAGGATCTTTGTGAATGAGCTCGATATACTTCCGTGTTTCTCATGTCCTTCTTGAACCCCAATAACCTGAATATTTTCTCTTTGGATGTTGTCCCAAAGCTCTGGTAAGCTTCATTCACTGCGTTGCATTTATTTCCTTCACCGACTATGTCAGACCTAATTGCCTGGCATCCAACGTACAAATCCTTTTTTTTTCTGTCTTCCAGTTAAGTTTTTCCTGTTAGAGGATTGAAGTGCTTCTCTGTGTCCTCTTGAATTTCAGAAAGTTCCTTTAAATAGCGTTTGCATTTGCTCCTCAGAGAGTTTAACCATACCCATGCGGGGGTGTCTAGCAACACATTTTAGCCACCAGGTTTGGTTAATGGAAGTTCTTGAAAGCTTGTTGGTGAATAATGCCTGTGCATTGAAGGACCAGGTGTTTACTCCAGTCTTCATAATTTAGCTTTGGTTGAGTCTGGCCTACCTTGCTGAAAGCTCGGGTAGGCTGTTTACTTCCACTAAGCTTGTAGTCATTTCTGCTACTTTGTCACTAGATGGCGCCCGAACTCCAAATTTGCTATACATCCACCATGGGTGTGCTGTCACGTGTTTAGCACCAGAAGGCAATCTGAGCCCAGTTCTGTTCCAAATCTGCATTGCTGTGTTGCTCTACCTGAACTGGAAAAGGGCAGTTCATTTCCACAAGACTATCCTTGGGGGGTGTAGACCCAGGTGCCTATTCCAGTCAAGGGACATCTAATTTTGGTTGGCTCTTTGGGCAGAATCACTACAGAGCAGCTGACTTCCAACCTCAATCTTCTTTCTTTTTCCAAAATATCTCTTAAGTATTGCTTGTCAACATAGATACTGCAGTGCCGTGTCACGCCCTGAGATCGCAGATTCGAGTCACTTGAGGTACTCCATAGAACCAATGCCCACTGTTATCTGCTGCCTGCTGCTGACCCAGGAGGACTCAGCCGGCCACAGGTGAAAAGAATTCCAAACACCTGGGCTCACATGTCTGCACCTGGCTATAGGACTGTTTGACAGACTGCATTCACAGGCACTAGAATTTGCTCAGGACTGGAATTTTTGATCACATCATCAACTGTAAGTTAGTAGCCTAGGGGGTGAACCTTTGATAATAACAAGATAATCAGGCCTCTTTCCTTAAACTTGTCAGGTGTTACTTGCATAGACAGGTAGATAAATAGATGGAGTGAGAGACAGAGACACAGAGAGAGAGAGAGACAGAGAGACAGAGAGACAGAGAGATGATAGAGAGATGTTCTGCCACTCTCCCTGATTTCTCCATAACCCCCTCTGCTTCCTCAGGTGAACACTTTTTTGGGCTTCATGACTTTTATAATGTTTTGAGTTTTTGTTATTTTATTTTTACCAGGGTATCTTTATAATAAATAATGAAGATATTTATTTGGGAAAATTGAAATATGTTCCTAATAAATATATTTGGATCATTTTATTTCTTTTAATCCTTTTCATTTGCATAGTCTCCACTCCATTTTTATTAGTATATTTAAAATTTAAAGGCAGAATCAAATAAAGACGATTAAGCTAAAATATTTTTAGGAAAAAGGGCACTTTACAACTAGAACACTACAAGTAATTTTTTGTAAAAATATTTGTTAAAATTACTCTTGCATCCTTAATACATGTGAGCAGATAACCTATAAACTCATTTTATCTGTAGAACAATTTCAAGCCAGGTTATTCAAAACCCTTTATTTAGAAGGGCTCCATCCTGGCTTAAAAGTATGTCACCTGGGTTTGGTTTGAATGTTCTACTTTTTGCCAACTTGAACTTGTCCATGAGCAGTCCTTGCATTTGTGTATGAGTTTTCTTTTCAGTGACCCTCGCAGATAGCTAGTCTTACTCCAAGGATTCTTTAATATATGCAAACATCAAATCTGTTTGTAAATTTCAGATAGAACTTAATGGAATAAGACTCCCACACTGAACACTTTGAAACTGATGATTGTTTGGCACCGCAAGCGTTTTAAATGAGCTAACCACTCAAAACTCAAGTTCAGTGCTAGATAGAGTTAGTATACACAGTTATCAGAAAAGATTGAGCTTAGTTAGGTAACTAAACTTGTCTGATTGATGTAAGCAAATAACAATAACTCAGTGAATTAGTAGCAGTATATCTTCCTTTAGTGACATACATAATTTAAGAATTTTAGAGGAAAAAAACTGTGTGGATCACTCATCAACATGTAAATGAATTACTTCAGTCTTTTTTATTTTCCCAGATTATCTCAGGCAAACAATTTCCCAATAGCACCTCAGACAATATTATCAAAGGTAAGAATCACCTTCGGTTAGAATCACTACCTTCCAGAGTGGTCTTATTTCAGAACTTGCATGTTATGGTCAATGGCAATATGCCTAAAAAATGCCAACAAGGTAGATAGAATCTGATAAGGTGTTGGTTACCAAAGTTTACTTACACAATTTCTTGCAAAACTCCTTGTGCTGTATTAAGATTCTTATCTGTACAAACCCTCAAGAATGATAATGCCTAATTGATATTGTGGAAAAAACCCACATAAATACAACTCTTCGTACATATATATCTTTGCTGTAGTCCCTTTGCTCCACTCCTGCTCTAAGACTTTAAACACATCACCCTGAATTAGTCCACCACATTAAGGAACTTCTCTATTCCTGAGTTTGTTTCCCTAACGATTCTTTACTCAAGAAAAATCTTCATTTTTATCTTTATGTTCAATGGGTTCAAATGATTGAAAACATTTGGATAGTGTTTATTTCAGAAGAAGAAAAATATTATCATTACTCATTTAAAAATTAATCAGTCATAAGTGTGCATTAGTTTTTCATTTAGTTTAATGCCATTTGTTCACTCCAATGAGCCAGGCGGAGATCCCCAAATTTACTTCTATAAACATAAAGTCACATAAAATAAATAGCTAACTAGTCTGTGTTGTTAACTGAGTGTACAATCTTTAAAAATAAAGAAGACTCATACACAGGTGTAATTATATTTTAGAATTGTAAAATGCCCCGTATTAGCCCATCCAAGAGTACCATATTGCTGTCATTTGCTGTTCTTTCTGCTATACTCAATGGAAACAAAGATTTCTTCGTAAAGCCAAAGATGACAATAGTCCCTTTTGCGAGACTGTGATAACTAATTTCAAATTCTTTCCCATATGGTTAATTAGTAAATATTTACATTAGGAACCGTACCTTTCCCTCTCACCTGATCTCCATTTGTCCTTGTGTCTTATCTGGCTAGCCACTCTCATGCCACTCTCCTCATATCAAAATCTTTATGTCTATAAACTCTGGAATCAATATATTGATATTTAGCTTCATGCAAGAAGAAGATAACTTGAAAATGCCTGTTCACCTTTAGTCATGCAGGAGAGATCTTCCTTGAAGTTACCCTGGCCATCTTCTTCCATGTAACACATAAATCACTACAATTCAGTTTCTTTTACCCTCTATTCCAGACCCATTAAATCTTCCCACATAGATATGCTTGGTGTCAAACATGTACAGTGAAATTCAGGAACCCTTTTTGTCATAGAGTTAAGGGGTACCGCATGATGGTCTCAAAGATTGAGAGTAATTTCCACATTTTAAAGAAACAAATTTATCTTGCCCTCCACTGCTGACTTTTAGAATAGGAACCTGATCTTCTAGGCCTTGATCAATTGCCTCTAAACAGTTCTAGTTATTGTTAGCAGTCAGCAGAAGGAAGAAAGATTCAGAACCTGGAGCCATGTGTGGCCATAATGTGTTCTTTTCTTTCATTAAAATGAGTTATTGTCTACATCAATAGCAAATGCTTATTTTTACCATCATGCCTTCTGGGCTTTTTCCTTTGACAATTCCCAGCTCATTCCCATAATAGAAAAATGCACATCACCAGCAAGTTACTCTACTTTTTAAGGGGATTTTTTCTACTTTTCCAGAATCCTCTTTAAATAAGTGATGATACAAGGTCATATGCTTTCAGAGTACTTCAGTCCCTCATTTCAAGTAAACATCATTTTTATTCTAGTTAGTAACTCAAAAACGGAAACTTTTTCAAATTGACAATTTGTGTGCAGTTATGGCATTTTATATATCAGCCTGATTGAGGATTTCTTTTCAAACACATTTGATGTTATACAACCAGAATTAGCTAAAAATATAGTGTCTTTTAGTAGAAATAAAGTGAAAAAC
Source organism: Ctenodactylus gundi (assembly GCA_004027205.1). Classification (NCBI taxonomy): domain Eukaryota; kingdom Metazoa; phylum Chordata; class Mammalia; order Rodentia; family Ctenodactylidae; genus Ctenodactylus; species Ctenodactylus gundi. Next base: position 547,613 of record PVKB01000300.1, on the reverse strand, counting down.
ATAAAAAGACAATTAAAAAGAAAAATGACTATTTTAGGGATACTTTAGTACCATAGAGAGTACGATGTATTGGGAATAGACACTACTGAGTCTGTCTTTTATAAGCAAAGCTTCTCTGTGTGTCGTTTGTTATAGCTACAAACGTCTCTATGTTTCACTTTGTGAATTAAATTGCAGACTCCTTTGCCAAGAAGACTAATACTGGATAAATTGCATAGGGTTCCTTAAGAAAAGCACCATCAATGAAGACAAATAAACAAGAAGCATTATATTCTCTAAAATAAACCTCACTTACAAGAGAAGCAAAGTCCGCTGACAATTCAAGGAAGATTTTCTTTTTCCCTAGCCCTTCATTGCCTACAGTCTCATAGTATCTAGCATAACTTTAGGTTTCCAGAATGAAAATGCCACTGTGAGCTCAACTTCTAGGAAGTCTTTGAATATTTCCCTTCTACTTAGAATAAGCAGTGATTGTCAGTCCAAGGGCAACACGTGAGAAAATAAAAGAAGATAAACTTTTCTCATAGTGGCTACCTCTCACACATTCCTAATTTTACAGTGTAGCATCTTAAAAGCTATCCAAATATGCCTGTCAAAACATTAATCACAATGATCTAAGGAAAAGAAAAGGCAACCCAGCAAAATTACTAAGTATATGAGCAGAGTAAAACTTTTTAAATTCACTTTCAACTTTTTATATTGTCCACTAAATGCTTGACATCATTCCAGGAGTAAAACAAGTTTTTAATCTTAAATCCTATCACCCTAGTGAGACTGAAGCTATCCTACTCATGATTTCAATATTTACACACACGCAATGCACTTACACCTGTATGCTGAGCTGGTATTTACATAGGTAACTCTTAATTTCTCGGCCACTATATTTTGACTTCAGCCGTATTAGTTATGAGTTCTGTCATCAATGACAATTTATATAACTTCTCTGGAAACAGGAATCTTTCCTTAATAGGAGAGAAATTTCAATATTCCCCAATGAATATCTGAAATCTTGAATAACACTGCCACATCATACCAGTTACCCTGGTGATCTTGGCTTCCATGTGACTACCAAGCAGGCTGCCCAATATAGCGTGGCTGTGCTGGACAATGTCACGACATGCCTCTTTTCCAGCATGGAGCAGAGCAGCACAAAATGTCATCACGTTATTCAGGATGGCAAACAGTTTGTAATGTTTAAGTCGTTTATCTTTGGAAGCTTTAATTTCACAATTTAAATGACTATTGACTACCAGTGCTGAAACCAGAGAATGTACAATGACAGATAAAGGAGAAGTACTAATTCCAGCTGACATGACCATACAAGATACCACCATGAACTCTTACAAACTCTCACCCTCCTGTATCACTTATAGGAGTTCTAATTCCATGACTGTATGTTCAAAGCTAACCTACTTTTATACAGAGATGTGGAGGAATGATCAAGAAGTATTTAATACTGCAATTGAGGCCACTGCTGTATGTGTATTGCTTTGTGTGTATGCAGTAGACTCACCATGTCACATAAGCTCAGGGATACGATGCTACTAACCTCTCATCATATGGTGGTACAGTATTAAAGTACTGACATCTTTACTCCTAGAAAACAGCTGTCCAACAGAAGGTGGGTCAGGATGTGACTGCAATATATCTAAGTAACACAAATGTACTAATGTGAAATGTGATTAAGGTGTAGAAAAGGGGATTTAAAAATTTACTCCCAAATGAATATGAGAAGTTGGTTCAACTTGCATAAACGATTTTTGAAGGTTATGCAGTTAATGACTAAATAGAACCTTCAGCACGATCTTCAATTTGTAGACTGGATGGTATTTGTGTTTATGTTACAATTCCTACAATTTTAGTACTTAGGAGAAGGTAGCATAATCGTGCACAAAATTTAAAAATGCATCAAAGTATATAAATGTCTTTCCGTTTAAGAAACAAGAGTCAAATAAAAAAGGGGTGAATACTGGAACCAAAATTCTTGCCTTTTTTTTCTTGTAGTCATAGGAAATAAATGTTTGAAATTTTTAAAAGTAACTAGAGATTATATAATGATCGACTCTTAAATGGATTAAAATTTCCAAGTATGAATGCTAACAACAAATGAATGAAAAATGTATCACAGGTGAATTGATTAAAAGAATTAACATTATTAAAATGTCCATAACAACCCCAAATCACCAAAAATTTAATGTAATTGCTAAGAAAATACCCACTAATGTTCACAAAAGTAGAAAACAGAATCTTAATCTTCATATGGAGCCATAAAAAAACTAGAATAGTGAAGACAAAACTGAGCAAAATGAAAAGAGAAAACTAGAAGCACTATCATTTCTTATTCTAAACTCTTACAAATCTATAATAATGAAAGTAGTACCTTACTGGCATTATGGCAGGTACAGACAAATGGAATGCGCAGAGAGTCCTGAAATAAACCCACGTAAATGCAATCAACTAGTTTTGATAAGGCTGTCAAGAATACACAGGGAGGGAAAACGTGTCTCTTCAACAAATGGTGTTGGAAAATCTGCGTATCTATATGCAAAAGAATGAAAATAAGTTCTTGTCTTAAAGCATGTGTAAATATTAACTATATACAAACCAGAAACAAATCTAAGATCTGAAGACTTAAAACATAGACTCCTAGAAGCAATCAAGCGAGATATTTTTCCTTATGTTTAGGAGATGGGTATGACAAAAAAGTCCAAGAAACACAACCAAAAAAAGTACATCGGACTGCACCAAACTAAAACACTGTTGCAAAGTGAAGAACAATCAGCCAGACACAATGGTATCCGATGTGATAGGAGCAATGTTTACAAAGCTTATATCTGATAAATGGAAAATAGCCAAACAATTCAATTACTTATGCAATCCAAAACAAAACAAACACTAGATTACCCACTATGGAAATCATTATTGAGATTCCTCAAGTAAATATAAATAAAAATTTTATTAGAGCAAGTTATACTTCTTCTGAGCATCTTCCCAAAAGAATTCGAAATCATCTAACTCCAGGGGTACACACAAACACACGTTCATAGTACCACAACACACAATAATTAAACCTTGGTTTATGTCCTTCAGCAAATGAAGGATAAAGAAAATAAGAGATAGATGTATCTATTTGAACATCTCTTTACCAAATATATCAGCCACAGATAAGGATGAAATGAATCATTTGAAGAAAAATAAATTGACCTTGAGACTATAAATGCTAAATAAAATACTTTTCATAGAAGGTTAAATACCACATTGTTCTTTTATAATATGAGTGCATATGTATTGAATATAATATATGCGTACATTTAAACAGTCTATAGAACAAAGTAAAAGAGCAGTGGTAAGAAATAGTGAGGTAGAATTTGCGGTTACGGGAAGAGAATCTGGGGAAATGGAGAGAGGAAAATTGGGAGTTGGGAGAGTAAATTTTCCAACAAGGAAAAGATATACATACTAGTTTTTATACTAATAGAAACAGGCAAAGGACCAGGATAGGTTTCTTTCCAATGAATACAAAAACTGGCCAGCTAGTATATGAAAGATGGCCATGATTACTAATCATTATAAATGTCAGCAGAAATCACGTTGAGATGACCATATACCTACTAGGGTTATTTTTTAAAAGACAAAAGATAAAAGATATTGGTAAGAATGTGGAAAAAGATTGACCTCTTGTACGTTATCAGTTTACATGTAAACTGGTGACAGTAATTGGGTAAAAACAATGAAAGTAAATGCCACATGGGTCAGCTGCTCCGTGCCTGGTTATGTAACTATAGGAAATTAGGTCACTACCTGGAAGTGATGTCTTCACTTCAAGGCTCATTACTACATTATTCACAATATATAAGAAAGAGACATAACCTAAACATTCATAGATAAACACATAAAATATGGTATATACCTGGAGAAGAGGATACAGATGAGTATTACAGAAGAAGGACATTTTTCCAATTGCAGCAATATAGATGAAACTGGAAAAAATATACTAAGTAAAATCAGCCAGACACAGAAAGAAAACTACTACATGATCTCACTTATTGATTGAACACAGAGAGGCAGAAAATAGAACACAGGATACTAGGGACTAAAAGGAAAGAAATAACCACTATATTGGTGAAATGGTCACATTTTCAGTTCCAAAATTGAAGTTTGAAGATGTTATATAAAGCACTGGTAGTGATGGGTGTGTACATTAGCTTGATTATGATAACCATTGTACAACGCGCGCGCGTGTGTGTGTGGTATGTGTGTACTAAATATCAAGTTATCATGTTATATACTTTGAGTATTTACAAGATACTAAGTTATGTTAAAATCTAGTAGAAATGTACAAATATTTCCTTTCCAACGTTACATATATTTTGAGGAAAACACAGTGTAACAATATTTTCTATCCTTTCTAAACAATTATATAAAAATAAGACTTTGTTTGAAATTTTTTTGTTATCATGCCTGATAAGAAGTTCATTTAGTAGCCTCTGGTCTGATTTACACAGAATTTTTTAAAAAATGAATTTATAATGTGCAAAAACAAGAAGATAATAATTAGACTTTCTATAAAGGGAATAATTTCCCACTGTCTAATTTCCTGAGGCTCTCTTGTTTTCTGTAGATTATAATTTTCTTGTCAAATTGTTTGATACTAAAGAGAACACAGTATTTCTCTAAATCTACACAGCCCACTACACAACAAAGCATATATACATTACTAAATGCACCTGAAAAGTAGTAAGAGTGCATGCTTTTTAAAATGCACTAGAATTTAGACAGCCATTGTAATTTTCTACCAAGTTTCCAGCCACTATAAGATTTGTAATAGATTGCAATTTCTACAAGCACTGCTGGAGGGCCATCAGAATTGTATGGTCCTTTATTTTCATATTATGCTGTCTAGAATGATTATTCATTTACTTAAATGTTCAATTTTATTCAATAAAATGATCTGAATGAAATCTACTTCTATTTCTTTTTATACCCTCTTTTTAAGGTCATTGAAAATGATGGTATTAATGGTGCTTTTCAGCATCCTTGATACAATTTTTAGCCTGAATAGGTGACCCTCTATTCTAAGGTCAATTTCGAAAGCTTAGTGAAATTAGAACTTCCCACAAAAATCTCTAGAACACAAAGAATTCAAAAGTTGCTAACTGAATTTATCTTGCAATCAGAATATAATAAGGCTGTATCAATTCTAACTTCCACTTGATTTGCAATTGTGGTGATATTTCTTCAAAAGTGATTTCAATTTTTGAATAGAGTTCCAATTCTCAAAATGGGTTAAACAGAGCTCTCCATTTAACAAAAATTAAAACTTTTAATATTCATTTTGGGGTGGTTTAATAGTCTTTTTCATTAGGAGAGCAGAGCACACACAGAGAATATCTTTCTGCCATCTGAGTAATCAATGAGCCAAAATGGCTGTAAATCTTCCAGAAGTTCCCCATGGTTCAATTCAAAGAAAAATATTTATTTTCCTCGCCCCACTCTTTCATTTCTCCATTATTATTTGGCAAATGTAGAGAAAATCTGTTCATAATGCAATTAGAGCAAAGAAGTTATTTCATACTTTCTCTTAACTTCTGTATTTTAAAACAATTTCTGTTACTTGTATTTTTCTAATCATGAAATATTGAATGATACAGAAATTGCTTGGATGTAAAGAGTTGTTAAAACCCTACAATCAGGAAAAACACTAATTTTGTTACTGTTATTTTAATGATTGAAATGTGATTCTTCATTATTTTAACATAAGCATAGTGAAAAGTTAATGATCAAGTCTTGGAATGTTTGTTCATTAAATAGTACATAAAGCAGTTTTGTACCAAAATGTAGAGTCATGATTGCAAATAATTACATGTATGCCATGATTAACTCATTGGTACTATATAATTCTTCAAGAAAAATGACTGCTAATGTATTTAGAATATATATAATAAATGATTCATGCTAGACTAGGAAGTTTTAAAATTATGTTGTAATTCTGTAGAGTATGTGATAATAAAAAATGTCAGTAATTACATTGTCATGATACAGTTACATAACTATTTTCTTAGCAGTATTATTTCACTTGCAAAGCTATATAAGTCGGATTGTGAAACATATCAATTATTAATTAAAATAGTTCATCCTGGATACAGACATCATTTTCGATACTATCTACATTTCTCAAGAGTGAAAAAAACCACCTAAAAACCCTGTAACATGGACAGACCTAGTTTCTTAAAACAATTGGACCATATACCTTACAATGTTTATTTAGAAAAATATAACTAAAATAATATATCAAATATACCAAATCCTACAGATAATGGCTTTAAATTATTCTGTGAATAAACGTGATGTTCATAGTGACTATGTCATGTTTTGCTATTATCCCCTACTCTAAAAGGCCTGCTTTGAGCTGTGCAGCTGACCCTAAGGATGTGTTTTCCCAGAGCCCCTGCCTCCAACTTGAAGTAAGATTCAGTGACTAGAGTCCATGGAACGTGAGAAGAGTAAACTGGCCTTCTACAGCTCTGACACTGGCTTTATGTTGTGCTAATAGCTTAAGTTGCAAGTCACATAGGGTTGAGAACAGCAAGTAATCCCCCATTTCTGTTGATGGACCCGGTGCTATTTATACTTTTTGAATGTTTTAGTCTTACCCAGTTATTCCTAACTGAGAGCCATCCTTATACTCCCCTAATTTGAACACTTTGATGACAAGACTAGTTTTCTTTTTTGACTATATACCCTTATGCTAATTGTTCTTTAATTATTTATCAGTTTCAAACATCCAGGTCAACAATGTCTCAGTTATACAATGCATGCATTTGTGCATGGAAATTGTAAATTTTAATACAAATTATTCTTCTTTTTGACAGTGACTATATTCCCTGTTTTCGTCATTTTAACCATTGTCCTCATATTCTTCTGCTGCTAATGTCTTTACTTCCTTAACGGCATCACAATCACAGCATTTTGAGACTTGAGTCATTGGTATGCCTCACAGAGTCACATTATTTTCCAATACACATTCAAAAAATTTCAGTTTATCTTTTACTTATTTTACATTTTCCTCTGCCACTTCCAAGAGTGAGTCCTTACTACTGCCCCACTAGGTTTTCTCACCTGGCACTTGCTGCCAACACCTGCCACTCCATTCCGCAAGCACATGCCCAAGAGCTGACAGGAGATGTGAAGGCAGAGGACCTATTTCTTCCTCAAATAATCTCACTTCCCACACTTAAAAATCATTTGAGAGACTTTCAAACAATTGAATCTGTACAAGTGATCTTCACTTTTCTTATTTGTATAAGACTTTTTGCTTCTACCTTCCCTTCTCTACCAGGCTTCTGGTCCTAACTCTCCCAACACTGGACTCCCCCGTGCACGGGACAGTCATACTTCCTTCTTCAATTGCCTTCAGAGTTCATCTGTGTACAATAGGTCACCTGAAGTTTTGATGGAATTAATGTAGTTTTAAAATCTTTTCCCTGTAAATGCACTCTCATACTCCCATTTTTAGTCCTCATTTACTGTTCAGAAGACAGCACTCTAAACAGCAAGACTGGTGGGTCATATATAATCGAGCATTATATCAATACAACCCAGTGGGCCCTGCAGATGTAAGCAAGTTACTACATTTTCCTTTCCCCTAACATTCTTATAAGTGGGTGAATATGATAATACCATGTAATCTCAGCTAAGATAAAGTATCTGCAACTTTCAATGTATGAGTAAGCTAGGACTAGAAATGTAAGCAAATGCACAGAAGGAGTTCAATGTTGTTTTTTAACTGCAGCAAATTGTTCTGACATCTTTTTGTGCCAAACTCAAAATCCATCTTCTGTTTTGACTTTTTCTAATTTCTCTAATTGGCTATGATTTTTCTGAATGCTGCACACGTTATTATTTAGCAATGTTAAGTTTTCTTCAAAGAGAAATTCACCATAATTACATATCTAAGTCTTAACATATCATAGAGTAGATGCAATGTTCCAAGGGTACAACTCTCTACAAAACTACATTTTCAGTCCAAATTCAGTTTTGTATTTATTCTCATTGCAGCTCTATATTTGAGTAAAATTGTAAAATGGAATATAATTGTTCAGAATACTTTAATAGACTTTTAAATCATGTACCTATGATTTAATAGGCATGACTCTAAATTTGTAGGTAATATTAACACACATCTGAAAAACACATATTATCTCCATTTCTTACACAACTTAAAATACTTCTTGGAGTGGCAGTCCACAGACTGTTTGTTTATTGCTGATCTAGAAAAAGCAAGTGTGGATATTAAGAATGAATGTTTGCAAACTTCTGTAGTAACTTGACATTGGCAAAAACTCGAAGTATGGAAATTGCATAAGCAAGCAATAAATCATAGTTCAAGATTATTTTTTGTGGAAGAAAATTACAAATGGCAATGATATGTAAGCATTTTTGAATATTCTAATGAGCAGTTCATGAATAAAATAAACCCATGTAGTGCTTCTCACATTAAGAAAGTTGTATAAATTAAATTATCAGCCAAGTATTAAAGTTTTATAGATATAAAACTGATTCTTTACATCAAAATTATTCTTCATGCAATGCAGATATTGATTATAAGTGAGTATACAGAACTTTGAGGCACAAAGTTTAGAGTTGTGAAAATTTCCTTTAGGAATGCTTTTACAGCACCAACAACAAAACTTATAATTTGTCCAATATAAGAAACTGGCCCATTTTAACGTTTTGGCTATGTGGTCAGTCATTCTTATCTGTCTGATTTATTTAGTATCTTTGTTGATTTTACTATTTCTTTAAAGAAAGAAATCCAACGTGTTTTGCAATATCAAGTAATTTCAAAAGGTAAAGGAAATGTTACAAGCTCAGTAAAGGGTTTCTACAAGTAACTTATGATTTCTATAAAATGAGTATACTTGTGAAAGATGCACAATTACTTTAACACTGTTTGAATAAAGTTACTATATACCCATTATCTTACAGTATGGAAAGAATATTTTGAATTTTATATTCCATCTATAAAAAGTATATTTACCTTTACAATTATAGAATAAATACTGGAAGTGGATGCTCACAATAGATTGAAGATGCATTTTGACAGTGTAAAAAACTGGCCTTCTTATGAATAAAATTTAAAAATGAGTATCTTAAATTTTCCATTTTTGTCCCTGTGTCTGTGTTCTTCTATAATGGGTATTAATATAAATACATAGAAATGATTTGGTTCATGTTTTATTCCCTTTAAAAAACAATGTCATCAATTCAAAGAGACTATATAAGAATGAACAAGTACCCACGTTATATTAAATGTAAATAATAGTGTATATTATAGTCATCCAGAGTATGATTATGAAAAACTGCTAAGGATTTCATAACTTGTCTATTTTTGGATCCAAAATCAAAGAATTGTAGGAAGAGTAATAATTCCTTGGATTGTTCCTCGTGTGTCACATTCAATGAATTCTGCAACTTTGCGGTTGTTTTCCTTTTATATGTTTGTATAAACTAATAAAATGAAACTTTCATTTTCTACCTCTTACTATTTTGTGGTATAAAAATATATTTTAATGTGCTTTATAAAATTATCATTACATTTCTTTTAGGAAAAATGTGGCCCTCAGAGCTGATTGGAGAAATAAAGACCAAGCTTCCAGAAGGAGGTTCATTTGTCATGGTAGCTATTACAGTTTCTGGCTAGGACCTTGTTCAGAAAGGGTTTGTTGTTAGAGGATTGACCTCAATGATGACAAGAAGGTAAAGACACTCTAATATAATATTTGGTATTTCAAAATTGTGTGGGAGCTGAAGGAATAGCTCAGCGGTTAAAGCGCTTGGCGCTGAGTACCCAAGTTTGATACCCCGGTACCAGATCAGCTGGGTGTGGTGATCACCCCTGTAATACTAGCACTCAGAAGGCTGAGGCAGAAGGTTTTCTGTGAGTTTGACTAGACTAGACTACATAGTGACTAATGTTCCTCTATTATATTACCAGGTGTTAAACTAGATTAAGGTAAGGAAGACTTAAGATGTGGGGAGTGTTTTGCCAAGTTTTTTGTTCTCTTTTGGCTTTGTGGAGTGACATGAAGGGCTTACATAGAGAGCAAAAATTGGATGAGTCAGGTCTATGTCAGGGCAGAATTATTCCTTAATACATGAAAAGCTCTGTTACGAACCTTATACAAATAGAGAAACTTGAATTCATGTTGCTTTTCTTCCCTCGTTAGTTTCTTCTCCAAGGACTTGGCCCATAAGCTTCTTGCCTTTGGATCCCTTAGCAAAGCTATGGAGTCCAACACCTATCTACTCTATGCTTACGATCTTCAATGCAGATTAGTCTCTGGATTCCAGTTTAATATCCTTGATTATCTCATATACAATTCCTTCCAGAAGCTCATTTTAATACACTCAAGTGTAATACGACCACGTATAAACCTTTCCCTCGAAAGCGACAATCTATGGTCCCTTTTAATATCTCCAGGTTTTAAACTTTGTTATTTTAGATATTCAAATCCAAATCTATGAAACCTAGGATAATTGCTCTCTCACTCCTCGATCCTACATTCCTTCCATCGGTAGGCCAAGTTGTTGTACTTCCCAGTACGTAGAGAATTCAACCTACCATCACCACCTGTGTTGATACCTCTATGAGCTTCATTTTGTGCTTGAAATATTGCATAACTGCCTAATTGGCACTCCTGTCTCTGTTCATCTCTTTCTCCCTCGCAGTCTCTTTTTCCTGTGTTAGCCAGAATGAAAGTGAAAACCAATATTCATAAGATCATCTCACTTCTAGCTCAACACCCACCAATGTTTTCTTGTCTTAATGAGTGAGAAAAACAACATCAGTATTTTTCAGTGGTTGCGAAGAACCCCATCTGTTCCCTCTCCTCACCCACTTGCCCTGTACCTGCCTCCTGCAATTCCCTCTGCTTTGCAGGCCTGGTCTGAGCTCTGTTTCCCATGCGCTCAGAGTGTACCCTTTTCAGGTTGCTCTTTTAGGGGCTCGGGCTCACATTCTCACACAATGTCACCTCCTTAATGAGTCTTTCTCACATTGTATTTTAAACGCTATTTTCTACCTCTTTTTCCTGAGTTTTGTTTCTCATGGGATTTATAACTTCTCACTCTCAGGAACATTATGTATTAATAATGCTTATGCATTTTACTTCTGACTAGTTCCCTCCTTTTTAAACACAAATAGTATGAAAACAGAGATTTATACCTGCTTCATCATATTGTAAATGCAAACTATCTGACTGATAACACCAAGATATCAATAATTGTTGTTGAATAAATGAATAAACTTTACTTTGAAATGCACAGAGCACCAGAACCTAAGGACAGATTCAATAAAAATCTATTAATTCAGTTAGTATTCTAATCCTAACCTTTCCCAGAATTTCAGATTGGAATAAATATTCTATGTCACATTTCCTCTGACCTAAGTAATAGGATACTTTCATATCTACTAATAATGCAATCAGTTATTTAGGTACTCAATTCCTCCTCTGTTGAAAACTGAGAATACATTTTTTGTTGCCTGATCGCATCTCAAATCCCAATCAGTCCCTTGCCTCCAGTCTATATATATATATATATATATATATATATATATATATATATATATATATATATTCTTAGCCTGTGTTTTCACAGCTTCCTTTTCACATTCAGGCCATCACAAACTCTTATTTTATCTGCTGAATATCAAATTTATCTTCCACTACCCTATTGTTATGGTTTTCCTTCTTACTACTGCTCAAATATCAGTTTTTAAGATCATCTAGTTTTAAGACAATTGGCATTGTTTCTAACGGGCTAAGTCATCAAACTGGAGTGTTGGAAATGCAGAAGTGAAATTCTTTGTAGGTAATGCACAGTAGTGTAATGAAAAACACCAAATGAGACTAGAGAACACAGAACTAGTAAGGGACTATTTAATGGGGAAATAATACAAAAAACAGTCAATTAATAAGAAGAAAATAAGCCACTAAGACTTTCTGTCATTGTCGGACACTTTCTGGCATTGCCTCTCTCTGCTACTTTTTGTCACATGGACTTGGTAGCAGCTCTGCAGGGATGTGGGTCTTTATATGGAAATTTGTTACTCCTAACAGTTCACACTAAAAATAAACAGCAGGAGAATCCGAGGCAGAAAACTCCTTTTTCTCGCAAATTCTTTCTCTGCCACTCTAGGTCCTTTGTTCCAAAGCCTTTAGGGAAACGGCTCATTCTCCAAACTAGAAACTTTGATTTCATTTTAAGGTTCAACATAGTTACTGCACAGTAAACAGTAGAGCTAGCTTTCGCCACTTGATACTGAGTTTTGTTTCTTGCTCCATTACTAAAAGACGCATTTCAATCATGTGATCATTAAGTTTAATTTTCAAATTGACTAGATTAAAAGATTCCTAATAAGACAGTTGTAACATTGAAGCTCTATACCCATCAGCTCTGTCCTCCACCAGTGGTTATAGCTGAGTGGTCATGGGTAAATATGCTATTCAGAGGGGGTCCCCTTGGGGTTGGATCTTGGGGGCGTGGCTTGGAGAGTGTATCTCTTGCTAAAACTCTTCCTTATACAATGAGGAGCTTTGTTCTTCTATGCTTTTCTACCATGTCTTTTCTGCCTCGGAACTAGCCCACCATGGAATGAAACTTCTGAAACTGTGAGCTACACACATCATTCAACCCTTTAATGTGTGTGCCAGGTATTGGGTCTCAACAATGGGAAAACTGACCAATACCAAATATTTACAGGTAACCCAACCACTTCTTTATTAAAGGGAATGCACAAGATCACAATTTTTCATTAGGTAAGAACTGCTTAAGTTTTTCATTGTCAGAGTTGTGATTTATTTTGATTTAAAGTTTGTGCAATGTTGAGATCTTCCTTTTCAAGTACTTCAAAAAAAAAAAAAAAAAAACCTAAAGAGCTCAGCTTATGCAATTGGACATAGGAGGTGGCCCCTTACCACCGGCAAGAGGGCTTGTAGGCTGGTACTGAGGTCAATTTACATGATTAATAAACTCATTCAAGATCACACCAAAATATCTCACAGAAATAAGATTCAAGTGCATTTTCTCTCACTTATAGTCTTGAACCAAAACTTGCAAAAATTTCTGAAGTGGTATGTTCAGTTGCAAAGAAATAAATACATGACTGAATAGTTTCATCTCATGAAAGAACCTGGTTAATGGTACTTGAGAATATTTTAAAATCACATATCTTTCATTCCAATAGAGTTCACTTTTATCAAGTACTATTTTTCTTATGAAAAGAAAGATGAGGCAAGCCTTGTGGCACAGGCATGTAGTTCCATAACTCTGGAAGGGTGATAGGTTCAAGCTCAGGTTGGGCATTTAGCAATTTAATAAGTCCCTGTTTTAAAATCAAAATCTAAAAGTACAGTACAAAGGTCCCAGATTCTATCCAGAACATCTCAAAAAGTGATGAACTGTACTTGTTTGAAGAGACTATGATAGTCAAATCCAATATATCGTGTCCAAATTTATATTGGCATTATCTCTCCTGAACTGGTACCATTCTTTTTAGAACATAAAACAGCAGGCATCTTCTCTGCTTTCCACTTGTTTGTAATCAACTCACTAGCTTCAATACTTATAGAGGTAAAACCAGGAGACTTAATTCTCACAAATGCCCACATTTTGGTACTAAAATAACACTGCCTCCTACATTTCATCAGAGCTGCAAAATGCTTGTTTACTGCTGTTTCTAAGGATCATTCAACAAAGCCTGCTGAGACTAAAGAAACAAGTAAGGGAATGTAGAGAGCACACATTAAGGTATAGCTTTTCATTAAACATTTATTCAGGAGGAGATATTTCTAAGGTGTACAATATTGTGTGAATAATAAAGAAATGTCTCCTGAAGAGACAGAGGAGAGGAAAAACACTCAATATTTATAAATGTAAAAAAAACCCCAAGATAATTCAGGAAACTCAAGTGAGTAAACTGAAAAGTGGATCAAATTCACTAGCATTTTAATCTCAATACATTGATAATTTAATATTTTTTAGTGTTGTCATTAGTGAGGGGTCACACTTGTTTCTGGTTTTTTTTTCTTACATTTTCATTTTAGTTGTACTGACATTCCCAACTTTACTTGTTAAAAATCCCTTTAGGTTTAAAAAGGTGCAGTACTCAGAAGATGTATTTGATGGATAATATTTGAAATAGAGGTTTTCATTCAGTTTGTGATTCATTTATGGTATTTTCATAAAGAATTTATTTTAGAAGAGAAAACATATTCTCTACAGATTTCACATATTGAAACCACTAAGAAAGAGCTTCATTGAACTTTGAAGATGAAAATTTTGGGTTTTGTCTGGGTCAATGGCCTCATGCTCCTGGCTGAAACTCAAGGCATAGCAGAGATAAATTGCACAAGCTGAATAGCTCTATTCTTTCTGCTTAGAATTTCAAAGCTGAAACAGAGAATTTCAGTGTGGTCAATGTTTTTGAGGAGAAACCCTTTGAGGTTAGTGTTTTGCTGATAAGTTTTTAGTTACCTTAAACTAAAGAAACAGCACCGTTTCTAAGATATAAGTTCACCACAGGTGAGAGCACAATTCTCTCCATGTCTGGCAGAAATAATTAAGATATAGCACAATTGGGTAAACATATTAAAAGTTAAAGAGTAAAACCGTAATATATTTTTCAAAAATTAATTGTGTTGGTATGATAAATCTATTCATTTTTTGAGACAGGATCTCTCTCTCTGTAGCCCAGGTTGCACCTGAATTCATTATCCGAGGCAAGCCTTGGATTTAGGGCAATCCTTCTCCCTCAGGTTTGCGAGTGCTGGGATTACAGGTGTGCACTACCACACCAGGCTTATGTGGTGTAGGGGAGTCAAACTCAGCACCTTGTTTATGCCAGGCAAGCTCTTAAAAGAGTGTGCCGTTACTCCCGCCCTGATAAGACTATTTTAAAGCTTTTCAAATATTATACTATCTTCAATTCCCCTAATGCCTGTTCTGATCCTAAGTAAAAGGCTATACAAAATGAAATATGCACCAGTAGGTCATTAGGAAACTAGTGCAATGATACATGAGCCTTCTTCATATTAGAAAATAGTACAAAGTCATTCACAATTGTTGCTTTTAATAAATACACTTTCTCAGAAACATCTATTTTTAGTCATGTACATTTTCAAGTCAAATCATTTTTTCTAGCTCATAAAGGTTATATTTAGCAATTTTAATTTTTGACAAATAAGTAATGCAACTAACAAAATTTCAGTTATTTACATGAAACAAATTCTTGATGTAATACTTTTTCTATTATACATATCTACTCTGCCATTCTTGTACCTAGATCATACATGAGAGCCTCCTACTTAAGGATAAAATCCTTGTTTTATTAGCTTAGTATTACTGATGCCAGCAATATTGCTGGGACAGAACCAAATTTCATAAATATTTATCCAATTGAACTGAAATTACAACTTGGAAATCTTTCAAATATCAAATATGTTTAGATATTTACAGATTAAGAGCACTCATTACTGAAGGCTGATTTTCTTCATTGCAACTAATTGCCAAAAAAAGAGCATTTTATGTATCACAAAGACATCGAGAATTTTCCCCAGAAACTGCTCATTTGTTGCATTTCTGTTTATTCTGAGGGAGGAAAATCTGTACCAAAATGGTTATCACTATTTACCCACTCTGACTCTTTCTGCCCATCACCCAACTGCTGCCAGGGATATCAAAATCACTGCTGTCTAAGCAGTTCAATGCCACTGCAATAATTGCTGAGCATGCCCTAAATCTGTATGTCTTACCAATATGCAAGTGGAATTACAAAATATGTTCTCAAATTTTATACTATTTAGATGACTATTATTTAAAGATAAAGGAAGTCTTACTTTAACCATGCAAAGCTTTCGTTCCAATAGTTTTTAACACAAAATAAACTCAAAAATCAAAGAGCTAGTGTGATTGGAAACAACTTAGTGCCTATCAACATTTGTTGGATGATAAAAAGCGTCAACAGAAAATATAACATTTTTTTCATTATTGGAGAAACATTTTTTCTTGTAGGCATTAGACAAGAAAACATTAATAAACAGCAGTCCTATGCGCACGATGACTTAATTCGAAAATAAGATCATTATACAGAGCTACCGCTACTTTATTTACTTGGAGAAAATTGACTTCTAGTTTTAAACAAAAACATTGCAGAAGGCGTTGTAAAAACGAACAATGCAAATTAAATGTAAAGTTGAAAAATATGAAATATGGAAAATCATGCTGAATCCTAAACTGTCTAAAAAGCTTAAAATTTGCTGAAAGCATTCAGGTATTTATACATAGCTTTGGAAGTCAAAATTCAAAATCTTGATATTGTTATAGATCAACCTAGCACATGATAAGTTAAAACAGAAAAAACGAGCATGTGATTATCTTTTTGTCTTTGTTGAAATCGTTGTATTCAAACCACATGCGAATGGAGAAGTAAAGGTAATGATTATATAACACACAACAGAGGATCGTGTGATTGATGACAATTTCCAGCAATAACTTTATCATTAACAGAGGACGAAATAAATTCTATATGAAGCCTGTTATTACATACTTTAACATACATACTACACATGCTGAGTACAGCATTTCAACAAATTAGCGTTTTAGGAAACAGCTGCATTATTGCACACGATTTGTCCCGAAAGAAGCACCGCATCTGAAGAAGGTAATGAACACACATTGCAACATGACCTTTAGTGGAAACTATTTTAGCTAAAAACGCATAGGAGAGCCTATTAGGCTGTGCATGTTAAGTTGCACCATTTACATTTTTTTACCCTGTCAGATCTATCTTCTTTGCTGTGAGACACCAGCATGCTTAAGATGCTGTCACTGCGGCTCTCCTTGGGGCTCGGCCACAGAAGGCGCTGACACGAAGTGGACTTCCAGAGGAAACGGATGTGCGTCATGTTGGCTCCTCCCCATTTTCCTGGATCTCTGTAAATAGTCTGTTTGTTCTTTCATTCACTGTTTTCTAACTGGAAACTGATTTGTGTTCATTTTATATGTTTTTTTCTAGGAAATATCCTAATATGTACGAGTTCTTTGTGTTGTATTAAGGTTAAAATGTGGCATAAGGTATATTGAGGAAAACAGATTAAGAAAGAAGTACAAGTTGGTTGTAATTCCCTGGGGATAAGTAAAATAATGAAGAAAATCAAACACAGTAGCACAGAGTTCAGAATATCATGATATGTGAATTAGACTTGTCATTACAAAAATGCTGATCCCATGCTGGCTGTATATTATGCAAGATACTCAATTCTGAAAATTTCTGTTTCTTCATATATAAATTCGAAAGGATATTTTCTATTTACCTTTTTTTTTCAGACAAGGTCTCACTCTTAAGTCTAGATTGGTCCTAATATCGCTATGTAGCCCAAGCTGGCTGAGAACTCACAGTCATCCTCCTGCCCCAGTCTCTTGCCCTGCTACTATGTCAAACCGGGCAATCAGACCCAGGGCCACGATTCCCAAGGCACGCTCTCTAATCACTGACCTACAACACCGGTTTTCTGTCTGCATTCTTAAGAGTATAGTGACAAAATGTAAACATGGGACTATGAGATATGATGATCAATTTTAAGCATTTGTTGTACTTTTATCGAATAGCTAATTTTCTTTATTAAAATAGAAAAAAGAAAGCGATATTGGCCACTAGAATACCTATTTTGCTCAGCTATTCTTCAATATTTAAAAGCTCCCTCAAGGAGATTGATACCATTAGGTGACAATGATTGGCACAGAGTCAGAATTTCTACCTTCATTTTCAATTCATCTCATTTTTCTTCTCTTTATCACTTCTGTGTGAGGACATTTTATTCATGTTCTTCCTCTCTCTTTGTCCCAATTATTAATGTAAATTTATCAGCAGAGTAATTAGATAATTAAACCCAGCAATTTCTGGTCTTTCCCTTAATAGACTTTATAGTGTCTCCTTCAGGAAATTTGCAAAGATCTTTGACAATAATCCCAAAACCAAAAATAATGGGAATAGAATCATCACAAAAATAATATATATTTTATGTAAGACAAACAGAACACAAAAGGATGGTTCTGTTGAATGCGTTCACTAGGTACTTCTGGAGGTGACCATTCAAAGTATTTTTTGTCAATAATAAGGAAACACTGGAGCTTTTTGTGTTCTTTCCTGAGAATTATATGATGGAGTTTTGCTACTTCAATTTTTTTCCTATACCTGCAGAGAAATAGACACTACAATTTAATTGATTTTTTTTTGTTTGTTTGTTTCTATCTCCAAATGCCATACAGCGTTAGTGTGGATTCTCAGTGACCTCTGCTCCTGTCCCTCTCCGGCTCCCAGGACCCACTCTCTTCCAAATGCTTACCTAGTCTTTATAACAGCTGGGGTAAGGTTTCTGTAAAACAAGAGTCAAAGAGAGGCACAGCAAGCAGGTGCTGCCACTGCTGCCACTGCTGTAGGGTTCTCTGACCCTGGAAGATTTGTAAATTTTTCTCTTGATTTTCAATTTTTTCTTAGTCTTCTACAGGTTGGTACATATTATGGAAAAAAGATTTCATACATAATTTATTCAAAATAAAATGCAATCATATCCGTTTTGGAGATTAATGGCTTCTGGTTTTTCAGTGCACAGAAAGCAGATAGGAAGTTACTGAAGCAGTAGTTGGGATCCACTCATCAAACTCCAGTTTGGTCAGTGTCTACGAGGACCTGAGACTGCACTGCTAGCTGGCTGCAGCGGCAAGACTGAAGGCAAACCTGCATCATGGTCACTGCAGTACAGTGAGCCCCTAAGAACTGTGTAATTTACCCAGTGAAATTTCATTCCTGAATGCAGCGTAAGTGATGGCCATGAGTGTGCTCAGTTAGAAAGCATACATTCTACCAGCCAACACATTAAATGGACAAGTTTTACACATCACCTAAAGAGAAATCACCATCTAGGACTGCGCTTTCCAAATATTAACCACTAGCTACAAGTTGGCCACGAAACTCTTGGTACGTGGCTAGTGTGATCAAAAAAGTTTAAGGCTTTATTGGATTTCATTTCACTTAAATTTAAATATTTACTGTGGCTACCGAGTTTCTCAGACCAAGCATAGAACATTTCCTTCTCGGTGGAATTTTCTGAGGGGTTGGGGTGCTGCGATCTTTCCCTCAGTCATATGCTCTTTGTGCATTTGCACCACTTTGAGAGAAATTGATACTCTTCAGCAAAAAGACAGCTGCCAAAAATCAGGGATGGGGTGGCTGGAGTTAGAGTTTAGCTGGCCTGGTGCTCAGACTGCTTTGTTTTCAGACACTCTGGTTAAAACTAAAAAGCCAAAACTGCCCCTGGGTTTGAATCTCTTTAGTATCGGTCACTAGCTCAACAATAGTGGATAGAGAAATTTCCTTGAGTGCTTGATTTCAGTTTTTACACGCTGAGGAAAGCTTGTAGTCACTTTAAACACTCACTGACACCAAATGCAGGAAGCCTTGCTATTGTCTTGATTCTGCCTTAATAATTAATAAGACAAAATAAATTTCATTTTAACCAACACTTCAATGGACACATATTGTCTCTTATGAAGTGATTCTTGGATATTTTAAACGTTTAAACCTCGCAAAAAATACTTTTAAGAAATGGTTTCTCAGCTTTAATCTCCATCGGCTGATAGTTGCTCGGCCAGAACAAGTTCTCCAGACAGTAATTCAAAGTGAATAAGGTTTTCCCAATTCCAAAAGGAGCTGCAGGCCACTATCCCAAGTCCTCACACTGAGGACAGGACCTACCGCTCTGGGCAGAGTGATTGATTATTCAGAATGTTCCTTGGAGCTCCTGTCAACAACAGCATGCTATCCTTGTTCTGTTCTTTTAAGAAACTTGCCCTTCCTTCCTTCCTTCCTTCCTTCCTTCCTTCCTTCCTTCCTTCCTTCTTTCCTTTCTTCCTTCCTTCCTTCCTTCCCTCCTTCCCTCTTTTTGCTTCTGTTCACTATTTTAAGTCATCTCAGAAGTCCAACCATAGGCTTTCAGAAGTCTTTTCAGTATTAAATTAAAGAACCCTAAAGTCCATTTAGGTGCATGTTAGGTACATTTCCCAATCATATGAAATACAAGTAAGATACACTTCCCAATCATCTGAGATACATTCTGATATTGAGTACTCCTGAACTATTTGGGAAGCTCTCAAACGAATTTTATTATGTAACTGAGGCTAAAAGCCACAAACAAAGATCATCTAAGACAGAAAAAAAGTTGGGCTGAAGATAAGGCCCTGCATGCTGTTCTCTGCTACATGACGTGGGTTCCTCTAGTTTCTCCACACCATGCTTGGCTTCTGCACTTAGGCTCTGGTAGCACAGGGCATGACAAGCCCTAGTTTTGAGGATGGCTAGGTAGATAAATGCAGAAAAAAATATGGTCTGGGAAAACTGTAACAAAGGAACTTCAAAAATACACTCAGATTCTCCCACTTGTTGAACATCACTAACCAAATACCCCCTTCAACTGAGACATCACGAACGGAACCATGAACATGTGAGGAAATAATACGTGTCTGGTTGTCACTCACGAGAGGGTTTCCTTATTTAGAACATTTCATGCTTTTGCTGTAGTTGATGATTGGCAGAGTAAGGAAGGTTACAAGTTTGAGCCTACTTTGAGAAAATTAATGACTTAGTAAAACTGTCAGAAAATCTGAAAATCAAAACTAAAAAAGTGGGCTCAGGAGCTCAGGGTCAAGATCCTGGTTTGGATCCACAGTTGAAAACAAAACAAAAAAGAAGCAAAAAAAATCATAAAAGTAAGAAAAACCCATTTACAAAGCCAAAACTTTCTGTATTTCACACAGTGCACACACACACACACACACACACACACACACACACACACACACACACACTCGTGTGGGCGTACATATGCACTTACTGGCTGTTTGCAGTATAACTCTAAATCTCTACTTTGGGCATGAAAAATTAAGTGAAACAATTGCATATTTCAAGAAGTAACATGATCAGACACTTCTGATATTTTATGGCAGTGTAAAGATACACATAGAATTGCTTAAACACAATATTTTTTTCTCTTGTACTCATCCCTCAAATGAGATGGAGATAAGTTATGTCCACATCTTTACAAATACTGCATTCTACATTGTATTACACATTCTTCTACTTTCTACAGAAGAAATGCATTAACTTGAAATACTAAAATCAATTCTAGTTCTAGGTGTTTTGTAGAGGATAACTTATAGAATCACTGAAAAGAAGCAAACATATTTAATATAGATTTTTGTCTTTGTGCCTGAGGATTTGACCTTACTATTGTAGATGTCACTATAAACATAACCCTCAAAGATCTCCTTAAAAAGCAAAACAGATATATTTAAAAGGAGAGACTGTAGCCAGGTCTGACAGTGCACACCTGTAATCCCAATACTCTGATAGACTGAAACAAGATGATACCAAACTTGAGGGCTCAGCCTAAACAACTTAGTGACATAGCAAGCTCCTGTCTCGTTATTTAACGAATAAATAAATAAATACACAAATAAATAAAGCTGCACTGTTTCCTAGTATGGAAGCCCTAAACTTACTCCTTAGTTACACACGTGCATACACACACGGGAACACACACACACACACACACACACACACACACACACACACTCACACACACACAAAATAAAAATAGAGATTGTTTCTATGTATTGACAGGATGAATGAACAATAAAGTTTTAATCTATGAAAATGTCTAGCAACTGCTTGGGACAAATGTTAATTACAGTATTACATTCTTTCAAAAATACTATCAAGTAAATTTTTTCCTTATATTCAGAGGTAGAAAAATACTTTTCTATGACTATATTGTAGCTTAAATATTTTAGATATACACATACAACCAAATTAAAAAGTAGTGTGACTATTTACTATGTAACGGTTGGTAAAGGAAATCTCAGAAAGTGGAATCACGGATAGAAGAAAATGATGCCCATAATGATCTATTCTGGCATTGCATGTTTTCAGATTTTCATTGGTATCTTTGGATGCATCCTTTATGACTAAAAGGAGACCACTGCGCTCAGACATTTGTTGAACAAGAAACTCAGACTTGGTGAAATTACATTTTAGGAAAGATTAATATTAAAATTAGTAGACTTTGAGTAAAGCAGATACTTCTCCAAAATGTAAATGGAAAAACGTGAGTCCCTTGAGAAAGACAGATTTCAGCTTTCAGGCAGTCTTTGGACTTAGCTGTAATATAAACTCTTCCCTGCTGAGTCTCCGACTGGCCAGCCTGCCCTGCAGATTCCAAATCTGCTCGTCTGTACTTTCACTTGAGCAACAATTTCTTAAAATAAAAATATCTTTCTCTCCCTCTCTCTGGTTATGTTGTGTTTCTCTGAACAACCCTATCATAACCCTATCAAAACTTCCATTCTCAATTCATCTTTTATCACAGCAGACATCCCCTACAAATCTACTCTGAACTACATTTTGTTTGTGCATTTTTATCTGTTGGTCTCATCTGCATATTACACATCCTACGAGGGCCAGTGCCTTTTCTATCTCTTTTCTCACTCGTAATGATTTATATGAAGAGACTCTAAATAAATTTTGATAAATCAATAAATAAGACATTTAATCAGTGCTTCATTACATAGTTAATGTGCAAGACAAGCTAAATAATTTATGTTAAAATCAGGGTTTATTAAAGAGGAAAAATTACACCACTGCACAAAATATGTTAAATTTTTCCTTAAGGTAGACTGGGCACTGCTATTAGGCTTAGATGGGTACATTCTAATAGTTAAAACTAATTTTTAAAAATCTTACTATTCGTTCCTGAGGTTTCTAACAAATCAGAACCTTAGACTATATTGAATAGATAATATAAAAATAACCGCTCTTATCTTATGTATTTTAAATTCAATTACAGCAACACTTCTATTCTTTGATTAGAGTGTAAAGCTTATCTTTCTATCTGACATTTAAACAATGGAGGATAGTTAGACATTTGATGTATATTAGTAGTTGTTTGTTTGAATAATACAATGTAAATTTCTTTACTCCTGTAAAAACATTTGACCCAAATCTACATCTAATTAGAATTTCAAACTAATTAACGAAGTTCAACTTTAAGTAAATATAGATTCTTATTTAACTTCAGTTTATTTTAGGAACATGGGAATACTAACCTTATTATGAAAGTTATTTGTGCAATTTTTACTTTCAGATCCAATTCATGAGAGTAAATGCCTTGAGCTACCTAAGATCATATAACATCATCCAAATATAAAAATTTAAGGTTAATACGAATAACAATATATATTTAGAATAAAATTAAATCTATATACAAGACAGCTACAGGATCAAAATCTATAATATTAGAAAATCAAACTATAAAAGAAGGCATAAAATTATTTTAAAAATGAAATTAGAACAGTTTATTTTATTAAAAAGTTGATATCAGTTGTCTTTAGTGTTTATGACTTGCAAAATAAAGTATTTAATATTTAACATGTTTAAGTACAAGCAGAAGCAGTTTGGTAATCAAAAGGAATAATTTGAATCATCTCAGAAAAATAAATTCATTATAATTAGGATAGTTCAGAATATGATTAAAACACTTAGAAGAAAATGTATTCACCTTTCTTGTCATCAAAATACAGCGTCTGTTGAGCTGGATTTGACCACTGGAGGGAGGTGTTATCATTTTGATCAACCCTGCAGGTCAAAATTGCAGTTCCGCCTTCAACAACCGTTACATTCTGTGTTAGTGGAAACTGCCCTTGGCTGCCTAAAAGGAGATTAAAAAGAATGTTGATTAAATGAATGTTATAAAATGATTAACTGCACAGACCTACACTGAACTTTACTTCTCATTCAAAATAAAATTATAACTAACAAAACTTACATTTCAGAAGACAGGAAAAGAATGGAAAAAGTTACAAGAGGATACTGCAATTGACATAGCATTAGAACTTCTTTACACACCCTTTTGCAAAAAGAATCATCCACTTCTCTTTGGATCATGTAAAAAATTATATTCGAATAATAAAAGATGATTATTAATTTCCTTTGGAAAAGCATTAATTATTTGAGTCATTGCTGAAGATAAGGTAATAATTTTGATGAACTGAACTTCCCCCAAAAAACATATAAAACAAATAAAACTACTTTCTTGGCAGTTTTTATACTGCTGAATAATGTTTAAGAAATATGAATACCAGAAGTTTAGATTCAAATTTTGATGTAGGAAATGGAAAAAAAATCTTATTTCACTGGTACTTCTTAAAGATGTAGCTGTTTTTAGAGACACAAACATATGTACAGGAAAATAATTTAACTATTCTTTAGAAAATGTTCATCTTGTAGAATGTTCATCAAAATGCTATCAAAGCCAGGCATAGTGGCATTCACCTATAGGTCAAGCTACTCAGAAGGAGGAAGCTCTTTAGTTAAGGAGTCCAAGATCAGTCTAAGTAACATAACAAAACATATCTGTGAATGATAGTAAGAAAGGGAAAAGTAAGAAAAGTAAGAGGAAGGAAGAAAAGGAAAGAAGGAAAGAATGATTACAATGATTAACTCAGAAATAAAGATAATATTTTCCATTGCTCCCTTAAGCTTTTGCCTACTAAAATGAATATACACAACTTTCATAACCAGAAAAAAATCATTTTAAATGACCCTTATAAATCTAGTATTAATATAAGATTCATTTTTTATCTTCTAAAGTATCATATTAATGTATTGAATAAATTCATACAATAAAATTATTTAGTATATGCACTTCTTGTAGGTAATAGAGAACTTACGCATGCAGCAAAAGATTTCGTAAACTCCAAGATGACCTGGAGATCAGATGTGCCAAATCTGATAACAATGATAAACTTAGGCAAAAATGATTCTCCAGAGCCAGGTTAAAACACTATTTCATGAGCACAATAGCTCATTAAATGAAAGATAATCTATATAGATGAAACATTACTATGACTCAATTCTACCGAGGAAATATGTCTTCTTTTTCTTCTCTAGTTTTGTAATATTTCTTCTATTACTACGAGCACCATTGAGGTTATGCTGGAGCTACTGGCATGCAGAATGTTATTGCTAAACAGGCTGTTGATTGGCACCATAAGAGAGAGAAGAGCTTGAATGGGAATTTTTCTTTGCAGACCCAAATAGCACAAGCACAGAGGCTCATGGTCACATTATCTAATTAAGCTTAGCAAGGATAAGCATCTGATATCACAAAATTTGTCTTCTCAATGCCAACTTCTTAGAGTCACTAAGGCAACTCCCCAAGATGTCTCCCTATAATCCTTAGGGTGGGGTTTTGAAAACTGAGGTTAAGCATTTTCAGAATAAATTCTTTCATAGCTGACTTGGAAGCTGACAAGAACCAGAGTGGGTTATGCTTATGTGCTCTGCTTCAGCTCAGAGGCAGTCACTAATCTCTAGCAGGGCAACGAGGAGAAACATCAAACTTCTGAAGTGAAGTGAGGAAAAAAAAAAAGAACCCTAAGCTGACAAAAAATGAAGAAATAATAGCCACAGTTACCCCAGATTAGCCGCTCATACATAAGAGGCTCAGTATCCGTTTAAGATACATTTCTTGGTGAACCTGTCAATGATGTAAAGTACAAATTGAGAAATCTGGGGGTGGATCTTTGAGTAATGAAAAACGCACTATTGACAAATATGCCTATTGCAGCCTTGATGCCATGATGAATATCAATTGGTAAATATATAACACTGTCTGATTATTTAAAAGTGTGGAAGTCTTGTGGTGCTTGAGACAATTTTATTCACTATGTTTGCAAAATAATTTTCAAGACACCCCAGTAAGAAAATATTATCCTTCTCATTGTACAGATGGAAAAGCTGACACTGGGAGGGGAAGTGACATTTCCCATGGTGAAACAAAGTCAAAGAACCACTTGGAATTTCTTCTGAAAGCTGAATATTTTTATTCTCATCTTTCAACAAGGCTGCATGGTTACAATAACTTTATCACTGTTTGCTTAAATTAGACAACAACAAAATAAACAAGTAACCATTTTAACAATGAAACTTTAATTTGCACAATCAAAGAAGAAAGAATAACAGTGTTGTTTGCCCTAAAATCTCCTATGATAGAAATTAATTTTTATGAATACTTCAATCTTTCCTACTGAAAAAAGAAATCAATATTCATCTGGGTTTTCCACACGCCAGGTACTTATATATACCAGCGCATTTATGCTCTGCGCTTCCAAGTGGGAGATTAGAATAATGTGTCCTCCACCTTCTCCCCACGTTGATGCTGACTTTAAAGTAGTGTAACTTCAGTTCCCTGGGACTTGGAGCCTAAAATCCCTGCAGACAAATAATTTAGTATTTCCCAATAGAGAGCAAATTCATGTGGAGAATGTACTAATCCTAAACACCCTAAGGATATGTGGTTTCCAAAATCAATTCAAAAGTCTGTGCTCTAGGCAGCCAAACTTCTTCTCAGAGGTCTGAATTGCCTTTTACTTCTAGTTATAACCTGGAGAGAGAATTGAGCTTGCCATCACTTTTATCTTTTAACTCTTCATGGTTCAGTGTTTCCATTCAGTCTCAGAGTTTCTCCAAAGATATTGTTCGTTAATTTTTCTAACTAAGCAAACTAGTATGTTATCAAATTAAAAAGTCATCCTCAATGCACTAATTACACTGACATTTTCTGGGACCCGCTACATGCCTTGTGCTTGCCCTACAAAGGATGGTGGAAGAATAAAATTTTTAGTAAACAAGAAAAATATTCAGAAACTTAAGGAGAGATTGTCATGTAAAGGTAGAACGCAGCATAATGAGATAGTGTTGATCTTGTTTTTCATTTGCAGAGATTACTAAGAAGCAACGCTTGTAGTGAGGCCTTCTTCTAAAATAATCGTGGTGCTATCTTAGCTCATCAGGATCCCAGAATTTCAGAGATGTTCTTACTAAGCAAGCATGCAATGAGATGTATGCAACTTCCATTTTGTGATTTTATGAATTCTTAGAAGCTGGCTATTTTTTTATAGCAAACTACCTGCATTATTTTTCCATCCCATTTTTGTCTATATATCTTCATATTATTGACATAAATATCTCTCTGGCTCAATTCTAAGCTAATTAAGAACACAGTAACACAGTAACAGAGTATATTATGTTTGGAAAAAAGCTACATAGCTTTAAAAATTGCACTGCAAATAGGAGCTCCCTGTACATGTTCATTGTCTAACATGAATGTATATTTTTAGAAGAGTGTCTGGCTAGCATTTGTAGGAAAAATTTTGACCATATAATCACCGGTAACCCAAGCTTTGTGCAATTTTTCATTAACAATTTCGGGAGTGCAGCTAGAGACTAATACTTCCTGAGGAAAAAAAAATATAAAAATATATATCGTAATGGACTCAAAGATATGTTAATAAGATGTTGTAAGACATTGCTGTGACCTTTCTGAAATACATAAGAAGTGGAGTTAAGAAGATAAAAGCAGATGGGATTGAAAACCAAAGTATCTAATGTTAGTTTACTCCTTAAAATGGGATAGGAAAAGATAGAACTTCACCAAATCTATGTAATAGCCAGACAAAAAGTATACAATTACTCTTGTTGAATAGCAAGTAAAAGTCCATGAAATATAAAAGTATTCCAGGTCTTGTATCAGCAGTCATTTTAGTAATTCCTCTCCTCTGTCATCTCCTCTCTAAGCCAGCAGCCAGTTGTAACCATATGGAACATGCAGTTAAGAATACCGAACAGAGTATTTACAGCACATCACATAGAAAGGTACAATTCTAGGTGTGTCTCTTGCATTGATGATTTAACTATAATGATGACTTTGTTAGGATCTCTGGAATATTAGGGAACTGACACACAAAGATTTTAAATATGTGTCATAGTCACACAGTTGAAAAGTTGGGGAGTAGAACTAGAGAGGAATACTGGGAACTATTGCTTGGCTTTTGGATCACGTTGGCTTAATTACAGAGTGGCTTTGAAACAAAAACTGAACTTAACTCTTATTCCATAACTGATAAAAAGAAGACAAACAGTTTGCAGTCAGACATTTAAAAAGACATTTAGACCTTTGCAGCTATTTTTAACAAAGGGAAGGCCATTTGAAATTCAAGCAATCTCCTATCTCACGTGATAGGGCTGACTGAAACCAGTTCCTGAGATTCTGAATGGAAGCCTTCTTTCTTTGTGTTCATTGACATACACTAGTAGCTTGAAATTGACCACAAAGGGAATATTTCTCCCCCGATAATTGACAAACACTTCTGACCAATGATTTTCCCCATTGAGCAAGTTGTTAAATATTTACAACACAGCACTAAAAGTCATGATTTATGTCTTTGGTTGAGGTTGCTGCACACAGTTTTAGCTTTTCCCCCCTCTTTTCCCTCACTTACTCTTCTTCCAATAAAAATTCTTCAAATGAGCTACCACTTTTTCTCTCCTCTACGGATATTGATCTGACTTTGGTAGATTTGCTTAGGCTGTCAGATTTATTTATATCAATAGCAACAGTAGTTAAAAAACTTTCACTAGTCACACAGAAATTTGTTACAATCATTAAAGAACCCCTATCTCTTGTTAAAGGAAGAGCAGTTATTTAATATCCAGAGAACACAAGCTTTACTTGATGCATCTTTAAATAGTGGACTAGGCAACTGCCAATATTTCTTGAAAATCTCTGTCATACAATTAAAGGAAGAATGATCAAAAACCTTTCATTGTTCACATTAGGAAGTATCAATTTTAAAACCCAGTGACCTAAAGTCTTGCTGTCTGTTGAGCTGAATTTCTTAAAAGCTGTCCTTATATGTTAAGTTTGCAATATGTTTCCTGTCTGACCACCAAAAAGATGCTCAATGTCTCACAGGACGTGAGGAAACCAGTCTAGGATTACAGCCAACCTAACTTTGGTGATAGACTGTGGTACTCCATTAGAATAGATGAGCAGTAAGCAATGCGGTGTACAGAGATCTTAGAGAACAGCAGAATCGTTGAAGTGGATCAGGGCTGTAAGGATTCACGCTCAGTAGTGAACCCCAAGCATGGCTGTGCATCCACAGAACAACGCCACTCAAGCTTTACTATCTTTTCAATGGATGATGATCGAAGGCAATAGTGCTCTCCACCTCTGTTCTCTGGGGTCGGGATTAGCCAAGGGCTCCAGCAGCGGACCAGTGCACTCCGCACTTGAGTGCTCCCGCACCTCGAGCGATAATCAGCCGAGATGTGTCCAGTACAAATTGGCGGAAGCTGAGGCTTTGCAGGGCTGAGATGAAGAGGGTTGCAGTCGGCCATTTTTCAGAGTAAGTGATCCCACTTTGTGGGCTATTGATCAAAGCTGAGGACTTACTGTATTTTTATTTGTCAAAACGAGCAAAAAAGAAGCAAATTTAAAAACAGTGAAAGGTAGCAAATAAAAGCAAGATATAAAGAGAATCGAAGGTGCCCCTTTACAAAAAAACACACGAAAGCCTTATGAGATAAGCCATACCACGCATTTTCACCTTTCATTTTGAGGTATATTTACGCATACAAAACTGCCCACCTAATGTAAAAATTATCTAAAGTAAAAAAGGCTCTGTTTCACCAGAAGCAAATAATTTACCTATTGGTTTGCTTTGTTTTCTAATATTTTCATGTTCTCTAAACAATCTTATTTAAAAGAAAAACATATTTCTCTTTTTAAGGTTTTCCTGTCTTTGTTGTGAAAAGCACAAATGTCAAACGAATGGGTAGATGCGAAATATGTTAATCTTTAAAAAAAACAAAAGACAACAAGGAATGAAAGGAACAAGTAACATATTATAGTAAAAAAAAAAACAGCCTCTGATGCCTTAGGATCTTCCTTCAAACAATTTTCCGCTTTTCTCCACTATATTCTCATTGTATGTCTCCTTTTCTCTTTTATCTCTTCTTCTCTCTCATCTGTCCATCAATTAGATTGAGGAATTTACACAAAGAATCTGCATCTTAGAAAGTTCAAGATCATTCTTGTTGCTTAGAGTCTCTCTCTCTCTCTATCCCTCTCTATCTATCTATCTATCTATCTATCTATCTATCTATCTATCTATCTATCTATGTATCTATTTATACACCCAACTTGCTATTACTTCCACTCAATTACTGAAACATTCTAAATTCTAAACAGATAGACTTCTAATGAGAAAGCCATGGCTTGGTAATTGTATGGACCAAAACACATATTGCATGCCAACGCCATTGGATTGAAAACGTCCGTGCCATTCACATGGGCTTACAATTACCCAAAGAGGGACTGAAGCTCGTATCATGTGAGGAAGGAAATCAGAAGGAAAACTAGGACTGATGGGCAAAGACACAGTGTTTCCACTGTTGGAATGTTTCTCTCATCTTTCATGTACCTAGATTTTTGCTAGACTTTTCTTTTTTTCACCACCAGTACATTCTAGCTTTTAGTTTTGCTTGAAATTTTGTCCTAGACTGCCACATGCAATTTTCCTTTTCTTTGATTCTACTTCATCTTTGCTGGATGCAGCTTGTCTTTTAGAATATAACACCTGGTATCCACCTTCTGTGCCACCCTTCTGCTCAGCCACTGTGGAGCACGGCCATCAAACTGGTACTGCCTGCCAGTTGCCATAGAGACAGGAAGTACTTTGGAGACCTATGTTCCAATGTAACTGCCAGACCGAAGCAAAGAAGAGGCAAAACTGGCGGGCAGTGGGTCCTGCAAGGCCAGGAAAGGTTGGAAAGCCTTCCTCCTTCTGATATCACAGCACAGCAATGCCAAACTGGCAGCTGCGCCAGTGAGAATCCTGTGACTAAATCCTGGTGTTCACTTTAACCACTGCGTGCAGCCCATTCTGTTACCAGGTCCGGGAGCAGAAGCTCTTGTGTACCCAAAGCTTGGCACTCCTCCTTCCCTGGCTTCGGATCCGTGACAAAAGGCCTTTTCAGATTTACAGTGGCTCCGGCAGCTCCTGACCCAGAGAATTTTAATTCTCTTGTAGAAATTCCATCTCTCTTTCTCTTTTTCAGACTAAGATAATAGTTTTTCAGGACCCTCTTAGCAGAGTGAACCTGTGGTATAAACCACTGGGCTGTTTCCAGTTGATCAGCACAGTGATGGTGAGTAGGTGACCCTGTTAACTATATAACATTAAACCAAAACTACCTATCACTTACTGTGTCTGTAATTGAATTTATAATTAGAGTTAATTCTTGGTTATCAAAATCAGTGCTGGCCCTGGAGAAATTAGTAATGCAGGTGAAACACTAATTATTTTCTGTCCATTTAAAAAAGGTGTGTGTGGTTGTCTATGTCAACCTTTTACAAGATCATGACTGCAGATGATTATTCTGAAAACAATCTCTCTAATTTCTAATATCAGAACTTTATTACTCTGTCTCATCTCCAGTTTTTTAATTTATAAAATTCCAGTTTTCAGGGAATACTTATAAAATCCTAGAGAACATTGCCTAATAGTTATTTTGATCTCTTGTCTAGTCATTGTGTTAGAATATTTGGAAAAAAATTAAATTTCTACATTTTAAAAATACTTTATACCTTCTCAAAGTCAATGTTATTTATTTTTAGCTTGATTTTTCTGCTCCTTTGTCAAAATGATAAATAAATGCTACTGCTTGCATTTCATGCATTAGTGACTTAGAATACAGACAAATAGATATAATTTTACAATGAAAATAAATGTTGATATAAAACTTTAAAATATATTATTTTCATTAATTGCTCTATACTCACTTCATTCTCTAAATCATTGTGTGTTTCATCAACTATTCAAAGAATAGCTCATTGCACAAAGATATATCATTTCTCAAGGAAAAAAATAAGATTGATGAATCAGTCACATTTATATTCACTAGGCTAGTTTACTTTCCATATAAATATATCTTTCCTATAATATAGAAGAATCCAAAGTAATGGAAAGAATTTAAAAATGAAATGAGAACTGTATATCTTTCAAAACAATATGAAAGAATAACGTGTTTTAAAATTGTTTCTATAACTTCAAAACAGGCTACCATGGTAATTTCTATGTGTGCATAAAGACATTTTATTTTTCTAAAACACTGTTTTCAGGGTGAGTGAGTAAGACCTAGAACTGACTAGCTTTACTTCCTAACTGATGAGCATTTGAGAGGCAGCCTTCCGGAGAAGAGAAATTTATGACCACAATCACAGTCTAGTTCACAGAGAAATTCAATCACGTAACTAAATTCTAAATTGAGATGTCAACGTGGAGGAAATATTCTGAAAAGAACACACAGATGGTAGGACTCTTCTGAAGACAAGGTGAGGGATATAGTGCTGAGCACAGAGTAATCAATCTTCTGGAGACAAAAAAAAATTGACTGGGTGGGACATAACTGTTTAAAATTGAAGTTTCTAGGAGAAAAAATTCAATCTGAGCCTGAAAAGCTAGGAAATGGTAATGTACGTCTGTCTCATCCAGTTGATTCCAGGTGTTTCAATGCTAATGAAAATGATACTGTATTTAATACATTTAAAATATTAATAAAATTAAGTGTTAATAACACTTCTAGGAGCAAACTGACAAGTATAAGAAAACAGAGCAAATATTACGACACTATCTTCAAAGGCATATTTGCTCAGAATATACACATGTATAAAATATGGCTAGAAAAATGAAAGAAACTTCATAGATAAATTTGTAATGGAACATAGTAGATCTTCTATGTAGTCTGTATACCGCCTTCGTCTAATTCTAAATTAAATGCAAATCGTTCCTAATCAAGTTACTTTTGCTTGATTTATTATGGCTTGAATATCTCTATATTTATACTATCTATATATCTATTTTAAACATATGTTCTCTTGAGATTATGACACAAGTCTTTATACTCTACAAGTATAAAATAATCCTATTATACATATCAGCTCTTCTTTAGTATGCCTTTTTTATGTTTCTTTCCATGTATTAATCTTTCCAGTTACTTAATCACTAGTGGAATAGGATACTAAGCATCCACAACTTAAAAAAAAGAAAGATTTATTGACACTCACAGTTTCAGAAGGTCATAGTGCATTCATGAGTGCCTGTCAATGCTGAAGTCACGTGATGGAAGCTGACGTATCCACAACATGGCAGGCAGGAGCCAAGTAAGGGAGGGAAGGCACGACTAGCACCTATTTTGCCAGGTCCTATCCTGCATTCCACACCTTCTGAGTCCAGCGTTTCGTCCCTTCCAGGTTAAGACCCAGCGATGTTTCACCACAACCATAATCTAATTGCCCTTAATCTACCATGCACCTATAAACTACAATGTACCTGTCTTCCGTCACACTCCTATAACCCAGCCCATCCAACCGGGCACCATCTTTTAACAGCACATAAAATCCATCAGTAAGTAACAGCTTTCAAATTTGCAAGGCTTTTGGTGGCATCCCTGATCCCAACCATAACATTCTGCCTCTGGCTCCCAATGACTCATGTCCACCTTCTTATGCAAATACATTTAGTCTAATAATTACAAAGGCTTCATGGTTTTTGCACTGAAAAAAGTAAAATATATCCACTGAGACTTAAGACAAACTTAGCTGTGAGCTATCATGAAAGTGAAAGAATAGTTAAATCTTCCAAAACACAATGGCACAGGCAAAATGTGTCATCCCAAAAAGGAGGAACAGGAGGAAAGCAATCATGCCCAAACAACTTCTAAAGCAAGCAGGGCAAAAATTAAGTGTCCGAACTCTTTTGAGTCCTATAGTTCTCTGTCCAGTACTTGGGGTAAACCGTGGTGAGATGGGAGCTCTAAGGAACTTGGGAGGTCCTGACCCTACGCTGTTATCTCCAGCTTCAACTTTGATTGCTTCTCTTCTCCTGACTCTACTCACAGATTGTAGCTTTTCTCTAGCTGACCCATGTTCTTCACATGTCTATATTACTGAGGTACCAACTGTGCCCTTGGCTTTATCTTCCCAATTTCAAGCACTGTCTTTTCAGAGATACACAGACCGATTTCAAAGGCCTTCTTCGAGAATCTGGTTGGAAGCCTTCATAACTCTAAACCTCTTGTATTCAGCATGCCTGTATAGCAGATGCCATGTGGTTGACACCATGTCAGCCTAAATCAGCAGTCTGGATCCTTGAACAATCACTGCCAAGACCTTCGCGTTTTTAAAGGTCTGAAAGCCTTGGGGATTAGCTTTTCTAGATTGCCCTGCAGGATAACCTGGAGGCCTCTTTTCAAAGCAAAGTTCTATAACTTTCCACCTTTTAACTGGGAAAGGGTGAGGTCGGGAGGATTCCTGAGACATCTCAAAGGCGGCTTCTTCTTTTCCTCCTCCTCCTCCTCTTCTTCTTCTTCTTCTTCTTCTTCTTCTTCTTCTTCTTCTTCTTCTTCTTCTTCTCCTTCTCCTTCTTCTTCATATATATATATATATATATATATATATGTCTCCTTCTAAATCCAGACGGGTCCTGAACTCACTGTGTACCCCAGGCTGGCCGCACACTCACCGCAACCCTCTTCCTCAGCCTACTGCACAAACTTTTACATCTTTTTCTTTGTTGCTGTCTCCTGATTATCAGTATGAAGATGGCTAAAAGCTGCAAACAAAGCATCAGGCCGCCTTGGAATTTGTTCCACCAGATGAAGTAGTCACCACACTTAATCCAGTTCCCGGCAGGGTCTGTGGACAAGGGCAAAATGATGATGCACTTGGTGCTAGAGTATAGCTCACATGATTTCTAAACCAACTGCCAATAAAGTTCTCCTTCTCGCCTGAAACTTCTGGAGCCTCACCTTTCCAATTTGCAATTCTCTCAGCACTTGGACCTTCTAAGCCTTAACCAGAATCACCCACCTAGCTCAGATCACAGCTTTCTAAGTCTTCTCTCATCTGTATCTACAAATCTCTCCTAGTACTACTGCAAACCAGTTCCAAAGGCTTCTAAACCACGTGATCAGGTAAAGTCACAGCAACAACCCCACTTTGCAGGATAAATTACCAAATTACCAATTTCTGACAACTGTGACTTAAGGAAGGAAAGATATATTTTAGTTCACAGTTTCAGAAGGTCGTAGACCATTCATGGATGGGTGCTACTGGCAGAAACACATAGCAGAGGCTAGCTATTCATGGCATGGCAGACAGAAGGCAAGTAAAAGAGAAAGGGAAGAACTAGTATATACTCTTACAGGTCCTGTTTCCAGTTCCATTTCTTCCGGGTTAAATTTGTTATATGGAACAAAACTGTAATCTACAACATGCACTTAATAGACCATAGAAGTATAACCTATGACGTAGCACACACCTGTATTCCACCACACACCTATAATCCACTCCTTCTGACCAACCTTTTTCCAAAAGAACATGATATCTACATTTAATCCACTACATTCAAAAACATAAGGGTTTGGGGTATTTTTCCAGAACCAAACCATAATACTATAGAAAATCAAAATAATTGCATTCATATATTCAATACACTTATTCATGTACAAGAGCTACAAAGATGCAGTTTTGCATTTTTCCTCTTTGATTTATGAAATGTGATGTATTTTCAGGTAGTGGATACACACACACACACACACACACACACACACACACACACACACACACAAAATCTGTTGTAATTTTAATGATGTGAAATATAAGTAGAATACGGTGTTTATATAGTGTTTTCTGAAACGTATATTTATACTTTAATAAACTTTTTTAAAAGGAAGTATTTCAATGACTTCATTTATTCAAGGAACACATGTTTAATACTCAGAATATATTTCTTATTGTTTACGCTAGGGCTATAGCTTTATGTAAGCTGGAAATGATTATTTTCCTTTCAAAACTTCGATCCATAAAAGAATCAGTAAAAACAGGAAGACAGATGAAGAGCATTCTGGTTAGGAGGCTGCAACACTTTTACAGAAATCTGAATGAGAAGAGGAAGTCAATCATTTTGAAATAGCCATAGGATGATGCTAAAATTGTGACCAGTGTTCCAAAAGGTAAATTAGTTGATGCAAAGCTTCTTACATGGAAGCAGAAGAAAAGCTGTTTTTTGAAGGAACTGAAAACAATCAGACAAACAAAGCCCCCCCCCAAAAAAAAAATCCAAAGCAAAAATAACTACAAAGACTTGTGTATGAGAAGCAGCAACAGGAAGGAGGTGACACAGATGAGAAAAAAGAGAAAGAAAAATGTAGCATTAAAGTCCTGATTGTACAAACCTTTACATTTATGAAATTGGAAATTATTGAAAGAAGTAAAAAGATTAAATTTACATTATTAGAAATTCTTTTTTTAGTGTATTCTTACTCCTAATCAATGGATGTTTATTCTTGGGCACAAATAATTATAACAACTGTCTCTGCAATAAAGATATTGTTGTGAAAATATCAAGGAATCATTTAAATCTCAGTGTATTAATAATTTATTTAAAATTATAACAGATTTCTTGGGCTTTAAATTTTCATCACAAACATCTTTCTAGTAAATGCAATTAAATGTCTAGTCATATTAAGTTTGTATGAAAATAGGATTTGTAAGGCATATGTTCACATTTTAATAGAGAATCTATCTCTTATTTCCAGAACAAAGCACTCCTATGTTGGTAAAGTCTTGGTTATTAATAATTGTGGGCTTTCATTTTACTGCATGTTTTTAAAGCTGAGGTAGTCATTTGGGAGAAAGAAAAACAGTTTTGTTAATCACCTATGTAAGTAAACTTGGTATCTGAGCACTTTTCTTGTTCAAATTTACAGTTAAAACTTCTCCCTTTATTCATCCCAAAATAAATGATTTGTAAACACCAAATGTGTATCCTCAGGATACACATTATTATATGAATCTGAGATATGTCTAAAGTTCTTGATAGCTGAAGCCCAAAAAGCACTTTTGTTCTTGGATAAGCATATAAAATATTGCCTCACACATAGTGGGAATGTAGTTTTGAACATATAAACATTGTGTTCAAATGATACAATTTTAATTATTTAAGTGGAGATCAATATGTAGTAACATGTGAATCAACTTGGAACATTCCCTAAGGAACAAGCTCTTCTTTGAAAAAAAAATGTAATAACATAGTGGTTAATAGGATGTGTTTTTCACTGTTTGATCATTTCTGAATGCACAAAGATTTCATTAATGTTGATTTCACCCATCTTGTCCATGTTTACAGGCTTTGATGTTCAAGCCCTTTGTAGTGCCACATTAGATCTAGGGGAACATTACCTTATGAGAGCAAGTGGGAACTGCTGTGAGAAAATATTAAAAAAGAAAGTTGGTACTCTACATAGATTTGTACAGATAAAGCGGCTCATAGAATTATGCTTCCAATAAGGCCGAAAGGAATTAATGCTAAACTCTTTTATTCTTTTTACCATTATTACATGTTAACTATATCAGCTAAAGATTGAAAATGATTAAAATATTTCAACAGAATTTATTGAAATGAACTTCAAAAATTTGAAGCAGAACTTTAAAAAACATATATATATATATATATATATATATATATATATATATATAAATTTTAGGAACCTTATCCTGAGGATTGTTGCAAAATTATATTTACAAAAACTTGTATTTATAGCTATGAAAATGGTTTCTGAACTATAATTTTGGAAGGAAAATGTTAGCAGCTAATTACCTGAACTTTCTTGTAGTACAGAAATTCATAAATTGTTAACTCTTGGTTGAATTGTCTTGATAATTTAAAAACTGTGTTTATGCATATTAGAGCTAAAGTCAATGAGTACAGTGGAATTGCGATGTTTCAGATTAAACATCTTCATGTCAGACTTGAACCAGCAAGCTGTTCCTGAATCCAGCAGACGTTTCTACTGGGGTCAATGGGAAAACCAAAGAAACAAATTACCAGGATTGATAAGATATTGTAGTACCATAGAAAGAAAACTGATGACAAGAATCCGGAAAAAGCTCCTTGACAAAGAAGGCACAAGCACTGGAAGGACTACGGAGCTGGAGGCTTCTCAGAAATGCTGTAGGCTGTGCTGACTCAGTCTATTGTTGGGCAAGGAAGGATTACGCACAGTGAAAAATACTTCAGGGTCTCAGACTCTGAGGGTCTGCTAGCTGTTGACATTTATACTATATCCTCTGACTTGAAATCTTTGAATAAACTTGATATTAGATTCACCTACTCATGTTTTATGGACATTGCACATATGAAATAATAAAATATGCTGTACCATAGCAAAGTTGGCCCTGGAAAGCCAAATTAACGATAATTAGCCTATTTCCATAGTTCATTTGGTTAAGCACAAGATCTTTCAGTGCCAGCAAACTGCATGAGTCTTGTTCATAATGGTTTTGACTTTTTTTGGTAACATATTGAATCTATACAAATTTTACAAGTGATATATTTTATGAATGATATGTGTAATTTTGGTAAAACATTTTCATTTCAATGTTTTACTCATGTGCTTTGGCAAATCTGAAAAGACAGATGTGTGCACGCATTGGATAGATAGGTAGGTAGATAATAAATCTACATCTTTTTCTTTAGAGATTGGTCTGAAATTTTAATAATAGTTGTTTATTTTTTAAATTAAGAGATGTATGTTGTGCTTTATTTTAAAAACCAGATCATTGAGCAAAATACATTTGCCATAACCTAAATTTTCAGTATTAAAATTGCTCTTTCAGAAAAAATAAAAGATCAGTCTTATTGCTTTGTAATTATTCTTCAGTTATATTCTTTGATAAATACATTGCATATTTCTTCTGAGTTTTAGTTATTTTCAATAAACTTAATGAATTCTCAAGAGCCAGCGCACTGAACTAGTAAGCCCAAGGGGTCAAAAAGAACTGTAAAAAGTCTCAAGTACTTAGGTTAGTGACAGCGACAACAAAAAATGTATATTTTTTATGTAATGACTTTTGAAATGACAAATATATGTGTGCATGTGAGTGTTAGAAATCAATAATTACATTTAGCAATAATTTACTAAACTCATATTTGCATCTATAATCTGAGTTCCCACTGTTGAAATAATTGATCAGCTCCTGTTAACATAGCCTAAAGATGATCTTATTAAAAAAGGATGAATATTTCCTGACTTTTTTTTCTCAAAGGAAAAGGACATTCTTTGAAATTTAAAGATAAAATTCCTTTAAGATATTTTCTAAATGAGTGAAATCTGTCACTACTCCAAGAATCTATTGACAACACACAATAAATTACTATTGTTTGAATTTTATTAGTAATAAGCTAAAATTTATAATGTCATTCATTATGTCTATGTATACATGTATATAGACTTGCTCATTGGGCTTATATACAGTGCTTATTTAATACAAAATGTTTTGTAAGTTGTCGCACTACCTTCTTTTTTCTTGCATTCGCTGGTGTAGACAGGGCATAGAAAATACTGACTCATATGCACAGTGGGTGAGCATGGACTCCCCAGCAAGCTGCTCCTGAATCCTGCAAATGGTTCTACTGTCTGAGCCAATGGGAGTCTTACAGACACTTTTTCCTTCATTTCATCCCAGGAGTAAATGTTAACAAAGCAGAAATTTGGATGCATGCCAATTGAGCAGCAGAGTGGTGGTGAGAAAGTAGGGTACACTCTTTTCCAGAAATAGAGGTCATCAGTGGTGTGAATTGATTATTAAGCCATTTTCATGGCTTATTTTGGTGCATTTGCTTCTTCATTTAACAAAACCCATATAATCCCTGCTACACTTATATAATGCTTATATGGCAACATCCATCTAAGTATATCCATCTAATCCTTGAATAGGATGGCGGTTTTGAAATAAAGACAAATTTTGAATTTATAAAGTAGGAAAATTCTTTTTAAAGGCTTTAATCATGAATGAAAAAAGTAATCACTACTAGCCAATTATTAAGTTGGTTTTAATTTTTGCTAAAATAGTGATATTAAGATCAGTATTTATAAAAGACAAATTAAGTTTAATCTTTGCAGTGTTACTAAACACCATTTTAAAATAAGCTGAATTTTCAATGTATTTTCTGAAGAGTAAAATCTGATTAAAGTGGTTATTTCTTATATTTACTTCCTCTGTACTCCCTCAATTTTATTGAACCTATGACATGTTTTCATCATAAACATCTTCTATAAAGTATGTGATTTTAATCACTTAATTCAATGTTCTGTCTTACCTGTAAGCAAGTGTTGTATGTTAGCCAACACATTAATTTCAGGAGAGAAAACATACATAGAAGTCTAAGAGTATGTGTTTTAGAGTCTGAAATGATATATTTCCCTAATTTATTATACCACAATAAAAATAATTCCTATGGGCAAAAAAGTGAAAATGCTAGAAAATAAATTTGAAATATAGCTAATTGTATACTTCCTAATTTTTATTTACTTTAATGTTAATTATTGAACACCTATGATTGAGACACATTCAGTTCAGATGTAAAGGAATAGAAAAGTGTATAAGCATATATTGCATAGTAATTGATAGGACATATTTTAATAAAATCAGTGTCAGTTGAATAATACAATCAACACCAAAGCCACATCAAGTAGCTGTTGGGCAGAAACCTAGTTTCATTCATTTCCACAATTGTTTTGGAAAAGGCACATCACTTTTAGTGAAGTAACAAATGGTAAGTGACTAAAAAATGTTGACACTTATTTTATTTTATTTTTAAATTGCTTCTTACACATACTGTTATGATATATGTGCTCAGAAAAGGCTTTCTCATATGAATTTCTAATGCCACATTCAATCCTTCTTCTTCCATGTGTTCTAATCATCAGGAACTTAATTCTAAATCCCTTCAAGCATTGCAAGGATACTACTTACCTTTCTGAATGAAAGTAAAAATTCTAGTTAAGAGATTTAGCAACCCTGACCATGAAACAGAGACTGGAAAGAGTTAATGTCCACAAAAATATTCTTAGCATATTGTGTAAAACAGTCTGGTTAAACAAGTAATTGGCATAACGGGGACAAAACTTTTTTAAACGAGAAAACCAGACATGATTCATGTTTTTTATAATAACGAAAACTCTCCCAACAAATAAAGGACCTGTATGTTTTTATCGTATATTTTATCAAGAATACTACAATTTTTTTCAAATGACCTAACATTAGGCCTTCCATTGTGATCATGACCTGGTGTATATCTATCCTTAGTAAGGCAACTGAAAATAGTTCACTTTATAAAAAGACAATAAGATAGAAAGTAGATCTTACAGAGAAAAACGTGCTTCTCTTATAATTTGTTCTTATTCCCAAATGAACAAATTATACTTCTTCTAATTATTTGCTTAATATTTCTAGTTTGTATTAGGTATAAATAGATACAGATTATAAAAATTCAATTATTCTCTACTAGATCAATTTTTAGTTTAAAGTCAAAGGACTTAAAAATCTAATAGATGAAGGATGAAATGTAATAGAATCTTTTGAGATTGACCCAGATTTTTCTGACTGATGATAGGCTACATAGAAATCTCACCAAGCCAAGGACATGGAGGGTAGGTCATCTATTTTCAAACTGTTGTTTAACATATCAATCAAAATTCAGTGGCTTTGGTCAACACCATTTTTGCAGCTCAATGTTCTCAGATGTGCAATGTGGACTGAGCTCCATTGGCCATTATTACCATGGCTGTTCTCTGCAGCTGGTGGGTGATTGTCAACCGTTTCCTTTTGGGAGTTTGGCTTTGGGGAATAGGCTTGCCTTATGATGAGGTGACAAGTTATGAGTGAAATTTAACTTCTAGCTCCTGGATCCCAAGACTTTGACTCAAGGAGCAAAAATTTTCTAGTCTTTTTTTCCCTTTATGCTTGTCATCATCCTACTGTGCAACATATAAAAAGTTGATGTGGTCAAGTCCAAATTCTATGTGGAAAAAGTCTACCCAAGAGATAGGCACAGGGTTACAGGAAGAAAATGACATCAGAAAACTGATTTGTATAATTACATCAGAACTAGTAACACATTGAGAAGCAGTATTTTTCTATTACTTACAAGAAAATTAAGTTTAGCAAATGTCAGAAAAAGGTTCATAGAAATGTTATATTTTCATGAAGGACTGATACGAAAATATTCATAAAAAGCTGAAAAGAAAGCAGAATACATCTTAAGTGTGTTTGAAAAGTGATCAAATAAAAATATTAACTGAAACCAACAGTTTTCAAGAAACTTCCCTAAGGATTTCATGAAAGTAAAAAGGTTATAGAATTTGAGGGAGGCTTTTGTTTGTAGCCTACATCACATGATGAAATAATGATAATATTGCACAAACTACACTGTGACCTAGTTAACCTTGGTCTGAGCTAATGACATGGGTTTCAAAAATGTTTGCTGTGTTCCATCTCGTATTCTGAGGCATGCAAGAGTAGCAGGTCTGTTGTTTTTCACTTCAAGAAAAGCACCTATGAACAGACGCTCTGTTGTTAAGTCAGAAGCGTTGTTATGTGTTCCTCTCAGCACAGGATCTCCAAAGCAGCACATTGACATATGACCTTTCCCTTGATTGATCTACTAGTAGCATCAACAAAATAAGTAACAATTTAAATAAAAGACATCACAAGAGTAAGCACAACTCATTATGCAGACTTCTACTAAATAATTTTTTATTCTTGAAAGATCTTGAAGAGATTTTTAATTCTTTCATTACTCTTATAGTTATCATTTTGTTTTTATTAATATTCACTGCTTGAGTGCTGCATAATTTTTATGACATGTTGATCAATTTATATTGGAATACAAGCCTATACTTAGTACTTCTAAACTCTACCAGAATAATCATTGCCAATTGTCTATCAAACTACCTATCTCCTTTTGTTCTATAAGTTACTAGGGAGTTAAGTAAATATAACAGAAAATATAGACATTCAGCGTCTCGTTGATTAACCATTTCAGCTTGTGTCTTTTTTGTACATCTGATAGAAACAGACCATCCACAAATGGATACCACTTGTACAATGTATATGTAAGATAATTGAAATGAATACATAATGCAATTATTAAATTCCTGAATCACAGAACCCTCTCAATGTATTGAAGTCAGAAATTCATTTGAATTTTTTTATTATTTTAGAATTTTTGATTTGCATGCTATTAAGTCATTGATTCCTTTTTCACGCTCAACATTGCCCAAATTACAATTGCCAAATCACAAAGCAGAATTTTCACTTTAATAATGCCAGGATCGACACTACAAAGAATTAGGCATAGTATGGTTATTCCTGAAAGTAGATTAACAAATTTGAAATCACATATAAATAAATGTTATTTTATAGAATATTGTTTAAATAGTGTTTGAACTTTCTGTAGAAATATCAACTTGGGGGAAATACGCTTTCACCTAAGGCCAAATATAAGACCCAGAGTGTCCCAACAACAAAAGATAACTGATTTTTACTTAAGTAAAAATATTTGTTGCATTCAGGCTAATAAAACAATAATCATTTCTATTTCAGATTAGGCATATTGTTACACACTTAATAACATTTAGTAAACAAGTACTATAAGTGCTTTTCTAAATTATCAAAATAAAACTAGCACATGAATAATCTTATCTTCATGTCTGTTTTTCTTCAATATTTTTCAAAGGCTTTGCTTCTGTTACAGTTATTTCAGAATGGAGTTCAGCTGGGTCCAGTCTCTATGGGTAATCCAGATCAAGTTTCCTTGATCTCATGCAGAAAGGAATCAGTAAGGATTTTCTTATAGTTCATTTGGTAGTTGTGGTAAACAGGAAATAATTTCCACCTGTGCATACTTTGCCTAACTACTATATTAAAATCAGACCAAGTGCAATATCTGTATGTCAGACATTTTGAGTTTAAAGTTTGCTTCAGATAGATTGTTTCCTATTAATTCATTCTTCTATAAGCTAGATAATCTGAGGAAAAGAACATTCTGAAAACTGAGTTTACACTTTTCTATTAAGTAATGTAAATTGTGGGAAAACAGTCCGCAAACTGAATTTAATATTAAAGCAGGAATTCTGGTAAAGGAAAGGGTAAGAACATTAAAATAAATAGCATGAAAAGACAAGAGCAGATCCAACTATAAAAACATGAATTTAAAATGTAGAAAATATGTTCTGTACAACCAGATATATTAGAATGTCATGAAAAAATTCATAAAGATTTTATTTATGAAAATGATAATGCTGAAATATAAAATGAGACATTTGCATAAGTAGATGAAAGTAGGAGAAAGAAATATATGCACATTTATGTATGGCTTAGAAATATAATCAGTGATGAATTTGAGATGGTTTAAAGGAAGCATGAATAAATGATGTGTAAATGGATTTATGCTAGAGGAACAAATAAACATGAATGAATTAAATTGTAATGCAGAGA
Source organism: Ctenodactylus gundi (assembly GCA_004027205.1). Classification (NCBI taxonomy): domain Eukaryota; kingdom Metazoa; phylum Chordata; class Mammalia; order Rodentia; family Ctenodactylidae; genus Ctenodactylus; species Ctenodactylus gundi. The sequence goes on along the minus strand of PVKB01000300.1, from coordinate 503,250 downwards.
CTATACAAATCAACTCGTATTTATCAGAACTTCCATACGCATCAAAAAACTATTCAGCTTTTCAAATCCCGTATAACCAAATTTTCGTGGGAATCTCTTTTTTTTTCTTTTTAGACACAAAATATAATCACTTAAATTGAGAAGTAGATATTTATCATCAAATATTTATAAACAATGTTAGAAATCAAACATTTTGGGCAAAGTACCTATTTGTAGTGACATTTTATGTCTATAGTAGACAAAATGTTTTATTATAATTACAGAACAAAAAATTTCAAATGTCTATTATGTTCATTAAAATATAAATAAAGATATGCAATATTTCTTAAAATAAACAGAAAGAGAATGCCAAGACAGGAACTTTGAATTATACAATATTAGATAATTTTCTACTCAACACTTTTTCATTCAAAATACAATTTATTCAGAGTCTAGGCCAAACATTATGACAGCCAAATGGATTTAAAATTATATTAAAAATGAAAAGGATGATTTGACTTTCATAGTATATATGAATTTGAATAGTCTCTTTTTCACATTCTTCTAAGATCTGAATGCCTGAAATCTTAATTTCACCCCATTATTAATATATATTTAATATAAAATGGTTACATTAAGCTTGGAAATTTTGTGCATGTATATATCTCCTGACAACATTATAATCACTTCCCTTCCTCCTTTTTAAGACATTCCTTCCCCTGCCTGCTACACCCTTGCCTAACCCTCAGTCTCTCACCATTTGATTTTTTTTTTTTTTTTTTGATACAACGTCTTGGTCTATAGCGCAAGCTGGTCCTGAACTCACATTAGGGAACCCAGCTACTTGATAATCCTCCTGCCTCAGTCTCATAAATGATGGAATTACAGGCATATACCACCACACCCAGCTTCATGTGGTGCTGGGGAATCAAATGCAGAGCCTCGGCTCTTGCTACACAGGGGTTTTGCCACGGTACCATTCCTCCATTCCCCCACTCACCTGATTCTCTAAATTAGCTCTATTCTGAGTTTCTCAGAGAAATCTTGCCATGTTTAATCTTCTGAGTCTGACTACTTCACTAAACATAATGATCTACAGTTGAGTTCATTTACTTTTAATGCCTCTCACCTGTCTTTAAAGAAGAGTAGTACTTCATTGTGTACTAATACTACATTTTCTTTTTGTATTCATTGGTCTGTTGATGGGTATTTTGGTGCCTTCCACATTTTAGCTATTGTTAATTGTGCTGCTATGAACATGGGTGTACATGCATCTCTGTTATGTCACTTTTAAATCTTTGAAAAGATACCCAGATGAGATATCGCTGGATTGAATGGAATACTTGTTTTCAGCATTTTAGGGCATCTTTACTGCCCTTCATAGTGGCTGGACCAGTTTACAGTCCCACCTGCAGTGTAAGTCTTCGTTTTCCCCTCAACTTTGCCAGCCTCTTCTGTTTGAGTATTGGTATACTCTATTCTCACTGGGATAGGATGATATGTTTATGATGGTTTGCTTTACATTTCTTTAATGGTTAATGGTATTGAACATTTTTTCATGATTTTCTGGCTATTTTCTAAAAAGATGATTTTTAAGTTTGGTGGTTAAGTTTCTGTTTTCATAAAAAAGTTAGAAATATATTTATCAATACTTAATTTGTCTCAGTATAGGAAGGCTATGATAACTATTGCATGAGTGATTTCCTTTCCTCCTTTCAATTTTTGAAGTATTTTAAATTTTATTTTACAGAGATGACAATAATGAAGAAATAGTATGACTTTAGTCTGAAAATTTCTTATCTATTTTCACTAAACATACAAGAAATGGATGCAGAGACTTTCAAATATCTGAAATATCAGCATTCAGCTTAGATATTGATATGTCCATTAAAGTAATTTTCTAGATCAGTGAATTCATGTTAGAAAGAGTTGTCTGTGCTAAAAGTATATCTCTCTCTCTTTTTTGGTCTAAAAATCCTTTAATAAAACTCTCCTACTTTTTAAATTACTGAATTATGTTAAAGGCAATTTGGTACCTAATAACATGTAGACATGAGTAGATTTATCTGAATCGTAACTGTGCTGGAGCACGGGTTCTCATAAAGAAAAGCACAACTCATTTTACATGCCAGTAAGTTTATTGTATTACACTGTATGTGTGGCTGAAATAATGAAAGTCCAATATGTAGTGACGTTGTGAAACGCTAGATCACCTAGCGCAGCACTAGTCTAGGTTATAAGACTGAATTCGAAAAATACAAAACATCTGAGAGTGGGTATGAGTCAGCATAGACACATACTAAGAGCAGTTTAGAATGTTCTAAATCAACATGATGAACTCATTTTGTCTACATTTACAAGCTACAATAAAGTCATCACTATCTGCTGAATGCTACTCATGATTTATTGGATTGTGTCCATAAGACTAAATCAACAATTTAATTTCTTCATTAATTGAGCCTGTTATAATAGTAGTGATATTATTATGGTATTATAGGTCAAAAAAGCTTTTAAGATTAGGTAATTTATGCTTTCTTTTCTAGAAATGCAAATTGCCTCTGTTCTAAAGATTTGAAATAATTGTGAATTTAATAAAACAAGTCTTCTGAATGGATTCTGAAATTCTGAGTCTTGGCTTATATTTAACATTAACATTTCTTTCAGATATAAGCTGATGTTTAGTGTCGCTAGAGAAAGTATATTAAATATTCAATTTTTTTCTAATTTTGAGTTGTGTACATACATTGGTTTTGATGTAAATTTAGATAAACTGAATTGCTATTAAAATGAATTATCTTCATTGATACTATGTACATACATATTCACATATATAAAATTTTATGTGTATATACATATATATATTTCCTAGATTCAATTGAATGCCAGTAATTTAACTATACCCAGAGAAAAATTGAAGAGACTTTTCACTCACTTCTGTGTATCATGAAGATTTAATCACACTCACCTGTTTGCCTATTTGCTATTAAATATAAGCCATCTATACAATTCTATTACTTTTCCAATGTTTTCCATTATTGCCGATCCTACTGGGGATTATGCATGTTACCTGCAGGAAATGCACCACGTTATTTTATGACTAGCTTGAATAATGTGATCCATTAGGGTTACAGAGTTTTTAATCTTTCAATAAAATAGACATTAAAATTGAAGCCTGAAAAGAATCAGTTTATCTATTTCCAGAATATCCTGAGGATGAAAAATAAACAAATAAATAAGACAAAACATAATAAAAGCTACAGTCCCTAATGATTTCTAGAGATTAATAAAATTGTTTCATAAGAACAATATTTTCCAATTTAGTGTAATACAAAATTGCATTTTAATAAAATACAGCATAAACTTTTTAAAATGACTGTATTGGACATGTTTATTTTGAAACAGTTGTGCATAATGTTTTACATAGGACTACTCATTACTTATTAATGTTTCATAGAATCTTCCTTTAGAATTTGGAAATAATTGCCTTTCTGTTATCAGTTCCTTCTTTCTTATAAAAACAGCACCATGAATAATGTGGAGATCATGCCTCTACTCGATCTGCATTAAATTTTAAAACATCAGCACGTGTACGCAAGTCATAGGAGCAACAATGCCCTCCTCCATCCAACCGAGGAGACCACGTGTCCATTTATTCAGAGACATCTATCATTTTGCTCTTAGGTTTCCTTTTCTTAAAATTTAGAGGCACAAAATTTTTATTCTTCAAAGAAAGTAAAAATTATAAATGGAAAAGAAACAGGAGGCTGACTGAAAACATGGAGTTGATCAATACAAAACCATATTCTACAAATAAACAGAGACAAATTTTGTAAACAAAAACTAGTTTTCAAAACAAAAGTTCTCATCCTCAAAAAAAAAAAAAGAAAAGAAAAGAAAAGAAAAAATAGATTACTGGCTTTTCAACAAGTATAACAATTTTTCCATAATCTGGAATCTCTAGCCTATTGAAATTAACAATTTGCCCATTGTAAAAGTACACTATGACATAAACTTCTAATTCTCTTTAAAAAATTATTTGGCACTCAATTATATAACTTAAAATAGACATATTTAATACTAGAGATAAAAAAATAACCAATACTGAGATAGAGTCCATCCTGGACTGAATTTCCAGGGTGGAATTCTCAAGGGCATTAAGATATTAGGAAGAAACTTCAAGTTACTAAATATCGTATGTTTTGCTTAAATCCCAAACAGGCATTCATTACACAATCTAGGACACATCTCGTATAGCAGTTAGCATTACCTAAGTAACAGATATAATGTAAAAAAAAAAATCATTTACTCAAAGGAAGCTTTTTCTTTCGTTTATATTTATTTATTTGCTTGAAATAGAAAAAGTATTATAGATGAGATTCCAAAAGAAGAGAGCAGCAGAAGAAAGGCAGCCAAGCTCAGGGACACTAACGCACTAATGACTGCCCTCAGTGGGTGTCAAGAGAAACAACACAACAGCACAACTAATAGCAGCTAAAATCTGAAAGATGTCAAAATGCCATCAGCAGACCAATGGACACAGATATTGTAGTACTTTGCAGTATTTGTACACAGTGTAGTACTACACTTCCATAAAGACAGATTTGAAACATTGGTAGGTAAATGGTCACAGCTTGAAACCATCATGCTCCGTGGCACAAAGCAAATACAAGAGGTTAAATATTGCATGATGGCTCTGATACAGTAAATTCCCAACACAGGCATTTTATAGAACCAAATGCGTGTGATGGGGAGAGCCAGGAGGGGGGAAGGAGAATGGCCGAAGGCAGGAGGGGAAGGAAGTGGGGTGCTGACACGATACATGTGCACGGAATATTGCATACCTATATTAATGAAAATGGAAAACAAACCCTACAACCACATTTGACCAAGAGTAGGCCAAGATATATTTGAGATACAGATAAAAAATTGTTGGTAACAAATAGCGATTTCTGTTGAGAAATGTGTGTAATGATCTTCTTCCTCTAAACCGAACTTCTTAGTTTGCATATGAATGTCAGTTACCTGCTCTAAGAAAATACTCAGTATTATCTATTGATAGCTAGTTATTAATTCAAAATTTGGAATTCTATAATTAATTGTACAATTGCCATTGATCATCACAAAAATGAAATTTAAACAAATACGTGGAAATGTTCTTGTTCCTGAGAAGTCGTTTTGTCAGCTAAGGCTTCTATTGAAGAATTTACAATTTTGTAAATGCTACTTAGAAAAAGACTCATAGATCGAGACAACATACACAGATTGTTTTAGTATACATACAATTTAAAGAAGATTTAAGAAAAAATATATACTCAAAGCAAATCTTCCAAAGGAAAGACCAAACAAACTGTAAAGAGCTTTAATAAATTATATCATTTAGCACTATGCAGACAAAAATTTTCTTCCTCCTAATGAAGGCATGTGAGTGTCTTATCGTGTACTATTTTAAAACCAGTTCAATTTATAGCATATTCTATACATGCCTTGACTATGAATGAACTTGCTGACCTGAATTTTACTTTCTTCCTATGAGCTATCTTTTTTTTATCTCCAGTTACATCAGAGATGCACAAATTCTTTTATCAGTGTGTTTTACACATACTAAAAAGTGAGTAGTGGAGAAGCCTGTGTTACAGAGAGAAACCTTGTCTCAAAAATTCAAAAGCTAAGGACAAATAAAAAATACTAAATATAATTTCAGTAATATTAGGCATACATGTTTTTGAAAGAAGTCATAATGTTTTATGAGCAGGGTATATTTCCCTCATCTAGATAGTACAAAACAGTGAATTTTAGAATGTTCTTTGGTATCCTTTTTAGGTGATTTTAACATAAGCTAGTAAATACACATTCTGTTTTTGCATCCACAGGGACATTAATGTTTTGCAGGAAGAAGGGCCACCAGAGATCAATCCTAAGGCCTTCATACTGGCCCACATCACCAATCTGTTTGATTTTTTGATATTGAGACAGGGTTTCACTAAGTTACTAAATTTGTCAGTTTGGGCTTAAATTTACAATCTTCTTTTCATCAGCATCTTGGAGTGTTGGGGTTACAGTCCTGTGCCACTGGCCCAGCTAGGTATCTTAATTTGTATTTCACTTCTCTGAAGAAAGCTATGGATGGGTTTTCAATTGACCAACAAATTAAAGAAGTTCAAAAAGTTCTATTATTCTAACTTAATAATTATTTAATGTTACTGAACCACTGAACTGTAGCATATGCTTCACCGAGCAAAATGCCTGTAGTCTAATTTAAATTGATAAAATGCTCATTTCTGGGGCTAATATGACTTTACTAGAAGAATTATTGTTTTCTAATTCATAAAACTAAGAGGGCTGTCATAATCTATATGAACAAAGGGCTTGCAAGGAGACATATTTTGTAAATTACATCTATCAAGGACATAGTGTAATTGACATCAATCACAGGCCATGCAGTACGGGCACCACGTCATTACATTTTTAAACACACACACACACACACACACACACGCATACACACACACACACACACACACACACACACACACACAAACCGGAAATACCTCATCTCTGTCCTTGCAATAGAACACATTTTCTAGGCACATGAAAAATGTTTTGGGGTATAAGGACTGAAAACCAGTTATTAGTATTAAATATAACCATGACAGATAAAGTTAAAAAGAAGAACTAAGAGGGGACCTTCCGGCTTCCCATGGTCTGCTATCTTGCTGCCACATTTTCAGGGATAGGACTCACACGAAAATGACAATCATATCCCAATATCTGTATTTTATCTTCTTATCCACTGAAATCACTGTTCCTAGATCTTGTTTGTTGCACTTTATTTTTGGTGCTTTTTACAACATAAAATAACATGCTTGAAATCTCAGCTTTTTTCTCACACAAGCACAAATAATGTTTTTCTGTTATTGTTCCAGAAGTGATGTTAGGATCGTGAGATATTTCTTTTGTCAGCTTCCAGAGAGAGCATTCACACTGAAGGACTCAAAGTGCCTGCCACCACAGCACAGTTAGCTACCAGTAGAGGCAGAGGAGGAACTCAGACTCCTGTTGCCACATTCAGTGGCCTTTTTCAGCAGCATTTTATTGAAAAAAGCTGAAGATTTTAAAAAATGAATCATGTATATATGCAATGAGCCAACTCATTTCATTTGAATTCTCACTTTTAATTTTCTAGTAATATTTTATGTTTTCTCTAATGTCAGAACACCAAGGTAAATATTTATTTATTTTCTACCTTTTTCTTCTCGCTAATGTCTTTAAATCCAACATAGACCCAAAAAATAAATACTATATATTTTTACCTGAAAGATAAAACCACACAAAAGCAAGCATTATCATCTACTAAAATGAAACAAAGATTTAGTTCTCTTAGGCATATGAAATATTGAAATTAGTATATAAAAGAATAGAATTAAAATTGAGCATCTTTCCCTAAAAAGTATTTGTAATAACTTTCATATGAAATTGTTACCTAAGATTATATGATTAGAGAAAAAATGGAGATGATTTTATGTTTTCATTTGAGGGTAAAAATTATTCTTATCATGTATGTTAAATCATCTTAACCAAGATAATTTGCTCAGCGTTATTTATTTTTTAGTTAGAAATAACAAAGTTATTATTTCTTCTTATGTGGCCCCCAATGAAGCCAAAGTTATTTTGGAATGCTAGCAAAATACTTAATCCTTACTCAATGTTCCATTTCTCTGTAATGCTTTCTTGGTGGAAATGATCCACTAAAGGAGTCATGCTGTGTCAGCGTTAAGGTACATCTTAAGTAAATGTCCATATTACCAAAACATCACTTATTAATGGACATGTGATGAAGGAATGGATATGATGCTTAGCAGATTAGTTATGATATGAACCAATCAATTTAAGAAGAAAATTAGAGAAACATATATTCCTTTGATCAATAATAAATTTTCTTATAAGAAAAAAGATTAACAAATACAGTAATTTTCATCACATATTATATGGGTTTGTCTAGTGAAACATTAAAACCAAAAGATGATAAAACCAAAGTGTCATGGGTGCTATTTTGAACTCTTAGGAAATTACATAAATCTATCATCAACCACAGATTTTTTTTCTGAATGTATTTCCTAGAGTAAATAGAAATTTTCTTTGTGCTATTGAGAATACTGGATATCCTACAATCTTAGAATGAATTTTTCTGCATGTGTTTAAATGCTTTTTTTAAGGTATTTTTTTTTAGCTGAATCATCTTTCTATGAAAAAATCATGAAAATTGTCTTCTTTTATTTAGAATCTACACAAAAAATGGAGTCATTCCGGTATAACTGACCATCTTGCAGCATGATATAGAGAGCATGTACTGACATGAACTTTTGGGGCCCAGCTTGACCTCTGAGGCACTCTTTACCCACATAATCGCTGACCTTCACTTTAGCTGTGCTACTGACCTTCCTTAGGTCACACACAAATCACACTGCCAACTGTCACTGTCTGTCCCTGTATAGGTGATAGCCTCAAGAAATAATTTTAGAGAGTCATTTTAACTCCACGTTTCCGGGACAGACCAGCTCAGATCTTAGCCGTGGCTACTTCGCCTTCCTCCGGTCCCACTTCCTTTGCACGCAACTTCTCTGCTACTTGAACCTTTCCCCTGAAGAATTTCACATTGAATTCTTGTCTAATATTTATTTAATGAGTAACCATTCTGATAGTCAATGTATTATATTTGCTTTTTGATTTATAGTTTTTCACCACAAAACCAATACATACTACAAACTCGAGGCTATAAGTTTATAAGTTCTATCAAACCAACCCGTGCACAAGACAGCACAGTGCTGGTACCACTCCAACAAGAAAGACACCATCCTTTTTTTTTTTTTGTCTGAACAGTTGAATTCATGAATGCAATATTCTTCTCCTTAAGTATTTCGTGTATAACATCACTCAATTGATAGGATTAATAGCTTTTATTTAGATTGCTTCCAATAGATCATCTATTATTTGTCTATCATTAATTTATCACCTATCTAAATACCTTCATCACACTCTATCCACAGGTTCCATGCTCTCATATACAATCCACCTTGGATCAAGACGAATTGTGAAAATAATCTAAGTGCACTGAGGAGGCAGATATATTTTTCTTATTAATATTCCTTGAACAAACAGTATACCAATGATTTACAGAGCATTTATACTGTGTTTGGTGTTAGTACTGATCTAGAGATGACAGAAAATATGCAAGAGATGTTTCATAGAATAAGTGCAGATATTATACCATCTTATATAAGAAACTTGAGCTCTTTGATTTTACTTTTTTCAATTATGTCTATTCTTTTTCTCTCATAATTATTGTTTTCAATCAGTACAATTTTGCCACAGATAATAATTACATTCAACTTGCAATGTAAGCTCCTCTGGATAATGAAACCTTACTAATTTCTGACAGATACTGAAGGAGTACTGTGTTTATATTTTTCCCTGAAAGAAATGGTATTTTTTAAGGAATTAAAAAACATATTTTAAAGGAGCTTGAATAGAGATTCATATCTGTATCTATGTCCCAAAGAGAAGAGCATTGAAAAATCCAACTGATAATCATACTTCTATGGCTTAGTAAGGCAGTTTGGGGAGACAGTCATGGTCAGATGCATTTTGCCAGTTTTTCTGCAAGTGATCCTGGTGTATACACCATCTCTCTCCTTATAGTGATTCTAACTGAAGGAAATGGCCAAAGGCAACAACTCGGATAAAAAAAGTACTTTCGGTGAACTTGTGCATGATATAAATCAATTTTCCATTTGTTATAAAATAGCAAGTCTGTGTAGTTCAAAGGAAGATCAGATAAAAATCATGTAAACAATTTTGGCACAGTGTATATCCTTTTACAGTTCTGTACTATGTTGATGTAGGGCTAAATTTCTGCAAAAACCCTTATTTTTAGAAAATTGGATATAATCATTATTGACTCCCTTTCAAACAAACATAAACAATGTTTTTTTAAAAATGCATTGTTAATAAAATTGTTTTGCCATAATTCCTGTTTAGTGTTATTCTTAAAATAGTGTGAAACAACTATTAAGGGATCAAATGCTCTATTTTGAACCACAAAATGAAGCAGTTGTTTTATGTACGTTATATACTTTATTTCTTTCTGTACTGACACTGCAGCACATCCAGGTACAAACACTGAGTTCTCTATGCCTCATGTTCTTTTCTGATGAATTATGCAGAAGTTCCACACTGGAACTACACAAAGGTGCTAAAGTTCGTGTGCGTGAATTGTCTGTGACGCATACTGATGCAGAGAACAAATATTTTATTTTTTCCTTTACACATAAAGCTCAACATTTTGTGTGGAATAAATGTCACCAGTACACAAATGGATAAATTGAAAAGCAAATGCTGAGATAAAACTACATTTTTGAAGAATTATAGAAGAAAATTCTACCTTTCAAGGATGCAGCTGAGAAAAATTTCATAGTAACTTAATGTTCAAGTTAAGCCTGCAAATCTCATTAACAGTAATGGAATTTTGAATGTAGCACATAGCACATTGATTTGAACATTTTACCAACATGTACATTTTATCTTTAGAAAAGCATTTCCTTCAGAGCAGTGAGAGTTCAGAATACTTTCTATTTCCAGCAGGTCCAGCATTATATATGAATCTTTCTCTTACCAAAAAGAAATTATTTTAAAAATCCAAACAAACAATTAAAATCCTTTCTAATATTTTATAGAATAGTAAAAATCTAAGGAATGAAGTTGTGGTCTCTTTCTCATGAATTAATATTTGATTGTTTTTGTATTTATCATGAGCATTTATTTTTCACAATAAATATTTTCTTATCAATGAAGATATTATAGCAGAATTTGGTGAAAACATTTTTTAGGGGAAAAGAGTTTTATAATTTTGCTTCTAAGTAACAACTATACATCAAAGTACAGAAAGGACAAATTTCAATATTCCCCAAGGGGCCAAGTATGACAGAGACTGCTAATTATTTCCCAATATCTGTTTTATCTCCCCAAGTTTTAATGAGTATGAAACTTCAGAATAAAAGCTCCAAACTTCCTGTCAGCCAGATATTGCTACCAAATTAAGTTATGACCAATAAATGATGTGCAAAGCCATATTGTCCATTTATGAATAAATGAAATCTGAATTATTTTTCTTTCTTTTTTTCGCTTTCTCTACAACAAAAACAAAATTAACATTGTTGCCATTATCTTGCAAAGAATGATGATATAGAGACAGATAAGTTCTAGACAATAGGATGTGTAAACTCCCAGGTACAAGAGATTTTCATGGCTTTGAAAACAAGATAGACTCAGTTTCATTGTATCATGTTGTACTTCGTTGTATGTTGTGTTGTCTTACAACTAATCATATGTGAAATGCATTATCTACTGGGTCCTACTTATGCCTCAGAACACTGAGCACTTTATTTTTATGTTGAAACACAGAAATATTTTAAGTTTTAAAATTTTCTTTGATGTTCTATGATTTTAAATGGATGTGTTTGCACAAGACAAAGTAATATAGAAGCCTACACATTTGTGAACAGCTGCGACAAAGGATTCCAAAGACATCTTCATTTTCAGAAAAATGTTTCCAAATATAAAAGGAAGGTAAGAGAATATTGATCATATAATGAGGAAATTATTCAAGGATAAAGTTTTTTAAAAATTGAATTCTGCCTCTGTGTCTGCACTCAATGTCTAGACAGGAAGTGACAATCTGTCCCCCCCAAAAGCCTGATCTCTATGGATAATAGTGTTATTTACCAATTTCAAAATGGGTTTTATCGACTATATCATAACTACATCGGTTATTTTAGTTTTTGTGTTTGCTTCTCTACTGTACCTCTTCATTTACTCAGGACCTGGCATCATGCACACATTCTCCACCCACCCCCCACCTTTGGCAAAAGAAAAACACGAAGATGGACATGATTGTGCAATAACACCGAGTCTGACAGATTAATGGGAGGTTAATCAGCTAAACTGAAATCAGGAATATGACAGCCAACAATACCTATATGGGGTAGGATTTATTTATCACATTTAGTAATATTTGCCTTTCAACTTAATGGATTATATACTTGAGCCTTCATTTCAAGCGAAACCAAAGTAAATATGGAACCACCAGGAATTTCCAGATGAGACATCCCACTAGACATCCAATGCTGTCTATCCATACTTTTGCCTGTGTTTTAGAAATAAATACATAATTAAAAGTATCTTAAAATCTAGATAATGCTGAAACTATTCCTCCATAGGCATCATCAGCTAGTAGTTTTGGAAAGAATAATCTAAATGCAAAGAAAAATTCTGGTCATGTTTTGTGTTGAAATTATAATCACCATCTGCAATTTTTTTTTTTTTTTGAGTCTCCTCTGTGCATGGGGTCTGGTAGTAATGATCAGCATCACTGGCCACCATTTAGATGTCCAATGCTAAATTAAGTTTCTCTGATTTATGTTCATCGCTTTGTTTGGGCCTTGGCTAATCTGTTTTTACAAGCTGCTTTGTTGTGCCCTTACCAGCAAATTATGTGACAGTACCAACCTGGTGCTAATTTACTGAACTCTGTGCTACCAACAACACATTTCCTCGAGCATACACATATCCCTTCTCATTATTGTGTTTTTGCCTCCCTTTGTCTCTAAGTGAACACTGGCAAGCCACTAACATATCTAGAGTAATTAAAAAACAAATAAAGCAACTCAACTTTACTCTTTCCCATCTGTTGGTCTGTGGTAGCTTGCATCTTTTGCACACTCTGGTGAAATATATAAATTTCCACTTTATTATTAAACTCAGTCATCCTTGGAAAAGTTAATACACTCTGCAGCTAATAATATACAGAAAAAAAAACTTTTGCTACAAAATTTTGAACAAATTAATACTAATTAAATCTAGTTCAATGCATCGCAAGATTAAATTCAAAAATCTTGTTAAAGAAGGGGTCACCTTGTTTTCTGGCTTTAAAGATCAAGACTGAACACAAGTCTTTCCCTGATTTACATTTCTAGCCACTCTTACTTTTAATTTTGACACTGGGTCTTAGCGAAGTTGCTAAGCTGCCTAGGTTGGGCTCAAACTGACCATCCTCCAGCCTCAATCTTTCAGGATTCCTGTCTTTTAATTTACTAAGCACATTGCAAGTGTTAATTTCTTGTGATGGTTGGCATTGTAGTGTCGAAGTCCAGGTACACAGTGAATTTTGTAAATGAAAAGATTGTTATTCTTAATAGTGATAATTTGTGAACCATAAAAATCATTCCCAGTAACTATCATTTCTGGTAGTCTTCCTTTCCCAAGGTCTGACAACTCAAAGGAGGCTCCATGAAATATCAGAAATACCTGCTCTCTCTACAGAAAATGAAAATGAAAAAAATTACAAAAACTATTTAGCTAATCTACTCTCTACTTTCTAAGAGATTCAATTACATAACTTTTCTGAATACTGTATTCCCATCATTTTGTAGCAATCTTCCCAAAATTTCTCAAAATTGCGTTGAAGTTAAAAAAGACAGCCTTTTTTTACATCGTAGCAAACTATTCATGTGTTCATATTTCACCAATAAAAAAGGCGATATGCCCCTAACACCTAAACCAAAATTAGTAAAAAGACACTAGTCTCATAAGTAAGTTACATATTTATTGTGCTCTTTCTGTGAATATATAAAGGTATAAATACCTGGCAAATGTAATGCATATAATATCAAGATCAACACTATCACAAATTCTACTTCTTTTTGCAATGATCATTCTTGATTTAAATATCAGGTAGAAATAGTATGACTGATGGAGTGAAACAACTTCTAATTATCTATCTATTTAATGTGTGATGTCTTCAAATACTATGCACATCTATTGTAAGAATTCTTTCATTTAGAAGTCATTGACTGTTTCTTACTCACAAATGATAATGAGTGTAATGGCACAGCTTCCTGTTTTTTCACTGATCAAACAAAATTCACTAAAATATATTTTAAAGAAAAATTAATACAGTTAATGTATGTTATCTCAAAGTAAGAGATCAAAGGATTCATAAAAAGATTCACTTTGATACCCTTTAAAGAATCATAAAATGTTTTCAAAATTTATCAAAGTTTCAAAACTTCTTACAATAAGTTCACAAGAAGTACCAGATGTTGAATCAATACAGGATTTGTATACCTGATTACTAGGACAAAATGATGGCTTCTTTTAGGTGGCGTGAATTTGATTTTCTAATATGGAAGCAAATTATAAATCAGAACATTGACTGAGTCTTGAAATTAAAGTAAATGGAAATGCAGTATTCTAAGCTTATTTCCATGAAGACACTTAAAATGTGTAAACAGAGATTATTAGAGACAGTAAAACATAGTTTTGTGTGGCTTTTAATAAAAAGAACAATAAGAGAGATTTGTTGAAATATTTATTCGTTAACTCTAATACTCTAGATTCGCCTCTCTGTTTTGTTTTATGCTTTGTTACTACCTTCCCTTCTACATTAAAAATAGTGCTTGAAAAAGAGCTCCAGGAGGCCTGCTGTGAGGGTCTCCTACTTTCTGGTGCGTCACCAAGGCAGCTAATTTAGGGTCTGTTTCCTCAGAGAACATGAGACTCAGGCCACTACTCAAAGTAGTCAATTCTCCCTAAGCAATGATCAGTCTAAAATAGCAACATAACTCAGGAACACACACACACACACACACACACCAACACAGACAAATATTTATAATAATCTGAATCTCTAATTTGAATCCATTGTTACCTTCTATAATCAAAGACTGTCTGAGAATACAGCCACATTAGAGTCAAGCAGAGAAACAGCTGTTGAGACAGATATGGTGGCGTGATTTGAGCCGTTTCATCCAATTGTATGTAAAGCTAATCCTACGTTTGACTTCCATCGTGCTACAACTAATACATCATTTATGCTATAGTTTTTGTCTGGGGTTCTCGGTACATTCTGAATTCCAAAAAGGTTTTCAGTTTCCTGAGAAACAGCCATGTGTTTTGCTACTCACGAAGAGCTCCTTTTAACCACACTTGAATTCTTTGCTGGCCAAGAGATTAGAGCTTGGAACCTTTTAACATACTCCGACCACTTAGAAAAAGAGACAGCTAGAGAGCGGTTCTAAGCAGATGACCATGAGTTAATCAACCATGTCTGAACAATAAAGCCTCAACAAAAGTTACTGAAGAAGCATTTTCAAAGGCACCCAGGTTGCTGAGCACATCACTTTCCCTTGATGGTGGGCTCTCTGGAGAAGGCATGGAAGCTGTGTGTCATACCCCATGTACTCTTTTATGAGTCTATCATTTGGATGCTCCCAAGTTGTACTCTTTAAAGAAAAACTATAATCATAACACTTTCTTGATTTCTGCACAGACTTGAGATTTTCTGACCCAAACTAGGGTCAATGAAACCACTAAAATGTATTTATTTATTTATTTATTTATTGACTCCTCCACTAAAATTTAGTTAGCCAAGCAGGAGCTTGAGTATCTTGGGGATCTCAAAGACACAGTCTTATACCAATTCAGGTAGTATGTAAATTGAATTCAACTATGAATCAGCCAATTGGTTTTGAAAACATATATGATTAAACAACTAGAGTTGATTTCTAAATGTCAGAATTAAAAAAGTAAATGATGTTGGGCAATTTGGAATTTACTGTAATTTAGGTCAACATTTGTTATAGGTATTTTCACTTTATCCTTCAGTAAGCTGAGATCAGTTTACTAATGAATATTGCTTGAAACTATCATTTCTCTGATCTAATACTTAAAATTTTTTGTTAAAATACAACTTTTCACTATAATATAAATTTAGAAAAGCATCACAATAATACATTTATCTTATTAAGAAAAATTTTAGCTAGCATTAAGGTTTTCTTTTGCTATCCTTTAGAATCTTGAGAAACACGATCTGTACCACCCCACAATCAAGCTGAATAAATATTTAAACTGGCAAGTCCAGCACAATGTAGATCTAAAGTTGTTTTGGCTTTATAGTACTGGAGAGTACATGTACAGGAAAAGACAGTGCAGAAGGATCCATCTGGAGAGTTAGCACCTTCCTAACCCAGAAGGGCTGCGATGAGTTTCATGTGACATGGTGATTAACACATTGAAGCCAGGAGTGCTACCTCCTACAGGCATTATGACTTGCACCTCACTCACTATAGGAGTTTGCAATGAGCAGTTTCATTTCCTTTCTTTTTCTAATTAAGCTTTCCCTGGTCAGACCTAGATCACTTATCATGAATAAGCAGTATAGGCAGCATTTAAGAAGGAAGGCCCAAAAGAGAGTGACTTCTTTCATTTTAATAATTGATTAATGAATTTTAGAGACAGGGTCACCCTGTGTCATACTGGTTGGTTTCTGAACTCACATTATACCAGGGTGGTCCTGGAACACAGCAATCCCCCTGCTTCAGCCTCTTTAGTGCTGTAAGCAAGCTAAACAGTGAGTTATGCTCCCCCTAGAAATATTCACCTGCTAGAAGGTGAATTTTTTAATCATTCCAACAAGTATGCAGTTTATGTGTGTATTTTAATCCTGTTGGTTGTTATGATAATAAAATGCACTGATGTCTCATGTAGATTTCATGTAGAAATAAGCAGTATCGCAGGTTGAGGTATTTACCTATTTCTCATTTCAGTCAGTTTTTTTTAAAAATATATTTTCTCTTGAATATTCACATCTTTTCAAAAATCAGCTTTTCATAGTGAATTATCTCTTTTAAATTTCTCCTCCCTTTCTCTTGCAATCTATTTATCTTCCTCAAAATTTCTTAATAATAGCCTACATTCTTGCTTCCTCAAGTCCCAGACCATCTAGTCACTTTTCTATTCACGTTAAAACATTTGTAAAGTATTTTAAAGAGTGAATATTGTGTATCTCCCACACATCTACTGTGTACAGCACAACTCCTAATATTTCTGAGAGCACAGTTGTTTTATTTTGGCTTAAAACAAAAACAAATTCCATCATCTTAAAAGAAAAGCAATATCATCAATCATGGGAAACAGCTCTGCCTACCTTTGCAGCTGTGTGACAAAAATATCTTGTGGACATCTTTTATTTGTAACCACCGAGTAATGAAAGACTTCACCACAGGCAATACTGGAAACTCTCCTTTATAAATTTTAGTGTGTTTTGTTCTGTAGGCTCTGATTTAGATACTTGTTTTCTTTATCCACCTTAGTTTGTCTGTGTCCTTATTGTTTGCATTCAAAGACGGAAGGATTAAATTCTTCTGAAAAGTAATGTTACTTCCTAATCCCACAGCTCCATAATGACATACAGAATTAAAAATCTAGGGCTCCTTTCCGCAGGTAGGGACGCTGGGTGTAATGGTTGCATGTACTTGGTAGGTTAGGGTGGCTAACTAGCCAGGGAGCATTGGAGTGGGCGCTCTTCTCATGAAGTCCTGTGCTTTCTCACTTCCTGCAATGATCATGGAAGTTTAATTTTTTAACATAAACAAAAAATCCCGCATCTTGGTAAATATTGGAAAAGCATTGTGTGTGTGTGTGTGTGTGTGTGTGTGTGTGTGTGTGTGTGTGTCTGTCTGTGTGTGTGTGTGCGCGCACACACGTGTGCATGTGTGAAATAGTGCGGAGGAGAGAAGGGTTTCTCCATCTGAGACCATTTTTTTCTCTGTCCAGACCCACAACTCTCTCTGTACTCTTCCCCATCTGATTTTTCCCCTGGATAACTGCCGTACACTGTGGTTTTAGTGGTTCAGCCTAGGTTTAAGGAGTGTGTGCTGGTTCTGCTCTTCCTCTGTGCCAATCGGGTGAGAAGAGACAGGCTGGAACTGGACTTGGACTTCGTTACAGGGTCACGACAAATTGGCTCACGCTCATTTGTGCAGGGACCCTTCTCTACTTTCTCACCTTAAAAATCCCTAATATTCCTGAATCTTCAGGCTGTGAGTAGATAACAGCTTCTCCATTACCAGTGTGAGCCACCGTGTGATCTTCTTACATTGTACACAATGATCTTCATTAAGAACCTCTTTGCTAAAGTATGTTAAAGTTATCCTGTTTATTTACGGCTGTGACCCTGATTGACTCATTCCACTTAAAATAATTTAAAAGTACCATAAATATTATTCATCGTAAGGGATCCCTGACTATTACTGCCAGAAGATACAGTTACCAAATGACCTCATTTAATAATAGTCTGATATAAATGTCACTGGAAAGCAGTTCTTGTAAATGAAGAAGATTCTGAGTTTTTAACACCAAATACAAGTATTTCTTGCTAAGTTTTCAAAAGTTTCTTTAAGAAAATGTTTACTTATCATTAATCATGGATCACCCAAGAATACGACGAGTTGCATTAAAATTTTCAGTGACTGTATTTGGCCAATAAGAGCTTTATAGCATCTGAGACAAGGGAGATGATGATGTGCTCTGGACAAATATATGAAACGACTCAAGAATAGTGTTAGCGATGTCGAGAGCATAACTTCTAGATTTATGTGAGAACTTCGAGTAAAACTTCATGAAATGTAGGAATATAAATAGCATGCCATTCCTTAATGTCTGTAATAAAATATGTTAATTTATAGATATGTTTTATCAAAAAGACATTGTAAAATATATGACCATAATAAAAGTATCCTTAGGAAAATCATTGTTCAGAACAATGAGATCATTTAAAAACATTTTCCACTAAAAAAGGAAGGTAAATTTTCAACAGGTTCGTTTCATGTTTCTTTCCTTACACACTTACTCAATACGCTTTAGACTCTTTGTCTAACCCTCACCTTGGTGTCCTTTCGCCTCCTCCCTGCAGCTGCCAAGGTGCTCCCCTGACCTCGGTTTTAATAGGTTCTAAGGTTTCCTCTCAAATGAGCATATTCTACCTCCTTTATCTTTTTTCCTTTTTCTAATCTCAAGACCACTGGGTAACTACATTTTAAAAATAATCCTTTATGCTTATTTTACTTCATACTGAATTTCTCTTTTATCTAAGCTGCTAATCCAATATTTTCATCATAGCCAACTTTTAAATAATTGTCTGATAAAAAGTTATGAATATTTACTTTATGAATCAACTTCTTAAAAAAACTTATTAACTTATGAGATGTGGTAAGTGGTGTCTCATGTGAAGTTACTTTTCTCCTTGTGGTGGTTTGGATCTGGAGTGTCCCCCTCAAAAGCTCCCTCTTCCTAAGGATACCCTATAGGGCTGAGAGGAGGGATCTGGCTGGAAACGGGCAGGTGCTTGGGGCTTGAACTGGAGGGGCATGTGCGAATTACATTCTTCCTTTGAGTCTTGCTCTGTACTACCAATTTGTGAGGATCTCTGCTGCTGGGCTATAGAAAAGATTCCTGGAGGAGATTTTTAAAATCAACAGGACCCCTCCCTTCATCAGCTCAAGGGTAGGAAGGCAAAAGACTTTGCCGTAAGAAGTGTACTGCAGGGACAAAAGAAATATTCTTTCTTTTCTTCTTCTTCTTTTTTTTTTTTTAGAGTTCAGGTGTCTGGAGTTCAATCACCTAAGAAATCAGTGACTTCTATAGCATTTGTCCGATGGGGCCAGACCACTGCTCAAACCAGTGTCATACTTTGGTGACACCCACACGATCCTAGCTTTAGAGGCTTGCAGAGTATTGGAGTTGTGGGTTCACAGAGGCCTCCACCCAGATTTTGGAGAAAGGCCTTGGAGCTCATGCAGTGCACCCCTGGGAGGGCAATATGTGACATTGTAAAGGAGAAGCCAATGGTTCAACGGAGAACCAAGGAATTTGGAGAAGCCAGGAGCATAGAGTCTTGACTAAGGAAAGCTGCCAGTGGTGAGCAGACTGAGAAGATGGAAATTGCAACAGCTGTGATGCTATAGGGGCTGGAGCACCCAAGCCCTTTAGAGTGTATATCTTGCTAGGTGCTCTACATAGGACTACAAGAATTATCCCTTGCCTTGCTAGGTTTAAAAATCATTTTGGTTCTATTGTCCTTTATCCTCCTATTCCTCCTTTTGGGATGAAAATGTTTACCATGTGCCATTTTATGATGGGAATGCTTAACTCTTCGGTTTTGTCAGGAACTCGTATAGCTGAGTTTGCCTTTAGTCTCAGAGAAGAGTTTGGTCTTGAATTTCTTAGCAGTGCTGGAACTATTGGGATTTTGACAGCTCTTGGAAAAGTACTAATTACATTTTGCTTAAGGTGGTGGCCATGAGTCTTTCAGGGACCAGGAGCAGAGTGTGGTTGTTTGAGGTGTCCCCAAAAGTCCTCTTGTTCCTATAGATGCTGTGTAGGGATGGCAGGTGGCACCCGGCTGGAAGGGGGTGGTGGCTGGGGCTTAACCTGGAGGGGTGTGTGCTGGTTCCGCTCTTCTTCTGAGTCTTTCTGTGTGTCACTATGTTTTATCTCTGCTGCTGGAGCTCTGGCTCTGGCTCTGGCCCTGCCTCCACTCTGGCCCTGCAAGGTGCTTCCCTCGTTTTCCAGCTGCCCACCAATGAATGAACTGTGACCTTTTGAAACTGTAAGCTAAAGTAATTCTTCCCTCTCTAAGTTGTGGATGTCAAGTATTGAGTGACAGCGAGGAGAAGTAACTAACACACTTCTTCTACAGCAAATTCACTGTTAGCGTGAAGAAGTCTTACCAAAGTGTTCTAATGAATTAATGAATGAGTTAATTACTGACAGGAATATAAAATGTTTTTTTCTCAGTGTCATACCAACCACCAAAATAGTAATCATTTCATATCATGTCCCTTTACAATTTTAAACTATTTTTAAACTGTCTCACTGCAGTATCTATTTTACCAATACAACTACTAAAATTATTTTATATGCATTTTAATACATTTAAAGAGCAACATAGTTACATAATGAAGTGAGAAATAAATAATATATTTTCCATAACCTGTAGTGCTTTAGTAAAAAAGTTTTTCTTTAATAAATTGTGAAACATTCTGAAGATGGCAATATAGCAAAGGAAAGGATGTGTGTGCTCTCAGTCCCACTGGCTAAAACAATCCAGCATTTTTTTTCCTCAAAGTTTCAAATGCATATTAAAAACAGATGAGCAAATTGAAAATGTGTGTATGGTGAGATTATGATCTGACAAAGTTAAGTAGCAGAGAATGCATCAACTACATTTCAGCAAATATGAACCTGGATGTCCAAGTAAGATCCTTCAAAGTGAAAACACATTCAAAAAGATGTGGAGCTCGTGAGAAAAACCACTAACATCTCCAGCAAAAACAAAAATGGTTGAATTTTTAACATTAAGTGGAAAGGTATGAGATACAAAATGTATTTTAAAGATAATTCAATAAACTAATAAACTTCTCAGGGAACAGCTTAAAAAGTGCTTACAGTGAATATCTCATTCAAAATTGCAAGAGTAATTTGTGGAAAAGTATATTCATTAAAAAGAAAAGATTTGATCCATACTCCTGATAATTAGCAAACAGAAAATTTCAGAACAAAAGCATTTACTGTCATACACAGAGCAAAGAATAGCATGAACAACAAAGCCTGACATCACACGTACCTAAATCTTTTGGACTAAGCACACTAACACATTTAACATACAAAGCACAGAACTTGAAAATAATAGTAAAGTTATGACACATTTATTTTATTTCAATTCCAAGTTAATTCATGAATATCTGTAAATGAAAATATTCTGGACTTCCTGACTTGAGCGTTCCTAGTACAAATATCCTTTCTGCGCATTGTCATGCAACATAACTATATTATACATATATTCTTTTCTAAGCAGATTTCCTTGTCAACATTTTTTCTTATGGAATATTTCACCGAATGTTCTGAAGTACAGATACAGCACAGATTGCATGTATCTTAGAACAGGTAATACTTTTTTGGATCAGCAATTTATAGTACTTATAGTACTATAGTATTTATTGTACTTCATTAAAGCAATTAATATTGAAAAGATAAGTAAGAGAAAAAGGGGTTGTAACAGCAAAGCGGATATATCAAAATAACAACAATAATGCCATTATTTCTCTCACAATAAAGCTCACAACAACTTCATTTTCTCCAGAATTCTAATCAAGGTAGAATGAGATAAAGGATGAAAGGTGTTTAGAGAAGCATCTGTACTTAGTAAGTGTTTAATAAGTTACTTATTTTTTATTTGCATTATTATTAGTTTTTTGAATGACATGTTGTGGGCTCTCTCCAAGCAGTGTTCACTGGTTAAAAACTTTCATGATTGATTTATTTATTCAATACCTATGGCTTAATATTACTGACTAGTAAATTTCTTCATTTTTAAAAACAATTTAAAGGATATATAATGTAAAGAAAATTATATGTGATAAACACTAAAAAGAACCAAGTAAAAGAAGCCAGCAGAGCCCCGTGAGAATGCACAGAGGACAGCCACCTCGGTGGGCCAGGGGTGGGAACAACTGTGGGAATGGCGAGGAAAGCAGGTAGGAAAGGTTGTTCCTGTCCTGTGAATCTGAGCTGCGTGTAGTGTGTCTAATCCCGCATTTCCTTCCTAGGCTGCCAGCCACTTACATCTCGGACTCTGATTTTATTAGACTCAGATAAGTTGAGCATTCATCCAGGCAGGTACAGTCTGAGTTCCTGCGCAAACACAGATACGCATCAGAAACCTGGGTAGAGAAATGAATTGACTAGAAGGGAGACACAGGGCAATTTAGACCATAGTGCTGCCCTCCTTGTCTTTTGGCACTGCTGCATGCTTTTTTTTTTTCCCCTCAGTGACTGTCTAGACATAAATAGGATAAAATGGATTAGAAGAAGAATATAAGTGAAGTTTCAGTGCTTTCATTTTAAAAACCTAATAATAGAGATGTATTAAGAACAGAATGATGAAAGACTTTGATGTTAAAAGATTGAAATGAAGAATTTAAAAAATACATATTTTTGTAGTAAAATTATGTTTCAGAGGTTATAATTTGTTTATCAAATAACATGTACAAACAAGTTTTTAAAAGCTTTGAAAAGTTTTTTTGATATTACAACAGAGGGTTAAAAATGAATCCCTTTCTTTTTATTCAAACACCATACCAACGTATACAGAAAACTTGTTTACAAAGAAGATTTAACTATGTCAGAGACTAGTCAATGTCCTCACAGTTTAAGAAGAAAAAAGGGCAAATAAATAAGAACACCACCTGTACTAAATGTCAAAATACAGCAATTACAAAAAAATTCCATCAGATAAGAAATAAGTATTACTAAAGAGTAAAGTAGAATCATTTCTTGCTACCAATTTTAGTGATCTCAATGATAATGTGGTTATTTGGGAATTAGTGAGTCCATACTTTTTTTCTGATTAGCACTTTTTGTTCTATTTTAAACACTGAAACTGTATGCATATCATATCTACAATAGATTTATATTTCTTATTTCATTGTTGCTGTCAAACACATTGTTTTCTTTATTTTTATGAGGTAATGGAATATCACAGAAAATTGGTAGTTTTATCTTTTCATTGAGGAAGCTCAGTTAAGCTAGGCTGAGTCTATACCTGTCATTTCTCTTCCTGATTATGTTGCCCTCAATTTCTCTAGCATCCCAATAATCTCTTGTCATTCATTAAAAGTATCTTCTCATTATTCATGCTGCCTTCCCCAGGGAGGATGGGCCACTTATATCTATTCATACCCAAATGTTTGAGGACAAGTGAAATAACATATTACTTCTCCCAAAATACAAAGGTCTGTGATCTAGTACTGTATTCCTATTTATTCACTCACTGCTTTCTTTTAAATGATATTACTTACTGAAGTGAACACTTCTCATTTACAAAGATGTGATCTCACATTTTTAAATAAAGAATACTTATATAAATGTAAGTAAGACTTCTTGGTCAACAAGCAATGTGACAATTGGAGAATGATATTTGTGTACTGGTGAACTCACAATGTGCTTTTGAAGCTATTGCAAGTATACTTAATTCTAGCATGGTTTGCCTTACTGTATCTACAGGGATTTTTTTTACACATTGAAAATTGGTGGCGAACCTACTTTGAAAGGGTTAAGTGTTATGTTTGTAATAGCTTGGATGATCATTAGGCTTTTAGCAATGAAGTATTTTCTAAGTATGGCATATCTGTTTTTAGATATACCAGTATTGAATACTCAATAGACTATTTTGTAAACATCACTTTTATGTTCACAGGGAAATTAACATAAATATTCATGTGAAACACAGCATTGTAATATCTGCTTTACTGCCAGGATCTGGACCTGAGACAATGACACCAGAGTGTACCTGTGTATTTCTTGATTTATCCTGATCTGCTTACATTTCCACATCAACCTACTTCATCTTCCTAAATCAGGCAGTGGCTGGGCTGTTAGTTATGATGATATAGGTGCAAGAATGAGTTCAAAAATAAGAAGAAAGCAGAGTCTTAGCTTTTGAATTTCAAGAATCTAGAAAAACACTTTAGGAACTAACTTGAACTTAAATCATTAGGAAGAGAATATATGCAGAGATAGAGGTAGAAGATAAGACACGTCGTCTCAGATGAAAAGGCGAAATATGCAAGTACAGCAGAGAGATTGAGTGCAGTGAATCACTTTGAGTCATAAGGGCAAAAGAGATGCTCCGAATGACTGAGAGATTCTGAAGAATTTCTGTCTAACCTTGTCTGTGGATTGACACAAGCATTTAAAGGCAAAAAGAAAGTATATTGCTCTCGGAGGAATCTTAAGATTTTATGTTACTCAGCTTGTGCAGAGTTGGTACCAAATGACTAAAAACTCAAGAAGATAAAATCACACACAGAGAGAGAGAGAGAGAGAGAGAGAGAGAGAGAGAGAGAGAGAGAGAGAGAGAAAGGGGAGGGAATGGCCAATGGCGGCACAAAATTGAATTATTGTAGCTTTTGGTATATATATATATATATATATATATATATATATATATATATACCAATTTTTGTGTACAGCATCATGATTTTATAGTATAAAATTTCTTTATTTTTCTCTCTATAATCTTTATTTAAAATAACTAGGTACTCATGGTTGCTTGAAATATCCAACATCTGTATTTATATACCAAAATAAGTTCCCTAATCATCAAACAGAGCAAAAGTCCAGTCTATAAGGTCACCTACTTGGCTCCATCAAACCATGGCCTTGGTCCCATCTGTTCTTTTTGGCTCATCCCTTTTCTCTTGCTGCCTTGCTGTAGTGCACTAATCCTACTCTTTGCTCCTACCTAGGCAGGCCAAGCATCCTCTTACCTCTGGATATTGTGCTGTTCTTACATTCACAGTACCCTTCCCCCTGGAGTCTTAGGCTGATCCCTCATCCCCTTCACTTGACCAAATGTTAATTCTCCCAAGCCCAGGCAGGTCCCAGCCCACTCCCCCAGGTTTTCTTCAAGGTACTAATCATCTGTAGATATGAGTATATTGTCTATTTCTTTCACTATGTTTTTTGTTTGTCTTTTCTATTACAATACATTTTCAATGAAGCTGTAGATTTTGTTTCTTTTGGTAATTGTAAACACCTGAGAGACAGATGACCTGGATCAGGATTCACAGTACAGTTAGATGCCTAGTAATTAAAAGCTAAGGTGTTTAAATGTATATTTTATTAATATTTTAACATTATATCTTGTGAGTTAAAGCACCTTGTCTCTTTCTGAGACAAAAATGCTTTCTTAATTGTGTACCAGGAATGTTTTCTTAAATGTTTTTAACTCTGTCTTCAGGAGATTTTAATCTTCTTATTTAAAGTGCTTCTACTCTCAACCCACCTTTTTGTGCTATTCAGTGTATAAATTTCTGCGCCCGAGTTTGTGAGAATAAGGCGTATAGAATATTCCACCCCACACAAGGGAGGTTGTGAATTCCTTTTATACCAGGATCAATAACGCTCTGAATTGGACAGATTAAATTAGCCACGGGTGGGTTTGGAGGCAGGAGGATAGATGGACAGCTTCTCTGAGTCTCTTGTAGTTCTACACAAAATGTTTGTTAAAGTTTCAATGAAAACGCTCTAAAATGCAAAGGTAAACATTCTGCTTCAAAGTGACGGAGACAAATGGCCTTATACAGCACAAACCTTTTCAGAGATGGTATAGATCATCGCATTATGTTTTGTGTTGCCTGTGAAAAGGATGTGTGGAGAAAGGCCCTACTTGAAATTCAGCTCCAATATCTTGTTGGCTGAAAAGCTTTGCTTCTTAGTAAATTCAGCCAAATACACTGACATTTTCAGAGTGCATCTGATACATTTCAATAATTAATTCTTAAGTCGAGAAAGAGTCAAGAAATCAGATGAAGAAGCACAGTAGGCTGGACATTGCCAGTGGGAAGGGAAAAAAATTCAGCAATAGACAGAAGCTTTTCAAGCTGAAAACAGGTCAGTGGGATACCACTGGGAACAGGGATGAAGCTTCAGGGGTTTTTATTATTGTTATTTACATAAAACACCCAGAGAGTAATTCAAGATGCTCAGTCCATAACTTTGCAAAAATTGGTATATTTAGGAAGAGAAAAATACAATTGCATGGTAGAAAGAACCAAATCAATGAAGTACTTATATAATAAGCAATGGGAGAGGAAGAATCTCAAAAATACACTGTCTGTTAACGAAAGCAGACCGTGAAACAGTCTGCTCCAACAAACAACTTAAAACGGGCCCCGACATGCCTTCACCCAGAAGTTCAGCAGTGTTCCACGGATGCTCCTCATCTTCAGTGAGTGGGATGTCGGAGGACGGCCAAATGGAACATCAAAGTTGTACTAGTAATTTCTTTTTTGTTTATTATAGTGGAACAGAAAAAAAGTACCAGAAATTTATACATGCCAGTAATGTTATTGAAAGAAACTGACATCATTTGAAAATCTGCTCCATGATATGTAACCTAATTTTTGACGTTAGAATTTTTTTTTTTAAATCTGCTTGTAAATAATTTATGTATGTTCATTCAAAATAGCAGGTCTAGGGCTAGAGGAATAACTCCGTGATTAAAGTGCTTTCCTACCAAGTGCTGAGTACATGAATTTGATTCCCCAGCACCACATGAGCTGGTCACGGTGGTGCACACCTGTGATCCTAGGCCAGTCTGGGTTCCAGAGTGAACTGAGAGTTAGCCTGAAATACAGAATGAGAGCCTGTCTCACAGAAAAAAAAAAAAAGAATGCAAGTCTAATAAAATGCATAATTTAAGTCTCTATAGTTAATTTTTAAATATCACCAATTTAATTTATTATTTTTTTTTACAAATCTGTTTTGTCCGTGCTTTAACAAAGTAGAGATAGAGAACAGGAAGATGCAACCAATCAGTTATAACCAATAATGAATTTAGATTAATTTTTAATAGTGACTTTCAATACAAAGTCTCAGGAAAGGTTAAGCTAAGTAGGATGGTACACATAAATAATATTAACATGCATTTTCAGTTAAATTCAATCACAGAGATCAAAAAAACAATCTTGACTGGCAAAAGCCTATAGTCTAGCACAAGTTCCAATCCCATAATGCTATGTTAGGGTTTGGATCTGAAATGTATCCCTAACACCTCATCTATCTGGATGTCCTGGAATGCAGAACACTCCGATGTAACCATGTGCTGCTGAGCGGTGGGGTCTGGTCAGAAGATGTAGAACCCTCCGGCTACATTGGATATTGTGGATCACTGGGGTGTAGCACAAAAGGGAATGGACGCTGTGGCTTGCACCAGAAAACAAATTGCTAGGGCAGGTCCTGGAAGGATGTAAGCTAGCCCCTCTCTTCTTGCTTAGTGAGTCTCTTGTCTTTCATTTTATGAGCAGCTTCCTCCTGCTATGCCTCGGTTCTGTGCTTCTGCCATTGCTAGCCACCCATGAATGGACTGAGACATTCTGAAACTATACACTGATCAAATCTTTCTTCCATAAAGTTATGGATGCTGGTTATTCGTTCCCAGCAGTGAGAAAGTAACAAAGGTATGCTAGTTCTGTCCATTACTAAAGCCAAAAAACTAACCATATATTAATGTATGAATTTTAAAGTTTGCAAAAGTGATACTGCATGTTTTTGTTTTCTGTAGTCCAGAAATGATGAGAGATACTGTTAGAAAAAAAACTATGTATTCAAATCAGTTTGTTTGATTTATCGATAGTTATTAATACATAATAGCTAGTCATGTTCTTTGGGAAACATATCCTTCTGAAACTTTATATTCTACTAGAAGTTTTAAGAAAAAGGAAGCATTTAGAATTTGAAAACTCATTTCACTATTTTTCTTAATTTTAAAATTATTTTGGAAATAGTCTCAGTTTTATGAATGATATAATTTTTAAAAATAAATTATATGTTTCAGTTTAAAGTTTTTGTGTATAAAACAACGGAATATATAGTTCAATGGGTAGTTTTTAATTTTATAATGTGATAATGTGTAGATAGAAAATTTTTCATATGTGTGATAATTTGGCATTGGTAACAAATTAACAACAGTCATTCTATATTTTTCTCTTGTGGAGAAATCAATAAGCTATAATAGCTGAAATTTCCTTTGTCCTTACATACTACCCAGATGTAGAAAAAAGTATCAGAACCTAAACATAGCAACAATTGGCTGCATTGATATCTTCAAATGCTAAAATAGAAGATACTTAAAGATTTTAGATACAGATACTGAAACTGAATAATTTCCATTGTTTTTATATAAAATGCTATTAATTTCTATAAGTAGGCCTGAACAGAGGTTATAGCTTAATTTTATTTAATAATTCAATTGGTACAAGTTGTCTCAGTAAGTAGGTGTTGGAGAGCTGTTTGGAAAAAGACCCCTAGTGATGGGTCAATTACTTATTTGGACACTCCTGGATAAAACTCTTAGATCAGAGCATATGCAGCCAAAATTTGAAATCTGTGAGTAAAAAATAAACATATGTATTAATTAGACTTGACAAATGATGGGAAACTCCAAATCTCTTTCATGGATCTAGAAGAAGTTATCTCAAGTGCACATTGCTCATCCAGTAAAAGAAAAATTAATTGAACCAGACAAATGGTATTTTAAAGAAATATTTTATGTCAATTCAAACACTTAGAGGATATATTGGTAAGGTACATAGACACAAGAATAGAGCGATTATTCCTAGTTGTTGGAAGAACAAAAAGGGGGTCAAACACACATATCCACATAGAGAAAGGGAGAGAGAGAGAGGGAGAGAGAGAGAGAAAGAGAGAGAGAGAGAGGCTAAGTGACAGAGCACAAGACATTGGGTTCAATTTAAAAAGACAAGATAATATTAGCAAAACATATACAGATATAAATAACAAAGATGAAAAATAGTCATTATAGATTAAAGTAGACTCACTTAAGTAAAACTATGTAATTAATGCAGTAACATGTTTCATTGGATCCCCACAATGTCAGGAAAATCTTACTGGAACTATGTTTACTACTAGCTTACCCACTGAAACAAGATATGCAAACAAAGCATGCAGTCAATTACTACTGTAGCAGTAAATGAGTCTATAATAATCTGAATATACTACACACTGAATCTGGATCTGAAATACTATATCTGTAAATACAGTCTACTGCATCTGTAGACATCAAATGCTGCACAGACAAGTCTCCTGAATTTCTTAGAAAATGAAATGTTACCAAGATAAAATACATATGGAATTGGTTTCTTTATTAAGTTGTTTGGCCCTGAAATTAATTTTATTTGGCTAATCGTTAACATGTCCTAATGTTATTCATAATGGATTGGTTTTCAAGGAAAAACTAGCTGATCAGCTAAGTCTTTTTGTCAAGGTAAGAATTAAGTATCTCGTATCAAGAACCGTGCCTACACAGTGCACGTGACTCTTAATAACAGAAAAAAATGTAGTGCATATAAATGCAGATTTCAATGTCAAAATATTTTATAACAGGAATCACATTATTTATTTTTTGATTTACTGCCATTCTTCACCTGGAGATACAGATCTGTAAACCTAGAACTCTGGGAGGCTGAAGGAGGATGATCACAATTTTGAGTATAGCCTGGGCAACCTTAGTGATTTAGCAAGAACCTGTTTCCAATTTAATAATAAAAATGAGTTGGGTTAGCAGCTCATATTAAAGTCTTGGGCTTAATTCCTTGTACCCTACAAAAATACATTAAAAAGTTAACAATTCCCTTTTATATCTCATGGGGTAGTTAATATTCAATTTAAGCAATTGTCTAATTTTTCCAGCTGCTTCCTCATTAATAGCTATAAATGCTTTGATGTTTAAGATTCTTTATTTCTTCCAATTATGGACACCCTCTAAAACTGAATATCCTACAATAAATGAAGCTTTCATTTTATGTATATATTAAATAATTTTATTGTAATCCTTTTCTCATCTAATTTTCATGTCTGCTTAGGCTGTTGTTTCTTGTGTTGTACAGCAGAATTAATTTTAGGTCTATCATTTATATTGATAGAATCTACTGACAAAGCTTATGACAGTTATATAATTTTAGAACAAATTCTGTTAAATTGATTGAAATCATACTACCAAAACATATGTTGAATTCATCTCTTTGCTGGATTAAGAGCCCATGTCAATAAGATTGACATCTTAAAAATGAACAATAAAACTTCAATCTACTTTAAAACATTATAAGATTAAGACTACAGAAAATTTCTCAACTATAAAGCCGGCATGATGGTATTCATCTATTCAAAGTTTAATGATATACAAACTGTGGATGCAAACTTCCATTCCATTATGCTTTACGAATAAATGGCATAATTTAAACAGTATGAGATGGTTATCATGATGTAATGTTTTATAAAATCATGTGTGTTTTAAAAAAATTATATTCTAACCAAATTATTATGATTGTGGCCACTTTTGGTTCACTTTAAATCATGGACAAAGGTATAGCAGTGAATCTATTGTATCTTCAAATATTAGAGTTACTACTTTTGTGTAGAACTGTATATATAAACTCAATAAATAACTGAGTGTTAAATGATGAATAATTGCAAATACTTTGCTGTGTCCTCATGTATTCATTGGCTAGATCTTAAAGCAGAATGATGCAGTTTTAAGGAATTCTTCTGGCCCATCCCTTGCTAGACTTTGGGGGTATGTGGTTAGCTTCTCTCTTTTTGGAATTTCCTGAAAATAATTAAAATTCTGTTTTAATTTTAATTCTCCTCAGCCATCTCTTGTACAAAGGAATGGAAGAAAGGCAAAAAAGAACAGAAGAAAGGTTAGAAGAATAGTAAAGAAAAAAGAACAGACAACAATGGAAAAAAGAAGGAGAATCATAATTGAAATACCATTGGAAAAATTGCTCATTAAACACTTTTTTTTTTGCTCTTTGTCAGTATAGAGTGAAATTATCATTCTCAAATGACTTTTGGCCATGCACCTGTGAAGGCAGATGCATTTGAATGTGAAAAAATTGAAACTGTGTTAATACTTTCCAAGTGGCCTGGGACATGTTTGAAAGTCAGCTTGTATCTCAGGTTTATTTCACCTACATCTAAAATTGGTACTGTTCTTGTAAGACAGAAAATATTTCATCCATCCATACTACTAATTTTATTTAATTTCCTGACAAAAAATGATTCAAGTCTTCAGTGAACCAAACACCATAATTTGTAAAGAAGCGGCTTTTCATGCCCGTCTGGGGCATTTATCACACGTAGATCTGAGGTCTGTGTTTACTAGCTGAATGAACTTTCACGAGTTCTCTGTACATGCTACTGTGAAAATATATTATTAGGATTTCAAGAGTCTGGTTAGGCAGCAGGGGGATTCAGAAGTTTTTCCTGAAATGACTTTTGAATAAGGTAGAAGATAAGGATTTCATCAGCCCCTTTGTAGTGTGGCCAGACCGTGGCCCTGTCCTGCACGGTAGATGGCATGTGTATTAAGCAAACTCAGTGTCTGTCCGAGGATGGAAACAGATGGAATAAAGATAATTTGTAACATTTTCTTACCAGTAGGTTATTTTGTTTGGCCAGTCATAAAAAAAGAGATGTTGAATCTTACACCTCTAAAATAATTGTTTTTCAGTCATTAAATTAACTTTATGTTGAGTATTGCAAGTGTGACTGCTATTAGTGTTGTGTCCAGTTGGATAGAACAGGAAATGGCAGTTGGTCAGTAGGGCAGAGCTTGGGGAAGGATGGTTGACATGGGGCCCACTAAGCTGAGGGAAGAAGGTGCACCACAGGTGTGGGTAGCTCGACCCTTCTATTGAAAGCTCAATGTGAAGACAAGAGAAATAAGGGCAGCACAGCTCCTTCCTCTGCTCTGGTCTGCACACGTGAGCTTCAATGATCCTTGTCATTTTGTAAATTCAAATCCTGGAAAGCTTCAGTAAAGGTGATGTTTTTACAAGAAATATTTCTTTGATTTCTGTTTTTTTTTAGAAATAAACACAATTTTGCACTTTAAATATTATGTAAACCTGACTGTGTAATTACTTGCTTATCTTTTCCCATTTCTTTTGATTTGGATGGTTGATACTATTTTTACACCTTAGCTTTTAATGAGAAAACTCAAGAAAAACAAAAGTACATATGCCAACTATTTTATTACATTTCATATAGTTACTCTAAAGTTATAATGAAAATAAAGTTGAATGCAATCATAAAGATAACATTTAGCTGATCTCAAACATTGCTTTTTCTTAAACTATTTTCATTTTGTCTTCCAGGTACATGATATAGATAATATGAATTGCTATCATGATAGCTACGGAAATAGGCGGATTTTACTGACAGCTGATTGTGAACCATTTCTTTTGTTGATTTCTTTTTACACATTATTCCACAAATTGTCACAACTGAATGATGCATGTACTTCAGCAACCATATAGAAAATGAACAAGATACACAGCTCTCAGAGAGTGGTGGTGCGCTGAATTAACACGAATAAATGGGGTCTCCTTAAGGATGAAAACCTAACTGGAAGGAAACCTGCATTTGAGAAAAATGTAGAGGGAGAGAGATAAGGCAAAATAATTTTTTTTAAAAAAATGAGTAGGCACAGAAACCAAAGAAAATGGAAAAAAAATCAAAAGAAATAAGATATATCCCGCAGGAAAAAAAGAGATAGGATTAGATTTGACCTTCAGCATAACAGTTTCCATGGTGATGAGGAGAGACATAATTGCTGCATGACTTGGTCAAGATAATGTATATTATGTTTATGATATTGTCCTTAGATATTGGTGAGCATTAGCAACCAATATTTTAAAAAGGAAGGATATCTAGGGCAATTTTCTATCCCATACTATTTCCTACTAAATGACTTCTAGTATTTTGTAAAGTTAACATTCATGAACTATTGTTTTAAAAGTTTGTTTAAAAATGTTATTGAAAAAATGAAAATCGACTATAATAGTCTATGGTTTGTGGAACGAAGGCATTTTTCTTTTAAAGAAAATGCAAACATATTTCTTCCCCCATCTTCCAGAAGGCCCTGACAGTTGCAGGACTGCAGAAGGATAAGTGAGTAAGATTTGGTTCTCTCCAAAGCATTCTTCAGTCCCCTGGGAAGTTCCTTGTCTGGGCCAGGAAAAATGAACTATTTTTAAGCATCCATCTGCTCTTATGGTATCTGCGGTTTTATTTTCATTGTCTTCACATTTTTACACTTGTTTAAAGGCCATTTGCTTTGATATAAAAAACTGGACACTAAAAGAATTGAGTAGCTCCCTCTATGATTTCCACATACTGGTATTCTTTCAGAAATATTGCTACAAATACAATTTCAATTTGTACTTGAGGCACAGTTAATTCTAAAAAGTGTCATTTCTTGCCTTCATCATATTTTACATATGCAAACATGCAGGCATTGGAAATTGCACCTAAAAGTCCCTTGCAGAGTTTAAGCAGGTGGAGAGAAGGGAAGGAACAAAGCCGGTAGGTGTAAAACAGTAGGCCTGGGGGATGGGGAGGGGCGTAGAAAGTACTAAAAGCAGTTCAGAAATGTGCTTGCATTGCGAAACCCTCGCCAGCTGGTGTCCTAACATGACTTGACAGACACCTGCATATAATTTAAGGCTTGAATCTTTCAACAGCATTTCTTTTTCTACATTCAAAACTTTGAATTCTCTACATTGAAACTTAGACAATTTTTGAGAATTACTGAGAATTAATACGTGCTTATTATTAGATTTATGCAATCAACGGCCACAACAATGAGTGATCTATTCACTGCTCATTGAATAGTTTTCAAGGTTATTTTTCTCCACTTTCTTAAAACACAGAACTTCATTTAAAATCATCTCTTATTATATATTACAGTTCACAGCATTCATTCCTCTCACAGCTTACACTACCTATTTTAACATGCTTTTTACATTTTTATGTTTATATCTTACCTATTTTTAAAAAATCAATTCATTTTCTATTTTCAACATAGGCTTTTCCAAAGATTCCAGCTCTGAGAAGTTATTTATTTATTTACTTATTTATTTTGAGACAGGGTATTGTACTATAGTCTAGGCTGCTTCTGAACTCACTATGTAGCCCAGGCTGGCACTGAACTAGCAATCGTCCTGCTCTAATCTCCCAAATGCTCAGACTGCAGCACGCATCACCACACCCAGAGTATATGTTGCTGAGGAACAGCACTCAGAGCTTTGAGCTTGCTAGGCAAGTGTTTCAATCACCAAACTATTCCTCCAGCCCTCTGAGAGTCTTTCTAAGACATGATACTCACGTGCCATATCATATAATTAACACATTATATATTTTTCTAAGTTATTTATTTCTAAATCCTGATTTAAACTTTGGTCATATAAACGCATTCTGTTTATAGACCTTAAACATGTCAAACAATCTTGTAATTGTTTTATGAAGACATTTGTTTTGTTCACAACCAAACAAAATCACAGTGGCAAAGTTAGGACACAAACAGATATTTGCTGAGAAAAAAAAAAAAGACAAAGCTAATTGTAAAAGAGAAAGCAAAATGACAATAACTGGCTATATCATCTTTTTATATTTCTACTATTCATGCAAATAAATATATTGCCTAGAATAATACTAGAGAATAGTATTTATCTAGAATACTAGATAAAAATACTTGAGAATATTAGTTTCAAAATCAGTACTTTTTCTTACAAATAGAAAGTTGGTAGTATTACAAAAGTGTCCCTATGTTACAGTCTTAAACCTAGATATAAAAATAAAATCTTAATGTAAAATGTGAGAACACATTAAAATATTAAATATTGAGGGTCTAGGTATCTCAGGGAAACATGCAATTGAAATAGGGAAAAAACTACAAATCTACCTCTCAATATCCATCATACATGTATGTAAATACTTGAAAATCCATACAATTCTGAAAACATCAAGTTACGTCTTTGTCTTGTAGTTGGATATTTATTTTGAGTATGAGAAAAATGTCATCTCATGAAAATACATTTTAAAGTTTTTAGCAAAAACAGCAATGCAACTGAAAGTTGGAAGAAAAAATAAACCCACAGCTTCTAGTGGAGGATTATATTTCCTTTTCACATAGATCTAGAAGGCATGCACAATTTAGAGTTCTAGCATCAGTTTTACTTTATTAATTTTTTCCAATTTTCAACTTTATCAAGATAAGCACAGTCAGCAGGCAACATATGAGTGTACAAAAGCCCATTATTCCTTTCTGAAACAGAGCAAGATGTAAAACAAGAAAACCAACTCGCAACCTGATAGCCATGCAAGCAGGCGTGTACCAGAACTGAAAAACTGGAAGGATGCATCTGTATTTGTAGCAATTTATAAATATTTATACACGGATGCATTACCATCACCAATGTCACTTAGGAGAACTCAGAGGAAAAACTAATCACAGTGAATCATGCAGAAAGGACAGGAGCTCACCTTTCATTTTATTCTTTGAGGCAGCCGCTGGAACCATGGAAAGGTTGCACAAGAAGAAGAAAAAAAGATATTAGTTGTTAGGATCCCTGGCAAGAAAGCAGGTGTGTTACAATTAGCATAATAGAGCTGTAGTGGAAACCAGTACATTCATGACCGAAGGATCAACGCATATTACGTGAATTGGGACTTGGACAAAGAAAATGAAAACTGTTACATGTTGTTAGTATATGATTAAAATCCTTGTCCAAGGCAGAGTAACGCAGACGGGAGCCATATAGTGTTTCTTTTTCCATGCCATTCTTAGTTCTGTCTTATTTGATAAGTAAATAAATACTCATATAGAATTTCAAGATATTTAATACTATTTGACAATGAAAATGTAACTTATGATGTGTGAATAAATCAGAAGGACAGGTCTTGAGTATGTTTTGCTACATGGAATCTGCATAGATTTTATTTTTGTAATAACAACAATCTAAAATTGTATGTACAAACTGGGATATAGAAAGCTCTAGTTACTGAAGGTGACACAGTGACTTTATGATTTAATGCTAATCCAACCAAGCCAAGATGTCCGCTCCCAAATTTATATTGTGTTGTCGGGATTTCAAGCCCTCAGTCCCTAAGCTGGAAGCACCCATTCTTTCACAAAGCCCTAGCAAAATCGTATGATTCATGAAGCTCCAGCTATTTTGATAATTGGTTGTCTGCATGGCTATGAAACTTGAAAACTTCATTACTTTAATTGGCATGATTCCCTCAAGAAGTAGAAATTTAAGCTTATTTATATCTAGTGGTAAACACTATTTGGGGCAGAAGTAAATTTAATGAGGAAATTAAATTAATTAGTCCTTTAGGACTGTTACTCACTCAAAGGATGACTTCTAGTCAAAATGCATAATGAGCTACCACTAACCACTTTCTCTACTTTGATTAGATTTTTAAAAATGAAGATTGAAAGAAGACGGGGACTTTTTCCCCCATTCTTGAGATGATGTTTAAAATGAAGGAGCCTGTGCCCTAAACAGAAAGGACACAGTCTCTAAATCAATAGATTGACCTTAGTGAAATTTAATATAGATTTTATATATTACATATGCAAATTTTTAATTTATAATTTACATAACATGTTATTTAGACTGACAGAAAATTCAAGAAAGTTTAGTTAACTGACAGTGTTCTTCAAGAAACTTACATTTTTTCATAATCATACATACCATCCTACCACTTCAGTGCATTTATTTATTTTTTCTTTTATTATTATTTTTAAAATTTTGTGTATGCATGAATTCCAAATTCTGTAACACATTGGAGACACAGGGTTTAGGGAATCGATGAGCATTTACGCCAATCTCTGTGAGGTTTGCCCCATTCCTAGCGGGCCATTCCCCCCATTTTTACCCTGTCACTCATGTTGAGACCTTTTACATCATTATTTTTGTGTACAACACAAAAGGAACACC
The DNA here is from genome assembly GCA_004027205.1 of Ctenodactylus gundi. Taxonomy (NCBI): domain Eukaryota; kingdom Metazoa; phylum Chordata; class Mammalia; order Rodentia; family Ctenodactylidae; genus Ctenodactylus; species Ctenodactylus gundi. The sequence goes on along the minus strand of PVKB01000300.1, from coordinate 466,006 downwards.
CATTTATAGCCAATTTTTGTGTTGAAATAATTGATTTTTTTAAATACAATTTTTAAACGAAATTATGTCAATGAAACAGGATTCCATCTTTCACTCAAAATGCTTATTATGCAACTTTGAGAAGGAAGTCAATGGTTGGAGAGGAAGAAGGATAACGATATTGTCCTTCAACTAAAACTAATATGGCTGACTTAAAAACACTAATCTAAATCTTAAACATCAGCTTTTTAGTGATATTTTATAATTATTACTTATTAAAATAATAGCAGAAATTATTAAATATGGGATATTAAATATGAAGCCTTAATTTTTCTAAAAACCCTCAATTTTATTTATTAAAATATTCTGGCTTCATTTTTATTGTAATTTGATATACATCAAAACATTGACATTATATAGAAAAATAATTATTATCTTATTTCACCCAATGACAAGTACCCTGGCAACAAACACTGGTATATGGCATTAAACTATTAAGAAAATTGTTATTAACATATTTTTAATTTCATGTTCTTATAAAATCATTTATTTAAAAATTGAACATTTTTCTATAGATTTTGTGAAATATGATAATATTCTTGATTATAGACTATTTTTAGTTTTTTTCATTTTTTGCTAAGAGAAAATAAAAATTTATGCTTATGGAAATATTTTTATGCACAGTAATGATTGTATTATTTTTTAGGAAAAGCATTGTTCATTATTTTTGTATGTCTATTCATAGAGAAACTTTACAAGAATAAAAATATTTAAATGCTACAGATGCCAGGATTAGGGATCTTTGCAAAGACAGTGTGCAAATAGTTTACAAGGAAACATAAAAATTCATTGTAAATTCCTAATGAAATTTTAGTATTAATTAAGAGTGCAAAAATTAGTAATCATTCTTAGCTGCATATGGGCAATTCTGCATAGTTTTAACACTACACAAAATTGAGTCAAATTTTTATTATATGATAAATATATGTCTAAGTTCCAAAGAAAATATTTAAATATATCAACACACTGAATCATTCATGTGAAGACAACTTCACATCAAACTTAAATGTATGGTTTGAATAAATTTAGCATAATTTCATAAAACACAGCCAAACATTTCTAAATTTTGAAAAAAAAGAGAATTCTTATGAGCGTGTCATATATTCTGGACACATCCAATCTTTTCTAAAAATCATCTTCATTAAAAATAAGTAAAATAAAGATAGAAGAGCAATGTCTACACTTCTTACTAGGATAGTAATACAGTATTAAACATTCTCAAACATAAAGAAAGAGTATTTTATTGTTAGATTTTTGTAGAAGTATTTTAAAAAATCAAGAAAAAGTCACTGTGACTTTTTCTGTGTGTGTGTTCAAGTAGCTGATACTAGACCAGGCTGGTTAATGTAACTGGAAAGAGGCCAGGCTACTGGGCTTGTTAGCCCAATTATAATTCTCTGCATTTTCAATAAAAGAAGCCAAGATGACAGCAATACTGTCATAAATGTCATGTTCAATACTTGTAAGATTTTCCATTGTCAGCATACTCCAATTATAAGTCAATTGTAAAGTGCACAATGCACACCACCCAAAAGTGACTGAAATTACCTTAAAATGCAATTTTTACTGTTCATCGCTAAAATGAAAAAAATTAGAGGTATTTTGACCAAACAAAACTTTTAGATAAGACATCGGCTCTTCTTTATCTTTGTAATAAAAATGGCAAGTTGTGGTAAGTTTACATTGTTTACATTATATGTTAGAAGGATTGTTATATTACATTTAAAATAAAATAATTATATTATGAGACTTATGCACATAAATTTTGAAGATAAATCATGTAATTTTTCTGAGATTTTTACACACAAATACTGAATATTTCTATCAACTATATTTAGCAGGTTAATAACTGAAATTCCTGATGCAAATGATCAAAAGGAAAAAATAATACATTATGTTACCAATGTGGTTATCCAATCTCATTTAAGGAGGTCTTTGTCTTGCTACTGGAGAGAACTGTCTCTTAGAATTAAAGAGTAAGCAGTATGACTAAAAATGGATTACAGAAATTAGAGCTAGGAACTAATCACAACAATAACCTACCTCCAATTTACCTAAAGAGTCCAATCCTCCTCATTCTTTTATGTATTTTTAACATCTCGTATTATATATTTTAATTAGATTTTGCAAAAATATTTATAATGCAGAATATATTAGAATAGCAGTTGTATCAGAAGTTTGTAATAAGGTTATTCATCAATGAAACTTTAATAAATAGCAACCACATTATAAGAGTTTATTCAGAAAGAGTTAATGCTAAAGCACTAGGAACTTTTTGTTTTGTTTTAAAATCACCAGGCACTCTGGGAGGCTGAGGCTCCTACTATATCTCTTGTTCTTTGTGTGTTCCAAATGCAAATTAAAAGAAAAGGGATCACTCTTTATTTTAAAGAAACAAAAAGGAAAAAACCTACTTAAAAGAGTTTCTACACAGAAAGAGTTTTCTGACATGTATGACTTCATATTCATCTGCACTGGAAGTTTCCTCTGTTCCAATTGTAGCCGCAGTGACACAGGATGAAAACAAACGTTGCCACTGACAGGTACTGCACGTTTATTTGGTTTTAATGTAAAGCTATTACTTTTAGGCTGCAAAATACCATTTATACAAATAAACAAAAGTAGGTTCACGACTATATCCCACCCATAAGACATACAATAAAAATGAAGAAATTCAAAATATTACCTAATTGTGGTTAGAAAGGATGATGTTCGTACCCTATATCATGAAGTTTTGCGATAGCAAATTTACAACTAGAACGCTATACTAGATGGATATGTATGTACAGATAGGTAGAGATAAAGATATTTTGATATTATATATCAAAATATAATTACAGATTATAAGATAGTACGTTCATCAATGCTCAATGATTTTTATTTCTTCTACAAAAAATATTCTGATGTAAAAACAGAAAATGTATTATATTAAAATTGTCTTGATGAGGTAGATAGCTACCTAAATCTCCCCCTTTTTCATTCCTTCATTTATCTGATACAGAACAAGATATTATTATACTAGTAACCTAAGGCTTATTATAATATTTTTCTTAACTGTAAAATAGGATCATCTATGCAATACATTTTTATTTTATTCATTTATTTATTTATTGAGTTTGGATCTCACTCTGCAGTCAAGGCTGATCCTGAATTCACTATTTAACCCAGGTTGTCCTTGGACTCAGGGCAGTCCTCCTGCCTTAGCCTTTCTAGTGTCAAGATTACAGGTGTGCATCCCATGCCAGGCTTTATGTGGTGCTGGGGAATCAAACTCAAGCCTTGTTTGTAGTAGCAAGGCAAGCACTCAAGAAGTTTAGCCACTACGCCATTCCTCCAGCCCCTAAACATTGCACCTTTATTAGGCTCATTAGAATCTGGAGACTTATAAAAGAGTGACTTTAATTTCTTTCTTTCTTTTTTTAAGTTTTTCTTCTCTAGTAGTAATGAAAACTTCATATTAGGATAAAAGTAAAAATGATCGAAATGCTTTATAAAGAAATAGTTTTAATAGAAGTTGTATGCTTAGGAATCAAAGATTTGATAATAGAAAAATTCTTTTAAAAGAAATATTTCAATTAAAAACTAAGAAAAAATTCATAGAATTAGAAAAATCAGCATCCTTCATTCTGTGACTTATGGTATGTACAATTGAAACAGATACCAGTGAAATAAATTTGGTTTATAAAATTATATTAAGCTTTGGATATTAATGATTTCTAACATATGATTATCATTTTCCTTCTAGAAAGAGGAAACATTGTATACGTTTCTGAATAGTTTGTGTGCATTCTGAGATTTAAGTAAAGTATGACTGCTTTAACGCCAAATATTCTCATTTCATGAACACCAAGTATATTGTATGATAAAAAAATTATTGTGTATGATGACATTTTCTACTATTTCTATGAGTCTAGCATTGAGTTTACCCTTAATGTGGATTTATTTCTTTTGTTCTCAAGATTTTTTTTTATGTCTGTGAGTCATTACCCCTTAGACATTAATTTCCTGTGTTATATTTTACATTTCTCTGTAGGCTGATAACTTTTACCCTGGATAAATGTAGAAAAACTGTCAAGTCAAAAATAATAGTTAATTTCAGATAAAATAGAGTATAAGAAAATTTCAAACTCTTAGATATTTTGGTTATAGGTTATTATGGGGTCTTCACAAATTACAGACATTTTAAAATTTTTCAATAAAGTAGAATCCTTGTTATTTTGTTTCTACATTGCTAAAGGACAAAAAAAAACTTATTTTGGGAGTTTTTAAAATCTGTAGCTGAACAAAGATCAAAATTGTAAATGTGTTTCATTTTGCATAACCTCCAGATCCTTGAGGGATACGCTATGTTTGTGTTTGTGTTTCTGGGTGTGTGTACAGTCTATCTTACATTCAGAGTAACTAATATTTTGGTGCTTGAATACCAGTGCTAAAATACTATAGCACATGCTCTTGCTTATTTGAATACTTTTAAAAACCATATTTTACTGCACAATTCCTGGATCATAGTAGATCTAAGAAGAAACAAACATGTCCCCAGCATTCGATGCACCCACTCAGGCACGGCATTGTTGATTCCCAGCTGGAGTGGAGCGTTTGTTGCCAACTGGTAACCTATACTATGTAGGTTCACTCTTGGGAGCACATAAACTTTGAGGATGCACTTAGGCGTAATGACAACTGTTTGTGCTTATTTGAATAACATTTAATCCCTTAAAGTTTTAACTGAAATGTACAGTCAACAGAGGGGTGGCATTTACCAATAAGAACTCAGATTCTAAAACAGGAAGTAATATGCAAGAACAGCATAGGACACAAACATTCTCACCACATGTGTATGCAACTGTGTGTGTGGATAGAGAGCATCATCTTATAATCCTATGCACTGATTATTTGAAATTGTCTGAGTTTACATTATATCAATAATATTTTATTACTTTTAATAGGTTTTTCTAGGAAGAATCACTGTAGACTCTACTTTTAGTGCGGATGGTTTTCAGTGAGAGAAGCAAAATGTCATTAAGTAAACTACTGACTGATACGTTTTTAATGATTGAAATGCGTGGTTGGGACACACTGGTGTATGGGACAGGGGTCTTCCTCATTCTTGGAAAGCCCCGAGAAAATACAGGATCGCCTGTAGGAGGAAACCCACAGGGGGCAGAACAATGAGTAAAAATTATATCAGATAAAATAGGTAAACAGAAGAAAATAACCAAAAGTTTTCAAAATGAAGATGTTTAGTTTTTAAGCAAGTTTAACTAAATACACAGAGGTATGACAGTGGACCATTTGGCAATTTGCCCTATTAGGTTAAGTAAATATTCTTGAAGGAAATGTAAAGGTAATGTTGCCTAACTCCTAATTACTAGCTAATGAGTTAGTTCTGGAAAAGCTGTCCAATTTGAGAATAGATTTAATAATAATTTAGAACTGTGTGTATAATCTTGTTTCAGGTAACTTGTTGGAATCTGAGAAGAGCAGGAAGTGACCATTTGAACAAGCTGGCAGAACTGAGCTTCTCCATGTATAAGTATGTATTCAAAAATGTTGGGTTGTGCCCTCTAGGGACCTCTCACACGAGGGGCTAGTTCAGGGTGAAGGGTGACCTCAGAAAGTTGCACCTTGACCACAATGTCAAGCTCCTTATTGCTGCTTCTCTGATCTCATCATGTGTTATATGTCAAGTCAGATCTCAATTCCCTAAAATAAAATCATCCACTAAAAGATCCAGGCATAGGAAACACACACTTAGCAGACATTGAGTTTTAAGGTACACACTAATTCAAGGAACATTTAAATGCCTCATTATTGTCAACTCATTTTATTGGGATCCAGGTACCAAGGGAAGGGAATTCATTTACTTGGGAATATTCATTTTCAAACTCTTCAGACAAGAATGTCCCATCATTTTCACTATCACATAATTAAGCCACTATGATACATAAGTAGGATATTACTTGATAAATTAATAAGTAACAAGAGAAAAGTTACATTACTAATTTAATTGCCAAAGATGAGTAATTGGTAAGATATTGACATACTGGTTCAAGTGGCTAGTCTCTTCTTGATAATAGGAGTGACATCATTTTTTCATATTTTCTGTTTTCTATTTTAATTTCTATTTTTGTACTGATATAGTCAGTGCTTTGTATGTAGTTTATCAGGTGTTATGTAGCCCTCTGAGTCAATAGGAATTATTTTAGTTTGATTGTTAGAGTAATACTAATTATAACATGAATTACACTGTAATGATTATGGTTTGAGAGAGGTGACCGACATGTTATTAAAAACATAACAAATACCGGTCATTTGAAGATTCCCTGATACTAAACTCAAATTTCTATGCACAAAAGCCAGTAACTTATGTGGCATTTCTCAGTGTGGCAGAAATTCCTCCTAGCTCTTAACATTCTTTCAAGACATGTAAAAATAGATAATATATGCCAGTAGAATGGCCCAGTTGAAAGGAAATATAATGTTTTTTTAAAGTAACTTATGAAAGCTATTTTAAGTATTCTACAAATGAATAAAAGCCAATCATGACCCAGATTTTTGTCTCAACTATAGTAGCAATCAACATGAATAGCAATTTGAGAAAATAGCTAATGTGGTCTGTACTACACTTACGTGATTCAGGTTTTCTCTGAATAGCGAATTGTTTATATGATTATTTTAATATCAATATTTGGAGAGAAAAGCCACCAGATATAGTTTTCCCTAATTAATAATATGCCAATCAGTAATCTTAATTGGTTTGTGCAGAAATAAAAGGGCATATGATCTTAAGAGTTCATACACAGAAAATGTATTTGGTGCGATTACAAACTCTTCTGTGCAATAACTTGTTGGAAACTTTCTCTGGAAATTTCTTCGGAAATTTATCATTAATTCTGCCTAAACGAGGACTTGGGAGAAAGTTATTTTGAACAGCATCTGTTACTAACTTTGATGACACAAGAGGAGAACAGGATGGCAGAGAAAGACTTTTTTTTTTGTAATTACAAACTACATAATTACAATGTGATAAATAAGCTACTTGGTGTTTTACACGTAGAAGCAAATTTGGTTACAAATATTTTAAATGCTATGAACTGTTCATCACTCTCAAAATGGTGCAGCTACTTTGGAAAACAGGCTGATGAGAACAAAATAAAAACAATGAATAAAAATTATGAATAAAAATTGATCATGATGCACTCAAGAACACAAGGATCCTTATTATGTATTTGCATTAGATTTGGGTAGTTTTAAATTAGAGACAAGTGTGTTTCAGAGTTAAGTTTGTCAATGGGAAAGGAAAACAAAATATTTTAACACAACACAAAAAGCAAGGAAATACATTTTGTATTTTTGTTTTCCCATTATTTTTGTAATGATACTTTGAGCAGGTGGAAAAATTATAATATACTGTGGTACACGTAAATTAGATGATACATTAACCTTCCTTATACCACAATACCTAACGGCCATGCTTTAAAGAAAGAGAGGTATAATTTAGCTCACAGTTTCAGGGGATTAAGTTCCTGGTAATTTGGGTCCAAGGCATACACACCATGGTATAAGAGCATTTTTAAACAGGGACACTCAAGTCAGATTCGCCAGGAAGCAGAAAAGGAAAAAACCACCTTGGACAAGGGAACCAGGTACCATAAATAAGGCCCTGACTCATTCACGGATGTACAAAAATGTGCTTTACCAAGCTCCTAGATGACTTCCAAGGAAATCCAATCGACATAATTAAATGTAACCCACAAAGGTGCTCACCTTTTATTTGTAAAGTGATTATACTCAAACACTATATTTCTATAAAGTTTTACATATACTTTAAAAATAGTTATGATATGGAACAGTTCATATTTTAGTAAAATGCTAATTGTAAATAATAGTTATTTTTATATTTGGTTTGCTGTAATTGTTTCCTGAACTGATACATTCTACCTCAATGGTGAACATGGTAAAAGCAACATTCACAATGAAAAATGATAATAATTTTTACAGTTGGGGTTATGGTAATGAAATATATTGACTTGGGATCCCTCAAAGGATGAGAAAAGTGCACCTCAATATACTGAAGTGGATCCTAGAGGTGTGAGGCTGGAATCTATTATATCAAAATGTAGTTTCTACTCACTTCCACTCTGACACTGCTTCTCTGGTGTGCTTCAATTTTACAAACTCAGTAGCCCTCACCTGCCACATATTTTCACTATAGTGTTTGTGCTTTTGGCATGAATCTCATGAAAATGTTATCCAAAGTTAACCTCTCTTTTAAATTGCTTTCAATTCCAAGTGTTGGGAATGACTAATATGGAAACTTTAAGTCTACTTATTTAGGCCATCAACTTGCAGAAAATATATCTTGGAGCACATAAATGGGATCTACAATGTGTATTTGAAAAGACGATAAAGCCAAAATAATCATCAACTTCAAACTGAAAATGCATCTTTAAGCACAGTTCCTTTGTAGTGGTCTATGTTAAATTGTGTATGGTTAATAATAGTAAGTTCCACAGCTACAAAAGCAATTTAAATTTTAAATAGATTTTTGAATCTAAGATTGTATATGGATTTCCTTTCACAAAGAAACTTTAAGGTCATATACTATCAGTTACAAACAATGTATAAGGAAATTGGGGTCGGAGAGGCAGTAAAATATTTTCGTTGTATTATCCAGCTTCTCAGGACAGAGATTGAGAAGGCTGAAAATCTTCCAAATTCGTCACAGGGACTTTTTCTTCACACCATAGGTTTTGATTCAGTAGCCGTGCTCTGGTTTACCTGATATATGGTATGATAACACATTTCACTAGGATAATAAAATATCTCACTATTTGGTTATTTATTATTTTATAAGCAATTTCTGCAATTTCTTGTGCACACACACGCACACACATGCGCGCGCGCGCGCGCACACACACACACACACACACACACACTCTCTCTCTCTCTCTCTAATAAAACTCCCAATCATTTACAGAAAAATATAGTTAAAGGAGAAAGAATACCTCAAAATTTTAAAGTCAAACTATAATCAAATTTATTCAGATGGTTTATTTTCAAATTTATTACTAAGCCTAAAATCCCACCTGTATTCATTTTAAAGAATAAGACAATCTCAGACTTGTAATATATCATCAAAGGTCACTTAACTTCCCCCCTAGCATTGATGATTAACTATTGTGTACTCTAAAATGAAGAACAAAGAAAGCTATTCAGAATTGTAAATGACAACTGTTCTTTAATTTTGAAACTCAAAATGGTTACTTAAAAATTAAAGTGAGCAAATTATAATTGACTGCTCCAATACAATCTCTGAATGTAAAATCTGAATATGAGTTACAGATTGTGCCAGTACAAGACCTGCAAATAGGTTACCCTAAAGTACCATTTAATATTAGGCTTTCGGCTATGGGTCAAGTGTTTAAAAATCTTTCAAGGTACAGTGCTTTAAATAAACCATAGACATACGTAAACTGCTCCACTTAGGAGCTGTAATTTGCAGGAAATTCAAGTCAAGATAATCTTTGAATACATGCATGAAATTACAAGGATCATGATGTTGTTAGAAAAAGAAAATGATAAATAGAAGTTCTGGCCATCAAAGATTTTATCGTGTAGAAAAAAATGAAATATGTGAACCACTTATGCAAACAGAACATAAACGTAAAACTAGGATAGCGTCATTAACACAGTGACATTAAGTGTTTGAAAAATCTGTTGTCCGGTACAACAAAGTTAATTGATTATCAGGGGAGGGGAAGTCTTTTTAGTGACAGCTTTAGTGCAAAAGACAGACGGGAAAAAAATAAATACCCCAAGTAGTACGTGGAAGAATGTGTTTAGCTATCGCCTTAGTTACTTACTCATTGATGGAACAAAATACTCAAAATCCACAACTTAAGAGAGGGAAGATTTATTTAGTTTAAAGGTTCAGAGGGTCTCCACTGCCCATTCATAGACAAAGGGCAACTGTGGAAGTGCATGGCAGAGATTCTAGAGCTGCTCAAGGCATTACTAACTGAAACCAAGTGAATTGTCTGGAACCTTGGGCAGGGCTACAGCTTCCCCAGCAAGAAGCTCTAACAAAATTTTGTCTTCCTTCCATCAACCAATAGGAGCTTCCAGTTGAGCATCTCCCCCACACACTCCTCGGGGTGGTGAGTACCCCTCCCTTACTTCCAGACTCACAGGTCAACAACACATTTCTGAAGCTCTACCCTAGCCAACTCCCAATTCCAACAATTAGACACAATCTCTCTGGAGCACAACCCTAGAATCCCATCCCTTCCTGCCAGGCCTTACCCCTCAACAGATCAGCGTTCCAAATGCCTGAGGTTTTTGAGGGATACTCCAGATCTAAACTGTAGCAATTATGAAGCTGGAATAGAAACTGTTTGCTGATATTCTATCTAGCTGTTTCTACTGAATGAAAGTTCTCCTTATTAGGCTCATCAGATTTTGCTTGTGAAAGTACCTGGTGAATAGGGTGAGTAAGAGATGGTCATCTCATTTCATTTCCTATGAGATAGGAGATTCATTTACTAGCACAATCAGTAACATATTTTCCAGGCTGCAGAGCACATAACACACAAAGCACTCACATGTACTCAGGAACTTACAGTGTACATTGAAACTGGCAACACAACTATTACTACTCCTCCTTAAAGCCTCATAAAACCTCCTCTTCAAGGAGATTTATGAATAACGTGAACTAAATAATTCATGGAATTATGGACGCCAGTCCAAATAGCCTCTTCTTTTTCAAGGTTTCAGTTCGTAGAACTGTGATCAAAAGCCTTCATCAGTCACGATAGCCACATTTGTCCTTATTCCAAACAAACCGTATTTGCATGTGAATGTTTTTCATTGAAATGAGATATATAATATGCCAGCCAAGGCCCAACTAAAAGGCATTTTATGCCATTTAAATTCAGTCAAATTAAAGGCTGAATGCAACCTAAAAGGTCTACTCTCAGTACAGTAATTTGACACATCATAAATAAGAACCATTTTTTGTTAGCGTAGGTTCAGCACTTGTCAGAAAATTGTACACAGACATATTAACAAAGTGCCGCCTCTTAGGGAAAAATAAACTATAAGGAAAAATGTATGTAAAGCAACAAAACACCCAAACAAAGGGCGTAACATAGTGTCGCTGGTTCAAAGTTGACATTTTTCACTGACATTTACAGAATAGAATAAAAAAAGCCTTTTACCTGTTTAAATGCTAAGGGAAATGGTAAGAACAACTTTGTGTTTAAAATTTAAGCTAAAAGTCATGTTTAGGAACAGGTACATTCACAGCTGGTCACTTAGTTCAGAACAAGTCGCTTTAACTCATCAACCTAATTGTTGGTTTTGGAAAATAAATGTGAAATACTGAGAAAATTATAAACTGAAAAGATGAAATTGAGTTGAAAATATCAAACATGTGAAAAGGTTACAATGCTCTTTTAAAAACATCAGTGATTTAAAATTTATATTTGTAATGAACATTATGAACAAATTTTATGCCTGTTTTTTAAAATTTCTCATTGACCAGAAGTAAATATCATTGGGTTACATATGCTAAGAATTTTTACATAAAATTCAACTATTCCATATCATAAATAATTAGAATCTAAAGGATAGAAAGGGTTTTTTTTAAATGATCAAAATATACTATATATATATATATCTGTAATGTAATTATGTTTTGAAAACATATAAAAATGTATTCTCCTAAAAAGAAATGCACTCACTTAAAAACGACAAAAATAAAAAATAAAAACACAAGGAAAATATAGAATTTCCACAAAGTAAATGGCCTGCTATAGTCAAACTTATTATTTAAGGTTTTTCCACATTCAGTGTCTGTGTGTGTTTTTAGGCAGCTTCACTGGATTTTGCTCTGCAAGGATCAGTTTCTTTGACACAGTTGTATTGTTGTTAACACCGAGAAAAACCGTGTAAGATTGCCTTTTAAGAATGACATATGCTCAAAGTTGTTATGAAATGTAAATTTTTGTGTACCATATCTTAAAAAGATTGGAGATGCTTATGTATACGGAATGTATTGTGTGCAAGGAACTGTACAGAAAATTTTCTAGACTTCATATTTCTTCACTCAACCGCTCATTATAAGCTTAATTTTTGGGGCTGTCTGAGATTATAGAGACAGAGGAACTACTGCTTCTGTGTCAGCTCCCAGCAAATAGATGAGTAAGGGCATCAACATCTTAAGAAATAATTACCCAAACCCTCCTTTTTGTAAAATATAAATGCTTTAGAAGAAGCTCTTCAATCTGTTAACAAAAATCATTGCTTAAAAAAAGGAAGAAAATTTGGATTACTGATATTTAAAATGTAATTCCTTCAAGTGACTATGGAAAAATGATACATTATTCATAAAAGAATAAATAAAACAGATACAGATTTTATAGATGTGGAACTAGAAATAGATGTAGTTTGATTGATAAAAATCACAAAAAATCACAGAAGAGTACTGTGGCTTGGTGTCTCAAAGAGATAGAGTGAAAGTGTTTTTATAATCTTTAAAATAAAAATCTTAAAATGTGCCTCTGCATTCCAGGAAATATAATTTATTTTCCCCGTATAGCCATTGCTCATTTTATTAAAAAGGTTAAGTAACAAGGTAACAGAAGTATAATAGGAATAAGTGCTTTTTCTTTGACAGATAGTGTTTCTCTGTAACAACTGTATTTTCCAAAGCCAACTATGAAATATAATTTACCATATAATACAATATACAATATAATATAATATAATATAACTATATGATAAGATAACATTCCTGAGAAATATGCATACTAATCATCTTAAAGCAAAATGATTTTTATTAAATAAACTTAAAATCTAAGCCAGTCATACCAGATATATCATTTCTAACTATAGTTATAGAAAATAGGCAATTCTACAAGTTCTTCAAAAATGTATTAGATTTTATAGTTTTAGAGGTAAGATAGTTGATAAAAAATTACATATCAGTTAAATATTGAAGTCAGTGCAAGGTAAAAAATACCTGCAAATTATATAGAATTAATATATACCTAATATATATATATATATATATATGAATAAATACAGTATAGTATTAAAAAAATAAATCCCCATGAGAACATATTGAATATCATAATTCCCTAAGTAACAGTATCTTAGTTTCATCTTAATAAAATATACATTTTCATAGATTTCAAGTTTTCCTCATGAAAATAAAGCAAAGCAAGCAAATATATTTTTGTAGTGCCCTAGATTTCTTTTTCTCCCTATGCTAACTTGCAACTTGCTTATTCTGATAGTGACTAATGTATATATTTTTATATTTCAGCAATAAATATCAATTCTGAAGCAGGTGCATTCATATGTAAATAATCATCATAAATCAATACAAGAAGCACATCTAATATGTTAGGAAACTAGGACAATTTGGATGCAACGGTACTGGCTTTATAGGGAAACAACATGAAATGGCCTGTTACGGAAAGACATAAAATATCAGCAGGAATGTGCATGTTAACAAAAGAAAGCCAAGGGGTGGGGAAGTCGTAATGTATATTGCAAGGAAACATAGATGAGGGCAGATGTAGAAAAAAAATGGTTATCAACTTCAGACCCCTAGAGCAAAATGAATGAAATCATAGCCTTGTGTGCTGGGAAATAAAACAGGCATCTTGGATGAAAATAAAGAGAGGCTTTAATTATCTAAAAGTAAATTGGGAGCAACCCATGGTAATAGTGGAGTGTGGTTATTATAGAACACAATGTCGAGTTAATTCAGAAATCAGTTTGTTCAAAAACATCAACAGCTGGGTTTAATAATAGACACAATGAATCAGAAATGAATAAAACCTTGAGATGGAAGATTATCTGCGCAACTCTAATCACGTTATTAGATTTACTAAAGAAAATAAAATGACAAAGAATCTATAAAGGGAGCTTATTTGTTTGAATACAGTTTCGGAGTAACATGTTTTTGAGAAATAAAGCTGAGGTCACAGTATCAGTTAGTGTACGTGTTTCATAGGGACAATTGAGATTGCACGCCTCAATGAGAAAATTTCACGAATGAGAAGAAATTCACTACAGATAATGAAGGACAAATTGCGAGGATAAATCCATCAGTAGCCATAGAATACGATTTCCAAAATTGAAATTAGACTCCAGTTTCCTTCTTAATCTTTTAGGCCTTTCTAATGTAAGTTTGGGGATTCGGATACCATAAATTCCAGTCTGTTAACAAGTATTTAGTGAGCTAAGCTCAGGAATGCGAGGAGGTTCTGTGAAACAAGTTTAGTTAAATGTCTCAACGTGCAGACAACATAACAAGGGCCCCAACAAGGCTCGATCCAGAGCTCATTTGTATGAATATTATAAAGGAATAATCATAGAAATTATAAAAAATGTAGAAATAAGCATATAGCAGATAACCTATTTACTTTTAATATTGTTCATGAAACATGTGTACTGACTGAAAGCATCCCAAGGTGGGGAGAGAACAGCAACTTTCATCATTTCCCGACACAAACAGGTCACACCTCTGTACTGTGCTTACACAATTCTTACTGTCCAGTATAACAATGAAAGCAGCAGCACCAGCCTTTAAAATTATAATCAAAATCTAAATATGACAACATATATAAAGGATTTAGGGTAAGATCTGGTATATAGTAAGGTGCTGTGGTCTGAATGCCTATCCTTTTCCAAAGTTAACACATTATTAACATATTATCCTCTTCCAAATTAACATATTAACTAATGTATTACATACAAGCACCTATGGCGATAGAGTTGGAAAGTGAGGACTTATTGCAAGGGGTTATGTCATGAGGGTGGTGTCCTGACCATGGGAGAAGCACGCTCAGGAAAAGACAGTCTCTCTGTCGCCTCTGCCATGTGAGGAAGTCATTGGAAGGTAGTTATCCCTACTGTAGTTAAGAATGCTTTAACTAAAAATCAGATCAGACTAGGACAGTGATCTTGGATTCCTAACCTTCAGAACGAGGAGGAAAAAAACATGCTTGTCTTTTAAGACATTCAGTGTATAGTAAATACTCTGTTATAACAACCAGAAAAAATCTAACACATAAGGTAAAGGCCTAGAAACAGTGGTATTTTTATTGTTCTCTTCATCATCTGTGTTTTTTTCTGTCTGTCTTCTCTTTGCTTGTTCTATTTTTTTATTTGTTTATTTTTTCTGTTCACTATAGGCAACACATTATCTCATATAGAACTTGGCATCTAGTAGGTAGTTAGGAACTAGTCATTTAATGAACAAACAATAAAACAGATATCTGTCATATAACAGTCGCAAAACATAATCTGAAGAAATAAAAGATTAAATAATCATATTTTACCAAATTTTTATTGTATAGTGATGTCATTATTGATGTTATTATTTTATATGTCCCTTTCCATTTTTGCTGATGGATTAGCATTAAAAAAGTTTGGCACAACAGGGCTCAGTGTTTCGAATACTTGTCCAGCAGTCACAGGCATTGGGTTTGATTCTGCAGCATCACACAAGCCAAGCATGGTGGCACATAGTCACATGCAACCCCAGCGCTCAGGAGGCTTAGGCAAAAGGATTGCCTTGTGTTCCATGCCACCCTGGGCTACATAGTAGTGAATTCAGGACAAGCTTGGACTACAGAGAAAGACCCTGTCTGGAAAAAAACAAAACAAAACAAAACAAAACGAGGGGCACGACAAACCAGTTCAAACAATACAAATATTCAAGGCATCTTTTCAATTTATCCAATATTTAGTTATTTCTTTTACAAAAGTACTTCCTAATATAAAGTATATAGGAAAGTATTGATTGCTTACTATTTGAAGAAATATTAAAATTAAGGAAACAATGAAAAGACTAATGTAACTGTAATACCTAATTACCTTATAACTACATCTTTTGTTGGACCCATTTAAGCCATTTAGAGTTGGTTAGCCCACTGTGCTCTCAAACTGCCATCCTGAAAGACAGCACAGTTCTTCCTCTTCAGTGAAATCTCTGCTCAGTTACTTCTGCAAACATTTGTTATCATAAAACCCATTGTGTTAATCCTCTGCCCTCTCACCACACTGACACATAAAAATGTGAGCGGCCTGCTTTAAAAAGGATGAGCCAGAGTCTACTTGTTACAAGTGCTTGGTTAACTAAGAGATACTAAACGTGTACAGCATTTTATTTTATGGTGTTATGTTAGAAGTTCTACCTTTTTGTGTGTTATTTATATTTATAAGATGTTTAGAGTGTGGCGATTCCACACAATGGCTGTAAATGATTTGTCCCTCTTCCTCTTGGTATGTGTGTGGGTCTGTGCCCCCTTCCTCTGAATCTGGGCATGTGTCTTTTTTGCACAACAAAGTATGAGCAAAGAGATCTTATATGATGTTAAAGGTCACATAACTTCTACTGGAACACTTGCACTTGCAATCTGGAGAGTCACCTAAGTACATTGTCTATGTGAGGTCTTCGAACGGTGGAGATCCCAAGCCATCGGGCAAGTCATTGGTGAAATGTGTTGAACTCTATTGGTCAGCAAAACTACTGTTGTGTGTCACCGCAAGACTTCTGTGGATTCCATAAGAAGCAGAAATATCCTGCAGTGACTTGGGCAAAGTCTCAAAGTTCAAAATCTTTATATATAAGATAGCTACAATTTTAAGCCAACTAATTTTATGGTAGAAAACTAGAAAAGGCGAGATTATAAAGCATGATTAATGAAAATAACGAATTCAATCAGTTTTAACGGGATCTTATATTAGTGACGAATGCGTGAACAAACAATATAAACAATAGTGTGACTAGACTTCTCCAACAATCCTCTAATTCCACAGTAAAACACACAAAAATCAGTTAAATTGCAAGTAAAACAATAAAGAATTAACTGTTTCTCTGACTTTTCCCAATACATGATTTTTATGAACAGAAAGTGTCTATCCAAGACCTTCCCTCTTGGAATCTTGTTAGCTGCCTTATTTGCTGGAAGTTTGCAGTGAATGTGGCTCCACAATCCATAGGCATCGCCCGGCCTTCTCCGCCCTCAGCCCCTGGGTCTCCACGCCCAGGTGGTCTGCTTCTCTAGCTCTGCCCTATAGTTGCAAGGGCGGGGGGAGCAGGGGCTTCCACTTTTTATGCTCGTCTCCTGCAGGACTCAAGCTCCCCAGAAGGTCTGCCGCTTCCTCTTCCTCATTGGCCTGGCCTCCAAGGTGTGTTCTTGCTCTTCAGTAGGGTTTCAAAGTCCTTCATCTGTGCAGCTGCCAGGTTTCCCATCCTCTATCTCTAGGTCAGCCGAAGGTCTAGCTCCAAGGCTGGAGCCGTCAGTCAGCTGAGGCAGCCCTGCAGAGGTCTCCTGAGGCCACGCACTGAGGGCCCACCTGCAGGCAGCTGGCTGGTACGGGTCTGTGGAGCTCTCTTGCTGGGCCACTGCAGACCCACTCACCAGGATCAGGCTCAAAATCAGAAGGCGGGGCTGGAGAGCTGGACTCCTGGTCTGTTGGGTGTACTCACTGTGGAGTTCCCCTACAGGTCATTGCCTCAGAACCTGAGGTTTTGCTGTACCGCCACCCAAGCTTGCAAGGAGGCCTCTCACTACATCTGAGCCTTCCCAGCTGGGTTCCTTTGGAGCTACTGTCCCAGCGCTCCTACTCCATTGTCATCTTGCCTCTGATTCTGTCATTTTCCTTCACAATTTAGAATAACCAGTTACCTAAGAGGCAGGAGGGGGAGGGGAGACCCCCCACATTCTCAATTGTCACTTAATGAGCTTTCTTCAAGGAAATTAATAAAAATTGAGATAAATGTTCAAGTAGGCTACAAATGGCATGTGTCTTATCTGAGAGTTAAGAAAACCACAGTAATCTTTGAAAAATGAAAATAGCTAGTGAGTAGTTGCCACAGGAAATGCTATTTAAATTACTGATTGTATATATATTGAATTCCTTAGATGAATTGACAGTTAAATTGATGAATTCACCAGCTTAAAACACAAACTTCAGAGGTTGGAGAAATGGCACAGTGGTTAAAGAGCTTCCCTTGCAAGCTCAGCGACCTGGGTTGGATTCTCAAGCATCATATAAGCTGAGTGTGGTGGCACATGCCTGTAATCTCAGTACTAGTGAGGCCGAGGCAAGAGGATTGCCACTAGTCAAAAGCTAGCTTGGGCTACAGAGTGAGACTCTATCTTAAATAAATAAATAAATAAATAAATAAATAAATAAATAAATACAAAATGCAACAAAACTGAAGAATTCTGAAAGGGTAGGCAATGCTAATTAAAGTGGAAGGACTATGGATTAAGATACTAAAATATATTTCAAAAATAGGTTTATGCTTTGTAATATTTTAATTAATTGCTTGAACTCCAGTCTAGACTGTTTTAATGGATGCAGTATCTTTTTAGCATCGCAAAATTAAGATTTTATTTATTGCATAACTTGATAAATACCTTAATATATATGACATTTTTAGGTCCTGCAAAATGTGTTTTGTTCATGGGACTAAATTTCAGCCTGCACTTAACCTCCCATAACATGGCCCAAGTGCTGGGCTGTGCCAAGCCTAGGACAGGCCTGCCTTTTCTTCCCCCAAAGACATGATTTCTTAGTGACAATTCACCCCCATGGACATGTTCTAGCCCAGATTAGAGAACTCACCTTTAATCTATTTATTTCCTGTGAAAATGGGAGTTTTTTCTTTCAAGATAACCAACAAGAATTGCTTAGTTTCTCAAGGTTTTTTTTCCTCTAAATATAGGTCATACTGCCTACCAATGGGCATCCAGAACTATGACACCTGTGTATTCTTTACCTAGGTTACAGAAAGCATCACAATGGCAGCTCCGTCCCATTCTTCTTCTCATCAGCCAAAACACCGTGACACTGCTACTCACTCTCACAAGCTCTCCATTTCTCTTTGCTCTATTTGTCTTTTCTTGCTGTTCACTTTTATTTATTGTCTTTTTAATTATATCAATCACATGAAATCCCATGGTGATTTATGACAACAATCATGAGATATTTATTTAGCTTTAACTACATTCTACAACCCTGCTAACTACATTTCTCATAATTTGTTGATCTCCAAAGAAGGGAAACATAAAGCTTCCAAACATTAGATGTTTCCTTCTCTCTAAACCTACGTTGCCTTTCCTTCTTCCTCACAAGCCCCCCGGTGATCACCCTGGTTCTCATGGCTGCCCACTGAACCTCTGGGACAGGCAAGGGACTGAGGTATCCACACGTGGTGATGTTCTTCTGATGTTGTGCCCCATTTCTAGCTCTACTTCTCCATGGTGGAAGGTCACAAAGAGACCCAATTCTAATTAAACGCCTATGATATTTCTCTCATGCCATTCTGAAAGGACCTCTAGGGAGAGATGCCAAAGGCATTGGCTTCGCTTTTTGCCTTGCCTAACATGCTAATCTTACATGCTCTTATTATTTTTCATAACCTGCCTTGTTTTGTACATTTCTGTTGTCTCCAACCTATAAAGATTCTACTACTTCAAAAAAAGACATTTCACCTGCATTTTATGTGCTTCTTCTGGGAAGAAATATACCTTATTCATCACTATATCTCCAGTGACACTACTTTTAAGCCCAGATTATTTTATTAGCTCCCACTCTACCTTTATAACTGCCTTATAAATGATTTTTCATTTCCACTACCCCCTTTTAAAATGAAATCTATAACATGCATTTTAGGA
Organism: Ctenodactylus gundi; assembly: GCA_004027205.1. Lineage (NCBI taxonomy): Eukaryota > Metazoa > Chordata > Mammalia > Rodentia > Ctenodactylidae > Ctenodactylus > Ctenodactylus gundi. Next base: position 446,258 of record PVKB01000300.1, on the reverse strand, counting down.
ATTCCTAAAGAATAGCTCTAAACATGTCATGACCCCGCAATTTTTTTTATTTTTAATAAAAAATCCATATTTTCCAATCTAGCTTTAGCCCATCTCTCTGTACGTACTCAATTTATCTATCAATAATTCTTGATAACTTTTACACCAGTACAATGTCCTGAGCTTTGTCTTAGCTATTACTGAATGCACTTCCACACACCCACACTCCGACCCACACACATTCACACAACACACACACAGACATGGCATACAAAAATAGAGAGTGCTTCTGAGCTATACTTTCCATTTCATAGCTCTTGTATTAGTATATAACCTGTCACTAATTCCTTTTGGAATATCTAAAATGCAGTTACACCAAGATGATTGCATACAATATGCTGAATACGTTCAAACTCTCAAACTGTATAATTTTAAGATCTTCAGGCTCTCTATAACTTGACCTCCATTTCAGGCATCCCTGAATTTTTAGCCACTGTATGTTTTTTTTTTTTTTAGATTTGATAAATGGAGTCAGACAACACTTGCCTTTTCTATTTATTTATTTATTTATTTACTTACTTATTTTTGAGACAAGGTCTTGCTCTGCAGCCCAGGCTGATCCTGAACTCACTGTGGAGCCCATGCTAGTTTTGGACTCACAGCAACCACAATCTCCCCATGCTTTACATGCTTGTGCCACCACACCCTGCTTAATGTACTGCTGGAAAATCGAACTAAGGGCCTTGTAAATACTTGCACGTTTTGTGTGGATCCTTTGCCTTAGTAAATGTGAGGTTCTTCAGAGTTTTTGTCAACTTTTTTCCTGTGAGAGGCAATAATTCGTTGCCGATTAGTATCAAAGTTTTTACTCACTTATCTTTTGGTGGCTATTCAGACCATTTCAATTAATTAGCTATTAAAGTAAAATTGATATGAAATTTTATAATCAAAACTTATCATGCATATAGGCATTTATTTCTCTAGGACAGCAACATAGAATTAGAAAAAGCTTGAGTCATATGGCAGAAGTATGCTAAATTTTTATAAAACTTGCAAACTGCTTACCACGGTGATCATGACAATTTGTGTTTTCAGTGACTGATAGTTTATGAGAATTCTAGTTCCACAGCTTCACCAACATCATACATTGCATATGGAGATACTGTAGTAGAGAAGCAGTGATTCTTCTTTGTAACTTTAATTTTCACTGCCTTAATTACTAATAACGAATGAAGCATCACCATTTTTGCCAATCATATATTTTTCTATCCCAAGTTTTTGCATAGTTTTAAATGATGAATACACACACACACACACACACACACACACACACACACACACACACACACACACACACATCTTAATAAGTAGCCTATTTTAGGCCCATTGCCCACATGGCTTATTTTCCCATAATTCATAAGAGGTAGTTTCCTGTGAAATTAGCCTAATAAAGGTTCTTTAGACTATTAAAATCCACAGTTAGTTGCTTTGGAATGTGGAATTATGGGTATCTATGTCATCTGCATATTTTCATCTCCTGTACTCACACTGACACATTAATCTATTTGAAAACGAATTCTTTTATCTTTTCTAACAAAAAGAAGTCAAAAATACATCAAACATTGCTTATTTCTCAACCATAAATTTTCTATGAATTTTGAGAATGTAAAAATTTTACATGGCTTCTATTTCCTATTGAGGCATTGAGTTCTATTAGTACACATTTTAGGTGAGACAGAAATGCTTTCCATAGTATATTTTCTCTTTGGTCCAATCTTAAGTTATTTTTGTTCTACTACTATTTTTATCTCTACAATCTGTTTATTTGCTCCCCTATATTACATAAAATTAATTTTCTGAATAATTAAAATTAATAACAGTGATTATATGATTAATTACATTTTAATCATTATAATTATATTAATCAAAGTTATAAAGTTTTTATTTAGAATATTCTAGTTAATAAGAAACCAATCATTATGAATATGGTTTAAATTATATTGAACTATAAAATATAACTATCAATATTTTCAAATATTATGACACACAGTCCTGTTACATTTAGTTGTGGTTAATTGAAATAATATTATAATTTAGCTAGACATCTGAAAGGGCATGAAAATATTCTAAATCAAGTTTTTGGCATAATATGAAATGACATAAAACAAACAGCATTTATTTTTATAAATATTTACATAATGGAATGCTATAAACTGTAAGCAGTTTTAATGCAAAAAATTGACATTGTAATATTGTTCCCTAATTTTCATCAGTATATATGAAATGAGCATTCTTTATTAAAAATGGTGCCAGTAATTTCATATATTTGAAAGTTTATTCAAAATCTAAATATTTAATCAAAAAATTTATTAAGGTTTTTGAGATATCAACAAGTGTTACCACTTTTTACAATTCACACAAGTAAAATATAACTGCAGCCAGGGCCCTCCTTTTTTCATTTTAACATTGGCGGGATGGAAAAGTTGACCCAATATAAAAACAGAGTGATAATAAATCTTTGTAGTCTGATTTCACTGAGCCTGATGGTCTCAAGTTGTGTCCACTTCCTTATAAAAGCCTTAAGTCTATCGATCTTTATGGAAGGCAGTACGCCATTGTATACATATACTCCATATTCTCTATCCATTGGTCTGTTGATGCATATATCAGGTTCGTCCGCACTTTACCTACTGTTGGTTGTGTGTGAGTCAAACATACAAGGTTAAATATCACGTGATTTATCTAATATGAGAAACTCAGAATATATGGATTTTATAGATCCAAGTGGGAGTGATCGTGGGAGTTAGGGGCCATGGAGAGAATGAATGAAGGCCAAAAATGGAGAAGGGAAAGGATTGCAATCTTGATGTGATATATATGTGCACAAGTACTCAAGCTCAATGCAACTATTGCACATCGTGCATATATGAATATATATGTGTGTGAAAAAACTTAGTCTTCAGCATTATAAATTTAACTGATTGCTAAACAGAAGATTCTGTGCTGTGCATGAGCCCTCACATGCATGTTGACTCCCCCTTCATAGCAAATATCCCTCTTTAGAACAGTCCTTTACTCTGTTTTTTTTTTTAATCTGACATAACTGCTACAGTTTTGAATAAGAACAGGTATATGTAGATTTGAAGTCTGGACTTTGGACTCAGAGGTAGAGAGATTAGAGTCTAAGAGCCAAGGACATCTACCTATCTGGTACCTGACAAACTCACACCTTTTTCTTTTACATTAGTAGGTCTTAAATCTTCACAACTATAATTTGCTGAGAGGTCTTTTTATAAATGCACATTCTGATTAAATAATTCTGGAGTGTGGCAGCTGTTTCCATGTTTTCAGCAAGATGCTAGATTTACTAATGCAAGGAACAGAGCTCTAGCCTCTGCACCAATTTTATAAACATTAGATCTCTCTTCTAAAGACATTAAAACATCTTAAAGCTGATTTTAATTTTTAGACTATTCTTGTTTACCCACTTCTAAACCAATAAGTTATATTCAATGATTTAATGTAGGATATGGATGTAGGATATGCCAATACACATTCGCAAGTAAATACCCTTCTAGTATAAGATGCAATCATAAGTGTATGCTAGGGACACTATTTATAATTCTATCTTAAATGAGAATTCAATGCAATCCAAGAATTCTAAATTGAAGTCTATTCTTCCAGATCATGAGGGAGATCACCTTCAAGACTGTCTTGGCATTCAATAAAGAATACTAGTTTGGCTCTTATTTTAATTCATACATATGAGGATGACATACTTTTCAAACATATAATGATGTCATATATGACCTTCTATTTGTTTTCTTGTCTCACATCATGCACATGGCAGTACTGATCAGTTGGTGTGACCAGGTTATAACATTTTGTTGTGGCTATACCTAGCACAAATGATTCTTAAGTCTTTCTGAGAGAAGTAACTCTCTGCTGTGTGTACCACAGATTTGTAAACACAGACACAAGTATATCTAGGCCAACTCACAATTCCAAATTATGACTGGTGACAATGGTTATTTGTTTAAAGATCTATTCTGTGGGAAACATGCTGTAGAAATGGGAGAAAATGGATCACAGATTCTTATGTTGGGTCCTGGTAACTCTTTCACTGTTTTGTATAGATTGAATAGTAGCAAGAAGAAAATTTCAAATACTAGACTCAGTTTTCCTACTGGCACCAGGAAAGTTTGTTATGATCCTGGATAAACTGATCATTTTGTCAGACCAAGAAAAAATAATTTGACCTTCAGTAGTATAAAAGATAAATCAGTGAAAATTTATATATCAAACTTAAATCTTAAATTTTGATTTTCTTGCAACTGTGAAAATATGAGATGCTTTAATATTAAAAGAATTTATGAGAATAAGTAGAAGAAGATCAATATTTTATGTTTGAAGTTATTAGATTTCCACTAGGGGTTCTGTTCATCAAAAAGCATTCACATAGCTCTACTGCATTCAATCTACTTTTAACCTGTTCAAACAGGGAGAGAAACATAAAAGCAAACCAGACAACCATAAAGAACAATATTGCATTGGGGTAATTCTGAATAAACACGTCAGAGAACGTGGAGGCTTTTAGATGAAAGAGTGAACTTTTGCTTTTGTTGCCTTTTCTACCACCCTCCCCAACAGGGTTCAAAACTTAAATGACTTGAGATATAAGCCTTTAAAACATATACCTTTGTGATCATATACACTTATTATCTGTGCAGCACTCAGAGTAAAAATATTTTTATTCTGTTTAGATTAGTTCACTCACACTGCATAAGTATGCTGGGATAATAAACCCTGCAGCTCTTTTGAAATAACTTCTTTCGTTAATCATAAAGGGGAGAAAGCGTTGGCACAAATTCAATAAGACATGAGATTAGTTTTACCTTTGGGCATGTTATTCACACCCACTATAATCTTCTAGACTCTGAAGATCAATTTATTTCTTTGTAATTCTACCTTGATTGCGGAAATTAAAAAAATAAACACAAGTCATACCATCCTCTTGAAACAACATAAGGAGAAGATTACACAAATATGCCTTTAATAAAGTGTACCTAAGGACCGTCTTGACATTCAGTAAAGAATAGTAGTTTGGCTCTTATTTTAAAATAGAGGTTTGATGTCAATTTCATTTCAGAAGTCATGACAAAATATCTAATCAAAAATAGAAAAATGTAATGTTTATGTCATTTTATTGCAAGAATGATTATTTTCAGCGACACTAGATTCTTTATGGATTCAGATGCAATGTCACATGAAAATATGTGACTTAGACACTCGTCAGGTTTCCGATTTCAGTTTGGTGTAACACGTGTACATTCCATTCTGGGGAAACTAGCTCTCCTTAATGTCCACTGACAACCTAAGCAAATGTGGCATAATTTCACTAATAAATACTGTTCCATAGTGAAAATGTGGGGAGATAATCTTAATGAGAAAGGAACAGGCACTTCTCTATTTAAAAGGCAACAAATTTAGAGATGGGACACGTAGTTTAAAGAATTATTTCCCAATCGTTATTAGGTAAGCCTGATTAAATTATTGAATTTTTTCCCACCGTTTTTTCTCAAAAAATTCATTGCTTTATTTCTCTCTATTTTATTATGCTCAGTCACTCCTGTAGTAGCAAGCAGGTGTTCAGGCAGACTATGACTTTTAGCTGTATCAATTTTTCAGCTGAGTTTTAAGTAATAAATCTGTTGTCAACTTGTCTCCTTGCATCACCCTGAGACACATGAGCAATCAAGCTGTGAGAGAAGTGCGTTCCTTCCTTCATGGCTACCAGTAACAGATCGAAAGGTAAAATAAATAAATAAATAAATAAATAAAAAGAAATGCTTGCCTCTCATACATTGCAAAGGGCATGTTGAGTTTTTTTTTTTCTAGACACGGTTTCTATCTCTAAAACAAGCTAACTCTATGAAATAGGTCAGGTATTTGCCTTTACTATATGTTTTTTTTTCTTACTTGTAAATTACTTGCTAAATAATCAGAAAATTACTCAATCTGAAGTAAATTTGAATTCTCTGAGTGAAATGATATTTAATTTACTGTCTATATTAAAAATAAAAAGCAAAGTGAGTTCTTCAGAGTAGGAGAATGTGTGGGAACACCTTTTACAGATGCATCGTGAAAACCTGCCACACCATTTGATGCCACTGGTGTCAGCTCCTCATTTGTCAATGAAGCAGAGAGTTTCAGTTGATTCCTAACGTCACTTTCAGCTTTAGCATGCAATGCAACTCTATCCTCATCTATCACAAAGCATGTATGTTCATGACTTAAAGATAATTACCATTTACAGAACCTGCATATGCAAGGTATGACACTAACTCCACACTGCAACTGTTCATTAAATTCAGTTATGGATGGGAAATGTTTTATTTCACCTTCAGCACATATCTCTGATCTTAGGCAGAAAGTACCATCCACAACAGAATTACAAAAGCCTTTACTTTTCCTCTTATCCCTTTACATTAATTTAATGGTGAATGTAGTAAGTATGCTTAATGAAGTGTAAATCTCACACCTGCCTCTGCTCTCTATATATTAATGCATCTCATGATGAATCTTATCTTCCATGCCCTTGATTCTTAATGTAAAGTGTTTAGTGACAGTGGCCAGTCATGAAGATCACTACCTACATTTTGGTCCTCAATGTGGCAAAGTTTCTTCTTGCATGCAGTTTTAGGATTTTTTCATGACATGCTGTGCATTTATTTACAGGAGCTGTCCAGCAACTGAAAGAGCACTGTTAACACAAACAAGATTTCAGGTTCTTTTGATTTGCTTTGTGATGAAAATCGAAGAAGAGTATGCATGCCAATGAAATGTTATGAATTTTTCATATACTGTGTTCCTTTTCAGTCCTCCAAACACCAATATTCTCTGAAGGGATTACACAGTCTTTTATCAGGAACGTTATCCCCTGGGTGGCAAGAGGCCAAAGGGATATGAGCCTGAACTGACCTTTTGATAAGTTTGATTTACTATTTTGGCATCCTTAGAGGGCGAATATTGGATCAACTTCAATAAACAACTAATTTGTGAACAATAAGATCAGAGGGAAAAGAGCAAAGTGCTAATTAAAGAGGTATTTTTCAATTCTCCAAAATTTAAATACTGTCTAAAGCAAAGTTTTATTACAAAAGTGTGTGTGTATAGTGTGTGTGTGTGTGTGTGTGTGTGTGTGTGTGTGTGTACATACAGCTTGTCAAATTTTATTACAGGTCACGTGACACACGCAGAGTTCCAATTTCTATTAATTATTTATCGTCCTGTTATTCATGGTTACTTATGGAAAATACAAAGCACTTCTTATGTGGTAAACACAAGACACTGAAAATTTAAACCAATAAACTATTAAGACCCATATTTTTAACTGCAGACCAAATGTGTGTTTGTGGAAGGTATCTTATTTTCTTAGGACAGTGGAAACATGTTACTCTTCTCACAATTTTTAGATATGTTATTTTTATTTGTTCTGTGAAGTAAACACCTCAAAATTGTACCAATTCAGGCCAAGGTAATTCTCTTAATTTTTTTAAAAGATAAAAACTCTATATGTTAATAATGATTTCTTGGAAACATGAACACTTTTGTAGTTGCAACGAATCAGATAGACACCATCAATTTATAAAATATAATACAAATATACAGATTACTTGGGGTCAACCACATTTTCTTTATAAGATCCATTGTATCTGACAGGAACACCTAAAAATTTGTTGTTAATTAACAGTTAAAATACTTTTTCAAAGGAAATCCAAGATACAAATGCCCTTTGTTATTGTATGATAAAATATTTTATAGGTGTTTATTGGTGATTATTCTTAATATTAAATAGATTGTGATAATTCAGTGTTAAAACAAACTGAATTCTTCATACAGAAAAGTGACTGTTTACCCTATTATCTAAACAATTTACAAGAACCCAACAGAGGGGAAAATGGTATTTAGCAAGAATTCTTCAGGATGAATAACAACATCTATATTTTTATTTAAATTCCAAAATAAGTTCTAGCTGACAACAAGTGATTTACTAATGGCGGTTATATAAAAAGCTCACTGCAGCCCCAGGCAGCCTGCAGACACGGTGACTGCCTGACAAATGGCAACACTTTGGCTGGGTCTGTGATTGGAAGAAATCCCTGAATTAATCCTAAAGATTGTCAAATGCACCACCATTCCCCAATAGTGGAAATAGGCAAAATACAGTCTAGAAATTGGATTCCTCAGGGGAAAAAAAAACCAGCACAAGTCAAGTTAGCAAAAAAATTACTGTGTACCTATTATGTCTCAATATTTTTCAAAGTGCTCCATGGGATGGAAAATAAATACTGTATTTCTTATGGTCTCCTCATGGGAGTCTAAAACCTTATTAGAGAGAAAGATATAAACATAAAACAATCAAGACTCATGCCACCTCTCACCCACACATATCCCAGCTCACTGTGGCCTACGCCCACTGGCTTTTGTCCCTGCAATGTTCTTTTCCTCTTCACATTCTTTGCACATACTTAGCCTTCTGAACTCCTATTTTTTTCTATTATATTACATCTTAAATACTATTTTCTCAAAGAAGCTCTCCGGGCACTTCATTTCAACAGAATCTAAATTAATCCTTCAGTTTTATTCTTTTACAGTGACCCATATTTTGCCGTCCTTAAATTTATCACACTTAACACTTACATAACCTTGGGAGTATTGACTTTATATCTGCCTTTCCGACTGATGACATGAACTCTACCAGGGTAGAGGCTGTGATTTGTAAAGCACCATATCTCTAAACTTTATACTGTGGTTTCTCAAGTTCAACCCTATTGACATGTTGTGCTATATAATTCATTGTTGTGAGGGACTGCCCTATGAATGTTACATGCATAAGAGATGTGAGTTACTACCTAACTATGATGTAACCAGCCAAATACATTCCGGGGATTGTTTAATGTCATGGAGAGGTTAACATTGTCCCTGATTTGAAATATCTTCTTAGTTGACATAGAATATGCATTTGAAAGTAATTATATAAATTGACAAAAGGAATCATATTAGTTCTGTGTGTTAATGTTAGCAGATGTGTCTTAAAGTTTTCAATTTCATAATTTTTGTTAAATTAAATGTGATGATGCATAGAAATTTTTATCTCAGTTTTCTCTATTTTATATGCAAAACTTTCAGTAAATACTTATTAGCAAATACTCTTTTGGATAAACTTTGATATCAGTCTTTGCGCAAAACATGACTATTATTACCCATTAGCTTATATCCTTATACCTATGAATTACATATGAGAGTAGTATTTGTAAAATTGATATATGTGATGACTAGCAGATATAGATAGAACAGTTTGACTTCAATGGGAGTTTAAAGATATCCAGACAAATCATCAGTCAACAAGAATTTGATACAGTGACCCAGTACTATCTGAAAGCCACTGGTTTAGACATAACCTAGAACACAAACATGATTTGGACTAGTCAAGTATTTTGAACAGAATGAATAAATTCCTCAAACTGGGTAAGAGACTTGTAAAAATGACAATGACGCCACTTCAATTTCCTCACTCTTTGTTCTTTATGGTTCTCATTCCTCTTTGCCTTCAAACACAACATAATTTCTGCCTCCCAAAAATCTGATCAGACAATCTCTGTTTAAGTAACTCAATCTCATGTCATATAACTAAACATTGTTTAAAGGAAAAGTCTACCATTCCTCTTTCAGTTCAAATAAGTCAGGTAGGCTAGATTCATTATTATCTTAGTTATGTTCTCATTACTGAGACAAAATACCCAACATCAACAACTTAAGGAAGAAAAGATTTATTTTAGCTCACTGTTTCCGAAGGCTAGCACCCTTATATGGGCAGCCAGCAATGATGAAAATGCATGATTAGCGAGCAGCCTGAGAAAAAGCTCCTCGCGGCATGGTAGAAAAAAGCCAGTATGGGAAGAAGGGTGGAGCCAGCACATACCCCTTCAAGTCAAGAAGCAAGCATCTGCCCCCTCTAGTCATGCCCCATTTCCCTACAGTAAACAATATTCATAAGTACATGAGACTTCTAGGAAACAATCCATATCCAGTTCACAAAATCCAAACACTCCAGCTCTCAAAAATTTATGTTTACCTCCTTATGAAAAATGTATATAGTCCTTCTCTAAGAGTTACCAAAGACTAAAAAGTTCTAGTCTAAATTCTCCTCTCAGGAGCAAGGCAACCTCTTAGCACTTAGCTTCTCCGAAAAAAAAGAGGACTTCCAACACAATATTTCCATTTCAAAAGGGAATAATAGGAGGGTAGAAAGAAATTAAACCAAAAAAATTCTACATTTCTTCTGCGATTTAACCCATTAACCCAGCAGGGCAAGGATTAAATCTTGTATCTCCATGTCCAAGGTAAAGCATGATAAGGCAAACTGTAGCAAGGTGTGGACTCAAAGAGATTGGGTGGCCTCTCAAAGAAGCTCCCACACATAATTGCCACTGGCTGCAACCTCCATCTTACCTTTGTGCTGGCCCTACCTACAACCTGAAGCTTTCCTTAGCCAATGACTCATATTCACGATTTTTCCAAATTTTCTGGGTCTCCATTGTTACCTTTGGGTTTTCCTTTACAAATTTATGCACCATCCTCTCAGAAATACATTGCCTGGCTTCCAAGCCCTCCCTCTGAAATCTAAGTGGAAGCCTACATAAACCCACAACACTTACAGTCTGCAAGCCTGTAAAGCCAGGAGGGCATATCACTAAGGTCCACCATTGGTTTGATAGCCTACAACCCTTGGACAAATCCTGCAGAGGCTTTTGAGGCTTTGGAAGGTTGAACTCCAACAGTATTTCTCTTGGTCTTGTAGCTTGCCTTATGGTCCTTTTCTCAGGGCAAATTCTCTTGTTCCTCTATCCCCGAACTGGTAAATGCTGGTGTCTTGCTGATTCCCGATATGCACTTAAGACATCATTTTTACAGTCCTGCTTCCAAGTAATTGGATTCTTTTTGATTTAAACTCTTCAAATTTCTTGTGCTTTTCTGCCCAATTTCTAAAGGGCCTTGCCTATTGGCAAACATTTTAAATCATGTTTTATTTTCTGTCATTTTCACAGTCCTTTGCCTGGCTGAAAACCACAAACAGTAGCCATGTAACAGTGTGAACATCCACTGGTTGACTTGAGATTCCCTCCACCAGATTAAATAGTTCGCCACTCTTGGTCTTAGTTGTAGGCAAAGTCTCCAGACTGGAGTAGAGTGCCACTATCCCTTCTGTCAGAGCACAGCATGGACAAGTTTTACACTTCTTGTCAATACAGTACTCTTCCCCATTTGAAACCTCTTGAGCCTGATCTTTCCAGTCCACTAGTGTTCTGGTCTTCTGAGCTCTGACTAAAATGTCACATCAAGATCAGTTGAGAACACTCAAGATTTCTCCAGCTAGAATTCTCAAAACTCTTCCAAACTGTTCCCACCAACCAGTTTCAAAGTTTTCTAAACCCCATGGTTAGGTAAAGTCATAGAGGCAAATCAACTTCAAAAGTACCAATTTCTGCTTTAATTACTTTCTTGTTGCTGGGACAGTATACCTTATATCCACAGTTTAAGGGGGAGAAGGTGTATTTTTAGCTCATGGTTTCAGAGGTGAGGATCCCTATGTGGGTGAACAGCAGTGTTGAACACACATGGCAAGAGCACAGCCAGAGGTAGATCTCCTCATGGAATCACAGAACAGAGCCCAGTGTGAGAGGAAAAATGGAGCTAGCACAGACCACTCCAGGTCCAAACATCTGCCAGCCAGGCCCCACCACCCAACAGTGCACAGCATAACTAGGTACAGGAGGCTCTTGGGAAACACGCCAGATCCAAACCACAATTGTTTTCTGTTACTTTGTTATTTCCAAACAGTAGCTGAATGGAAAGTCATTATTACTTTATTAGTTACATTTGAAGTCATATAATATCAAATTTAGAAATTATCCAGAGGCCACATTGAGCAATCGTTGGAAAAATCATCAATTCCCATCTTAATAATTATAAATATGATTAGTAGCTGATTTTTATCCATCTCTTCATGGGAAATTACTACTATATTATAGTTTTTGAAAGCCTTGTCTCTGGACTTATTTTCCAATTATCTTCTAAGCTGCTCTGCATACTCCTTCTTATTTTCCCATATCTCTCCAGTGTTTGACTCACTTGCAGCTCCACAGCACATACCCACATACCCGTTGCTCACAGTTTCACTTTCTACGCTTCTCATTACATATAGCCAAATGCAGCCTGAAAATGTTAAATAAAAATTATAGAAATAAATAATTCATATGTTTTAGTTTTTTCTCCATTTTAAGTAACATGATTGTATATTCTACTGTCCTACAGTCCTACTTTGTTTTACCCATGTTATAAATAATTTCAGTGCCTGCTATATGCATTCTGTACAGCATACGGTGTACAGCCTTGATATCTATGAGCTACCTGCTTGTTAGTCACTTGAAAGTTATCTTGATAATACCATTTTCATGGTATTCAGAATGTATAGGGTAAGAAACAGACCATATATCTACATGATTGTGAAGAAAGAAAAAGAAATTCACAGTAGTTTTGTGGTCACCCCTGAGGATGTGAAAGTTAAAGCCACAGTGTATGTGAAGTTCTTAACTGAGAATAAAAAGGCATTAAATGTGAGTTTGTAGTTATTTTAAAAAATGGTACATATAGAATTCACTACTGTCCAAGAATTCAGGCATTCACTGGGCTCTTGAAGCATATTCTCTGTGCATTTGAGGAGCCTGCTATGCATTCTATCTTTGACATTTGCTTTATATTTGCCCAAAATAGTTTTGTATCTTACATATTAATCTTGTTGTGCCATGTGGTAAACATTTTTAAGATTAGAGATGTAGTGAGTTTCTTTTAATTTTTGATTCACACATGTGTAGGATATGCTACTCAATGAAATACATAAAAATCAATATAATTCTTTTATTTTGTAGAATGAGGCTAGTATTTCATTTCCACTTAAAATAGCTTTTCTATTTTGTTAAATAATCCATTCTGCAGTAACTTCTCACTGTTCTAGAAATTTGAATATATTTTTGGAAAGAGTAGTTATCAGTAGTGGAAAGGATATAGAAGTGGAGTAAGCAGTGAGACAAGAAATTTTAAAAATTTCAAATTTGGCTTATACATTATTTGGTTGAATGACAATCCAACAATTCTGAAAAATCATTTCATATTAACAATAAACATATATAGTCGATATAGAAGGAGTTAGTCACAGTTGTTTTATACTGCAAGAAAATCAAGATATATGAACAGTGTCAAGAACTTGAGAAAAGCCAACTCAACTTCAAGCTACATTAGTGGATGTGTCTTATGTGCGTCTGGATGGCTGTAGTTCCACACACTTATTATTGTGCTGATAACATCCCCAAGTTGTATACAATGTAAGCTTCTAGGCTTTCATAAAGAAACAAGTGTTTGGTGCATTGGGAGGAGGGGAGCATTCAAAACATGAACAAGATATCAAGAAATATTAAAGAAGTAAGCCTGGTCTAGCTTGGAGAGATAAGTTGCTTTGATTTAAGAAGTTGTTTACAATTAGTTGAAAGACTGTTTTTCTGAACGATTTATTATGGTTTTTTTTCCCCACATAGAATGATTTCCTCTGGGAAGAAAGCCCATATCGATTGACATAAGGATGTTGGTTCTAGTCGGCAAGTGCTGTATTCGCATGAAAGGCCCTATGTGTTCAGCACATCTTTTAGACAATAATTGCTGACTTGTATATTTGGCCCATCTGCCCTTTGGCGCCACCACCAAAACTCTATTTTAGTGGTTATATAATTTTAAACAAATTTAAGCAAAAAGTGTTGAAATATTTAAAATCAAAAAATAGTGTTGCATATATAAATAATAGGCTTTGCTCCTAAAAGGATCTTATCAAAGTTTCATGAATCATGTAATACTGGCCAGGTGGGGATTTTGTGCAGCTAAGTATGTGGGCTTTCTTTTTGGGTGTCCCTGCTAAGTAGAGAGGCAAGCGTAATACCCCAGAGTGTGGAATTCTAAGATAATAAAAGCTAATTGATTTTAAGGGGAAATTTAAGCCTATTTATTTTAAAAAGGGTGAAGGATTAACACTCAGGTGTGGCAGCTACTGCAACAGACTCTACCAGTAGGAATCAGGAAGACATCAAAGTGAGGCCTCTGCTGTGCTGTCAAAAGTCATGAGTGGCACAGTATGAAATGGCTACTTCAGGGCAGAGGAGTGCCAAAAAGCAAAGGACACTGCCTTGTTTTATTAAAAAAAAAGTCTAGTTAGACTGTAAAATTGAAAACTTGATAATGCTTAAAATATATGGAAATTTTCTTTATTGTAATGCAAAATACTTTTTTTTTCAGTATCAGCCATACACATGATTTCTTTTCCTATCTAATTCCCTCTTCAACCCCCATAAGAAGCAATGAGATTAGGCATCTTAGGAGATTTTTCTGCTTCAATTGCGTTATGAAGATTAGTTAATATTTTGGGTACAAAACTATAACCTCTGTGATTAATGATCAACATCTTCAGAATAAAAAAATTACCCCACACTTTCTGTGAAATCTTCTGGTAACAGTACCTTCAGAAGCATTCTGATGCATTCAATTAATCTTTATTTGTACCAGCACAATTTTTTAATAAAAATCAATTCTCTAGTCCATACTATTTACACCAGTACTTAAATACATTACAGTATTTGGCATTTAAGTTTTTCATGAAAAAAAATATATGTTGAATAAAAAAGCATTTTCCAAAGGCATTACAATACTTGTGTTTAAAAGAAAACATGATTTTTTTTTTATGGATAGGAGAACTTTCAGATTTGAAAAATTAAACTACTGAAATTAGACATAATTTCACGTAAAGTTTTTACATCTTGATTTATCAGGGTTTTTAAAAATACCATGACAGAATTATGCCTTACACTCCCCATATAAAGGAGTGTGGCTTATTTTGGATTAAGAGGGTTTAGTCTATGGCCTGAGGCAGAAATGTCTCCATAGAAGGGCCTGACAGGGACAAGATGCCCAACATGTGGCATCCAGAAAGTCGAGCAGGAGAACTAGCATAGAGAGGAAGGGGGTCAGGCCCCAGATACTGATCCAGGGTCATACCACCATAATGCACCTAGGTGCACTTTGATATTACTTTACTAACCTTCAGGGCTGCTCTCCAGTCAATCCAATTGACAGCCAAGTTTAATTGTCACACCTGATGTATGGGATATATATAATTTTAAAAGTGAAAACTTGAAGTTTTAAATTTTGGGAAATATACTGAATATTTATCAGAACCAGGTTTGTCACAACTTTATGTTTCCTAATAATATAAAAGGGAAATAAGCATGCAATTCTTTTTTATTATCTTAGTAGTAGGTGAATTTAAAAAAGAGATAAATCACTTTAAACAAAAGTAAGAAAACATTTAATAATGCATATATAAAATCATTTGTACTTTTCCTATCTTCAGTACAAAACTCAAAAATAGTTCATGGAAGGGAAACAATTATTTAACCACAAGCATAAAGGGTGTGGATCATTAATAAACAAAAATTTAGGTTCCTTATGATATTCATAAATTCTATTAATATGAGTGACACAGCAGTGCAACTGCTTTTTTACTGGGAAAGGTATTAACCTGGTTAAGAACATTTTCATCATAAACTTTAGGTAAATCATTATCATTCATCAAGATACTATTTTAAATACTAGCACTATCATATTTAAACATATTATTGCTGATAGACTTAGAGATCTATATACAGTTAATGATTTTGCTTCTATTTAAATAATCTCATTTCAATATTTCAAAAACTTAGAAGTTATAGCAATGATGTTGAAATAATATCAAAGGACAAATCTCTATAGAGCATCAGTATTTCTATAATAGCTTTTTTATTCCTTTTTGTTTGGTTTATGTCTTGATGACTTCCTTGCAATACAACTTAGAGATTATATATATATATATATATATATATATATATATATATATTCAACAAATTGCATCATAGAAAAATTAATCAGTAATTTATCTACTAGATAATAAGAAAAGTGAATATAAATGATAACTCCTACAAGTACACTTAAACCCATAATGTAACACTGGACCTTCAAATATAAAATACTAATTTCCTTGTGGCAAATGGTACATTTAGCTATATTTTATGATCAATTTACTCATAAATTGTGAGTTGTGGGAATCACTTGACTGCATCTGTATTTCTTATATCAGCAAGACAAAAATTCTCAAAATTTAGAATAATACTTAATATTTATATATATAATATTCAATAATATTTATTTATTGGTGAGTCACCATATGTTATTTTATTTTTATTCAATGTAGACCATTAATTCTAGGTACTTGAGATTTTAATACCCTTAAATAGTCATAACCTTTACAATTGTTAGCAATTTCTCTGGGTTATTTCTATTTTTTGCATTTCTTCCTTTTTTTTTCTTTCCTGGAGATTGTGCCCAAGATATTCATCATGAACTACATCAATTTCCAGGAAATTTTAATTTTCATTTTGAGCCAAGTTCCTGTAAAATTATTAAATTGCCCAGGATGGCTTAAACTTGTGGTCTTTCTCACTAGGCTCCCCCGTTTCTTCCTAGTGCTGGGATTACAAATCTGGGGATTCCAGGCAGTGTCTGTTGGCCTTGGAGCCTGCCCGGGAGCAACTGTTTCTATCCCACCAGGCCTAGCTTCATCGTTTTTTCCTGGGTAATCAAAACGTAATTGCTCTGCATTTGGTGAATACCCCCTTCATTCATCTAACTCTGTCTACGCTTACATTGTCCTGTACCATATGGCTTGACTTCCTGCACCTACAGCCTTCCTCTATCACCCTGAAATTCACTGTATTCTTGCCGGAGTCTCATTAGAATCACAGACCATCTTTCCCTCATCCTTAATTATAAGTAAAAGGCCTCATTGGAGATCTTTGTCACTTTGGTTACAGGTTCCTTTTACATTTAGAGTTATCATATTTTGGAGTAGGTCTACACTTATTTGTTGTTGTTGTTGTTGTTGTTGTTGTGTGTGTGTGCGTGCATGCTCTGTTTTTATCAGTACCTGTCTGCTCTAATAAAAAATAATCTTCACAAAAGTGAGAATTTCCTTTTTGAGTCCTGTTGTATTACAAGATGAACAGTGTGCTTACCACTAATGTTTATTACATCAAAGAATGACCCTAGAAAATAGAGTACAGTGAATGTTGCTCATGTAGAATTTCCTGGCATGACTCAGAGATGGAAAGCATCCCAGGATAATTTCATTTATAAGTTTTCTGGCTAAAGTCTTTCAGTGACAATCCTAGTGCTGATGCAATATATAATACAGAATCCTCTGATTTAGCACAGTCATTTCCATACTCCCCACATCCTGAAAGAAATACAAAGGTTTAACAAGCCTAATTTGCATTTAAATGAGCCAGTAACCTAAAGCAGAAAGTATATTCTTTCTTTCTTTCTTTCTTTCTTTCTTTCTTTCTTTCTTTCTTTTTTTCTTTCCCCCTTCTTGTTAACAACCGGAGTATAGGCTTCACAAAGACAGGAAGACTATCTTCATCATTCAATGATTTTGTTGAGATTGTTAATTGACACTTTCTTTTCATACCTTATAGAAAAAATTATTTTGCCTTTTGTGGAAGTCTATATTTTTTCTTTTTCGGCAGCACTTTCTTCTCAGTAATCTAGACAAATTGCTAAGCAAGCACACTGTAACCTTGGTGAATTTATCTATTGGAACACTCACATAAGCTTGAAATTAGTATGCCCCTGGGGACTACCCAATTTTTCCTTCTTAAACAGACTTCTAGGTGGACAGTCAGTGTCTTAGAAATGAGCAGACAGAATTTTCAAGCTGAATAATGTTGGTTTCCTGAGTGCATTCTGTTACACTTGGAAGAGAAATTGTGGCTGAGTGACAGTGAGGTTTTTACCACTACACTGTCTGTAACCTTATTTCCCTAGGCACAGGCAGTGAGAGGGCTTTCTCAGTAATGGGCAAGTTTTGTGGAACACTTGTCCCTGGATACCTTTCCTGGCCCTTAGGTCAAGAGAGAGACAATCTACATCCATTTACTTGACATCCTTGGTAGTCGAAGGCTACCAGGTTATTCTCAGAAAGCCTGACCCAGCAGGTCTTGATAAACAGGAAGGCAAGAAACACTTAGCACAGTTCTTACACTCTGTTCAGGGAAAAACTACAGAAATGTCACGTACTATTATACCGTACACTCAGTCTGCTTTTTCTACACCTTTAAACTAGGACTAGTGCTTGGCTGCAAAATCTGACCCTATTTAGATGATTAAAGAATGATGAAAAATTTGTGTATTCTAAATAACCAATCACTAATGTTGATGACATATATAAAACCATTTCTGTTGACACTTCAAAAAATGAAAAAAAATGCTTTATACTTTTCATATTTATGGCATGGCATCAGAGAATACAGAAATGAAACAAAATATGGGTAATTAATTTTTTTTGGTGACAAATATTGAATCTAGGATCTTATACGTACCAGATAAGGGTTCTACCACTAATCTGCAATTCCAGTCCAAATTAGAAAACTCTTTGATTAATAAAAAATATCAGAAAATCAAGGATGTATTTTTTTGCCTCAAGTATATATTGATCTAAATGAGATGTCACTTTAAGAAATTTATTTAAATTCTTACAGAAGAGAGGCTTAATTTTATTCAACCTACTAAGTGCCAGTATTATCAAAATAGAAGACTTTCACCCAGTTCACTAAGAAAACCTTGAGGCAAAATATAAAATCTTGGAAGTTTCACTTGCATATCTCTTTTCCCCTGAACTTAGTGACCTTTATGAGACTTTCAATGTTTTTTTCTGTTCTTCTCTTCTTTTATTCATCAAATAAATGTTTACTGAGCCTTTTTTATGACAGACAATATTTTCTGGATACTGCAGAGAATAGAAAAGACACAATTTCTTCTTTTCTGAAGCTTCCTTTCAGGAGTATTTTAAAAATAGTGATAGCTAACCAATTGATATATAAGCCAATGTCAGATAATAGTAAGGACTAGGAAATAAAACAAAAAATTAGGAGAAATATGGTGATAGTTAAAAATGGCGATTGGAGAATGCATATTTTAGGACACATATGTATAGATATGAAAAAATCAAGAGTGGGAACCATATACTTACTGGAGAAGTTTTCCATGTATAGAAGACCAGAGCTCAGAAGGGTTTAAATTACCAGTATAATTTGATTATTTTACAAGAGAGAAATAAAGACTCTTTGTTAATTAAAAAAATTGAAGCAATGTCAGAAGAAAGAAAAGATAGCTTTAACGACTCTAAGGTAGTGGGACACAGGGGAAAGAGAATAAGGAATTACACAATGAAGGTTTCTATTCTCACTTCAGTCACTTTCCAATTATAAGCTACATGTAAATTTGAAGTAAGAATAACTGCCTTGAAAACAGAAGAGTAAGATTCAATAATAAATAAACAATTTTTGCATTGACACACAATTAAAATAAAAACAATGAGTGCTCTATCATAGTGCACAAACCATGAGATTTATCAGAAAAGAAACCACCATGCAGTCTACCCACTCTCTTTATCCTAGGACACTCTGATACAGAATTTGAATACCAGCACACCAGATATTCATCATTTCCGTTGGTCTTTGTTGTTGAAAGCTACTGTGCTCATACAAAGGAAGTTGGTAATGTAAAAGTTGAGAAATATTTTCACTGGCAAAGGCTTCAATATCAAATATTCCAAACCAACTTTTGGAAGATTTATTATAACAGTAAAGAAGAAAATACAATTTAGTAGAAACTGTGGGCGTTCCTCCTTCTGTGAAATAAGTATTATTCAGCTGCAGGAATTGGCAGGTCTTTTGTTCAACAAAGCACCATAATGGCCATTTTGCCATGAAAGGCCAGATCTAGAAATTCAGCCTAAGTGGATTCATTTGAGTGAAAAGATCACTGAATGGGTTTGCCACAGACAAATCTCATTTTGAGATTTGCAATCTTTTGCAGATTGAAACAAACAGGGTTCAAAGAAGCCAGGCATGTTGTGCATGCCTGTAATCCCAAAACTCTGGGACCCTGAGATAAGACTCCAAGTCCTAGTCCAACCTTAGCAATTTGGAAACTCAGCAACACCCTGTCTTCTCAACTACAACAACAGCAACAACAACATAACAGCAACAGCAACACAACAACAATAAAAACAGGACCCATAGTGTGAAGCCCTGAGGTTCAACTCCCAATATTGCAAAACAAAGCAATCAACTAACCAACCAACCAAATACACAAATAAAACACGGGAAAGATATTTAATTTATATATGAAAGGGCCCAACTAATTTACTTTGAATAGAACAAGAAAGAACATTAAGAAAAAAAGAATAGAGACAAAAGTACTCAGATGACAATCCCCTAAATCCAGTGTTCTACAAGGAACAGAAACTTTCTTCCAGTCTCTGCTCTGTTGTGTAATAGCTCCCACGATTCTCATTTATTTAATACACCTCTGCTTCAGAATTAACAACACCATACAATTTGAGATTATACATGACCATCACATTGAGCTCCTTTTGATGACAATATTTCAAATTTAGCTGTCACTAGCTTTTTTGTGTAAATGTTAAGAAACTGAATTCGATTAGTCTGCATCTGAGCTGAGCTTCGGAGGTGACAGGGAAGGTCATGAAGAACAGATTTTCGAAAGTGGGAAAGATAGAATATGTAAGTGCTATCCAACGATAAAGCAGAAATTTGGGAACCATGTCTAAGTTACACTGAGAGAGGGAGACTCTTAGAAAAGAAGGTTATGCTTAGAGTCCTTGAGCAGTTAGTGTATATTTCCTACTTTTTTAGTATAATAAGGATTTAGAAGCCAATGCAGGATTTATTTTTACTGTTTTATTCTCTCAAACAACAAAACAATGTAGTTCTATGGGTATTTATAAAAAGTAATTTATATATAAAAGTAATCAGAGAAAGTATATGAATAGTGTTGCTTTTACTGTTGTACTCCAGTTACTTAAACCGACCTGTAGGTTCTAACTCATCTCTACTGAGATAAAGAGTACAACAGTAACGTAAGATTAGAGTTGGGGAATGTTTTCACTGGCAAAGATCTTGGAGAGCATCAGATTCAATTCTTTCATTTTACAGATGAGGAAAGTAACACCTAAGGAAAAAATGAGTTCATTGAGATCAGAGCTGTGTTAGCAACCTCGTTGAGAAGAGAACCTCATATTCTGTCTCAAGTCTTACTTCGATTTACCCATGATGCCAGTCCTTCATCACACATAAAAGGAAATCGATTGATAGCAAAAGAAAAACTACCTAAATATTAAAGAAGGTATTGTGCATTTTTTGGCATATGGTAAGTGTTGCTTGGTCTGGTTACTGCTACTTTTTTAAAAAACATATTTTGTCTTTTGTCATTTTTGTCTTTTGTATATTTCTTCTAGGTACAGAATTTGTAATTCTAAGAATTTGAGAAAGAAGGGGATCTTACCCCTTTATAAGATTGCATCTCCCTTTTATGTGGTGCTGTTTCTCGAAAATGCTCTGAAATCCTGAGTCACTCACAACGTGACAACATGCTTCCAAGGCTAAGTCATGAATCATTCCTTGTTCTACAGCATTTGTCAATGCTTTGCATTGATCATTGCTCAGATTTAAGAAAAATAAACAAAATTGTGTTCGTTTTTAAAGACATATCATATATAAATGTGTATGCAAAGACATTGAATTTGCTTATTATTTTATGCTCGATACTTCCCAATACCACTTAAAAGGGAACCTTTAACCTTGTTCTGCTTTTTCACTGAGTGAGATGCATTAACTATTTCTCCCAAGTGCCAATTTAACTTCTCTTTGACGTCAGGGATAATTGTTTTGGCCTCAGGGAAAGAATGTGCTTTTGCTTCAAATGATGGCAGCAGAATCATCTAAAGGAAAAATAAAATGAGCTAGACAGGAAGTCTTAGACAACTTTATCTTACCAATTATTGAAGAAAGAACTTCCCTCACCACATGGAGAATATTAAAAATGTCAAGATAAAATGAAGTTGAAGTTAGGATAAAGTACAGTAAACAAATTTGAAGGCAACGTGCCTTTTAATGAACAAAATATGGAATGTGTAGAGTACACTTACACTTGATCAGGTGAAATTATTTCTCCTTTTAAAAATATAAAACATACAACTAAATTTTGCTGTCAGGGGAAACTCTTTAGTCAGGATTATCATCTGTAAAATCCATATTCATTTCCATCTGAAAAATAAAAATATTTGCCTTTTACAACAAAGAGAATGACTAGCAACACTTCATAAAATCAAGAGTATATAAAGTATATGTCATGTGCATTTATAGTCAAATTAATGAAATATAAGTTACCTTGTTCATTCATTAAAAAAGAATAATTTTGTTATTTATTAATATAGGTGTGATTTTGGTTATTGAGCAGTAGAAAACTACAATTATTTTTTCTCATCCTGAAGGCACATTGTATTAAAGTTGAGTGCTTGATACCTTTATCAATTTCTGGTTATGTTATCAGAAGGAGGAAGAAATCAATGACAAACAAAAACACCTCCATACAGCCCACGGCCATTCAAGACTTTATGGTTTTTTTAAATTTAAAACTTGCATTTTATTTGACAGTACTTTTCAGAGGCAAATGTTGTTGACAGTCGACCATGGGCTAACAATTTAAATACATATTTAAGTCATCATCGCCTGCAAGTATGCGACAGATGATAAGGGGTTAAGATCTATTAAGCGATCATTTATCAAGGAGTTGTGGTTTTACTTTCACCTTCATGGTGTCATTTAACTCTCTCTATAACTCGCTGAGAAAAATAATATTATAAATCTCATTTCATGAAGGAAGAAATAGAAATTCAGAAGGTTAAACTTGAGGCTGGATGGCAAAGGAGCTCTGACATGAAGAAACGCTTTCTTCTCACTTGCTCCTCCATGGCCTTTCTATTTCTAAAGCTTTTGAGGTAAGAGTATTAGAAAAATAGAAAGTCTTCCTCATATTCCCTGAGAAATAATTTTGCTCCATTGACAGAATATTCATAAGGGGAGATCTAGAGTTGGTTGTAGCATTCCTAGAATTATCCTGCATGAAAAGCCTAGTCATTGAAATGTGCTTTCCTGTCAAAGAAGGGAAGTCTTTCTGATGTTCCACTTTGAATTGTCCTGTCCAGTATGCTACGGCTCCAACATATGGTGACTGAGCACCTCACATGTGTCTAGTCTGAACCACATGTTTTACATATAGAAAGTATATTCTAGATTATTGAAAATTTAGTACTGGAAAAATACATCAGTATTTCTCACACTGATTTTAAATTGAAATGACAAAATTTGTATACACTGATGTAAATGATCAAAAATACAGTAAACATGGAAACATGGGCTAGAGGAATGGCTCAGTAATTAAAGCTCTTGTCTAGCAAGTGATAAATCTAGTATCCAGTGTCCGAGTTCCATTCCCCAGCACCACAGAAGCTGGGTGTAGTGGCACATGCCTGTCATCCCAGCACTCATGAGGCTGAGGCAGAAGGATTGCCGTGAGTCCAGGTCTAGCCTGGGCTCCATAGTGAGTTCAGGACCAGCATGGGTTACAGAGAGAGACCCTGTCTCAAAAAATACAGTAAATGTTTAAACTTAAAAAACAGTAATGAGCACATTGTTATTTGATGAATATGACTGCAGTCTTAATACAGCAATAAATAAGGGAAATCAAGAAAGGGAGGTAACCATGGGGAAAAGATAGTAGAAAAGTGGGTTCCTATAAGAACTGTACCTTATACTTTTTGCTGTACATAGCAGTAAACACCTACAATTTAAGGAAAGAAAATATACATGAGTCACAGTTTCTAAGGCTCCAGGCTGTGAACAGCTCCCTCCTAGGCCAAAGGGTCATGGCAGAAGGGAGTGATGGAGCAGTGTTGCTACTTTTATGGCAACCAAGTAGCAGACCACCAGGCTGAGCCAAAGATTACCTTCCAAAAGCACACTGCACATTACCCACCCTCTTCAACTGGTATCTACCTCCCAATACCATATTCAACTGTGAACATCAAGATATTTACTGATTCATGAATATAGAGTCTTCACGATATACTTATCTTTCCAGGAAGATCCTAATTCAGTCAAGTTGACAATTAAGGTCAACTGCCTCAAACAGAAAGTCAATGGGAGGAGAAGAGAGAAAGGTAATGCAACAATTGCAAATCTAAATCGTTGCTCTGGATTCGCTGCTAAAAATAGCTTGTGAGTAAAGAAATGAAAGTAATTGAGAATCTAATATATCATTATAAAGGCAAGAAAGGACCATGGCTTCTGCTGAGACAGCTACTTGGGTGTTGGTGTGATTTGGAGTATACAAGCAAGGTAGAAATAAAAATTTAGTCAATGAAACTGAAGAGTAGTATGATTAAAAGAGATACTAAGAAAGCTTCTAAGATGTTTTATTTTATACTAAGACAGCAAAAGGATAGAACAGTTATGATCCAAAATATGACAAGTTCACACTGTAGGTACAAGCTTTAACTTAGCAGCTAATGAATTATATTTAGAAGTATGCAGTAAAAGAACATCACCATTGAAAGGCAAGTTGAAGGGCATGATAAGAATTCAGGAAATAAGTCCAAATCTAGAGTTTGGGAGTTCAGAAAGGAGTACCACTCTGAGGAAGACCATCCAGAGGATGGAGGAAATCAGAAGCATGAGTTCCTATAAGCAAATGAAAAAATGTTTCCAGTAGAAATAAGTACCTTTTGGTGTAAAATATTTTGGCTTAATGAAAATCTCTATTGATTGAATGTGTCCACCAGAATTCATGTTGGAAACTTAATTCCCAAACTTGTTTGTTGAAGGTAATTGAAAATAAGACGGTAGGAAGGTGCTTAGGCTGAGGTGAGTTTCTGCTGGCGGCCTCATGATGAGCTTAGTGGCTAGTAGAGGAAGAAATCTAAGCTCACACCTTTCTGAACTTGAACCTTTAATTCTCTCTGCTGTGAGACAGAGCACTGGATGCCACACCTTTGGTGGGGAGGCGTCCAGCTTCTCAAATTGTGGGTTTTCTCTTTTTTTTCTTTCCATTTAAAACTATCTAGTGTTACTCATCAGTTTACTGTTGCCAGGACCAAATGTTCATCACTAATAATTTAGAGGAGAAAAATTATGTCTGCTCTTGCTTTGTGAGGTTTCAGTCTATGGTCAGTGGGCACCGAGGGAAGAATATTATGACAGAACCAGATGATGGTGCAGACATACTCATTTTAAGGAATCTAGAAAAGAGCACAGGGAAAGACAGTCAGAGAGGAGTGAGACAAGAACTAGATACAGAGATGTTGTGAATATATATATATATATATATATATATATATATATATATATATATATTGGGAAGTGTAACTCCAAAGCTGTAAAATACATAGAAATAAAGTTTTTTTTTAAAAAGCGATCTTGCCTTTATACTAATAAGAAAGATTGATTGGAGAGGTGAAAATTTCTGGAGTAGGTAGGATAACGGGTAGTTGCACTTACGAGTGGAGATATGGTCTTTGCTATGAATAGTTAAGTACCGAGAGAGAAGGCTGGTAGATGTCACAGTAAGAAAAGTTTTGTTCTATTTGCTTCTATTTTTCTTCTCAATAAAATAAAAAGTAGCAGCATTAGATGAAAGAAGACGACCTGACGGATTGAAGACGAGAAGGGAACGCACAAAGGGGCCATCTAACAGAACGGTAACGCAGACAGAGTGTCAGTGGCCATCAAACTAGTGGTCAACAAGCTTGCGTACTACTTTTCAGATTAAGGGGATATGGAGTAATCTACAATAGCCCCAGAAAGCATTTCTCCCATCCCTATTATATTCTTTCAACATATGCACATTTCAGTAGCAAAACAAGCAATAATACCACCACAGCATAGCAGGATAAGACCTACAGTTGTTGTCCCATGAAACTATTGAGAAGGGAGTGTTAACCTTTCATGGGAGATGTGGGAAAAAATGAAAGCGTCACTATGTACTTCCCAGATGGGAAGGTAGCCAGGCAGATTACTGAAGAAAAAAAAGTCCCCAGGAAAGGAACAGTCTGTACAAATGCACACAAATATTCCTTACCAGGACCACACAATGCTGAGTGTGGGGGAATTTAATGGAAAAGGTGTGTTGGAACAGCTGGAGAGTTATTTAAAAATCAGAGGGAGGAGAGTTGCAAGAGAAGTCTTGCATTTTACGAAAAAAAACTGCTGAACTCGATTGAGAGGATGTATTGGAAAGGGAATGGGAGGGAACACAATGGAAAAAAAGACTATTTTAGTGCTTATTAGTAACTGGGAGTGAAGTGGCTATTGTGAAGATGTGAAAGAGATGAATTTATAATCATCAAAAAATCTCTTGAAATTGCATTTTATTTATACAATTTTTACCACACTGACATCATCAACCTCTTTATATGTCTACTATCAAAATAAAGATTAAATTTTCAGCATGTTAACCATTAAAAGTAACTCTTTATCTTGGTTATGTAATTAATAAGCACATATAGAAGCACATATCATACATGTGTTATTAGCAATTTATTTCAAAAACAGATTTGATACACATTATGCAAACCTCAGAAATTTGGTATACATTTAATCTAGCAAACTTTTGCAAATTCTTCAAGAAACTAAATGTAACACATCATTTAAAAAATGAGGTAGTGATAAAAACATGAATATATATATATATATATATGAAATATACTAATAAACATAGTCTGTTTAACAACTAAAGGTACATAATAATAAATAATAATATTTTGCTTTCAGGTAAAGACAATGTAATGTTATATGTATTTATATTTACTATTTTACCTTGTATTAAAATCGGTATTGATTATTACAGTAATATTTTTATATACCGACTTTTGGAATGACCATAATTCTAATAAAAACTGTAGGCTTTAGAGACTTTTTTATTTTATAAAATTGCCTGAAATAATTTCTTCAATTGTGTATTAGTGCTAAGGCTATATTAAACTTCAGTATGAAACAATTTATGCAGAAATATCTTTTCCTGATCATATTAGTGTGTATATGCTATACACGATGGTTCCATTGATCTTGAGAATTTCTTGCATCTGTACGTAGCGTCCACCTCACAAATCCTTCCCCTCCCAGTCGCCACCCTCACGCTTACTCCCTTATCCCTTTGACTTCAAAATTATCACTCATTTGACTCCATTATTTATTGTTTCTCATATCAGAAAAAAACGTGTGATATTTAACTTACTCCTGCCTGAAATGAACAATAGCAGAAAAAGAAAGAGACATGGAAACTTGGTACGTGAAGGAGAACCTAGAGCAGTGCCCAGCAGCTCTCCGGAAGGGCTCCTCCTGACACCAAGGTGTCCCCTTCTGGAGCTCTGGCTTCCTCAAAGTTCGAAAATCAGGAAGTGAAGGTAAACTGAGGGGAAATGTGTCTGACCAAACACCGGCCTAACTAGCAGGGTTTTTTCATATCATCCTCTGTGCTTATAGCTGCATTTTAAATTGAAAAGGAGTTAATGTGCATAAACTAAAAAGTCCCTCATGATCTTGCTTACCTCAAAATTTAAAACCAGGCAGCATTTCCCAGATCCTCAAAGAAAACTAGTCCTTACGCTACTATGTTTCCAGCCACTGTAGGTCATCAGCTGATCATTTGCATGACATCCCCACTCAGGGTACCCCTAAAATTCCAGAAACATTCTATGCATAAATGTTAATTTATTAAATCAGAAGTACAGCACTTTCTTCTAAATTAGAGTATTGGAACTGCAAATTGACAATCCCTGAGGGGAGTTTGAATAACTCAAGTTCAAGCAATAGTTAAAATTACTGCAAGCAATACAATTCAATACCTTCCCCCAAAGAACTGAATTCTAAAAATCTCATTTAACAGCCTTAACCTTCATTCTGAAAGGGATGTTTGCTCAGTAAATTAAAAGTTAAAATTGAGCAGTTGTACCTCTCACTTGCTTTTTTTCCCCTCAAAGGAGTTTGATTATAGGTTATAATAATCTAAGAACTCGAAGTCACAATTTTAAAAAGAGGAAGGGGGGGGGGGGAAGGGTACACCATCCATGCTGGTCACTTTCCCCTCTGGAAGTCTCTGATCTTATTCTGTGTCAAACTCTATCTGTCCATGATGTTATTTTTAAACCTTGAAGAAGGAGGAAACTGATTGATCTTAAACTATTTCTAAAAACCTATTTTTCCCCCATACTTTGCCCATTATAAGCCATAGGGATCAACCTGCCCCCTGCTGATAAACTCCGAAGTTTGAAAACACTAATCAAACAAGATAGTGAAATGATCAAAGTATAGTAGTCTGATTCCTCTATTCAATGCAGGGCATATCTGTGAACTGAAGGAGAGCAGGAGATTTCAAATAAAGACTAAAAGAACTCTTTTAAAGCATTCCTTTTGTACTTGAAAATTTGTTCATTTTGAGCTAAAGAAAAAAAAAAACAGGGGAGCTAAAAGCCTAATAAATTCCTTTGATCTGGACATGGCAAGTTCTTAAAGAGAAAGTCTAAAAGGTTGCAAACTGTCTGCTGCTCTCTGATAATTAGAATCGAACAACCCATCGCCTCGCTCTCCCACTGCCTCTTTTCTATCACCCCCACAGAATAATATGTATTTAACCCATTTTAGGAAAAATAGAAAGTAATATAAAAAAACCTACTCTGCTGTTTTGACCAATAATAAAGGAATCTCTTATTCTTTTTCCCTTCTAAGAAATGTGGTACCTTCCCATCCAGAGGCTCTACTGGAAACACCCGCAGAAGTCACTGAGATCATTTAGAATGAATGGAGGGAATCTATGAATAGACATTTCTATCTCAAACACTGAGGCTGAGAATGTGGCTCAGTGCTAGATTGCTTGCTGGGCTTGCTTAGTACACACGAGGGCCTGGATCTCTCTCTCTAGCAACATACCCCACCTGAGTTCACTAGCAGCAAGCTGATGATCTGGATTCAGGAATATATTCCAAAAAGAATAAGAGAGACCATTCAAATGTAGAATTAAGGATGTAAATTCTTTTAAAAAGTTGGAATCCTGCACTAGCTTATGTGTGTGTGTGTGTGTGCACATTTGTAGATATCTGTACATATGTACACATAGATATTTACATATTTGCATAGATTTGCATTTGATTTGTACATCCTTCTCAAGTTTAAACCACTACTGATCAATGTGTGACCCACACATAAGCTTTAACAGTGCCATTTTGGAATTTGTTAGAAACATTGAATTTAAGATTCTACTCTATTTGTACTGAATTAAAAGAGCTATATTTTAAAAGGTCATGGGTGAAATACATGCACATTCCAAAGCAATAAAATATTGCTGGTGAGGTTGCATGGATAAAAGACTCCTTTTGCATTGCAGGTGAACTATAAACTAGTACAACTCTTCCAGAAAGCAGTAAAAAGTTTCCTCAGAAGGCTGAAAAATATACTTTATTTGATCCCTCCAGTGACACTTCTTCTGGGCATCATTCCTAAACAGTTAAAAGCAACATATAAGAGATATATGTACACCCACATTTATACCAGTACAAATCACAATAGCTGAATTGTGGCAGATGTCAAAGTATTCATCAACAAAATAATGGATGCAAAACATGTGGTATTTGTACACATTTGAATACTACTGTTCCATTAAGGCCAATATATTCAAGGTATTTCTAGTTAAGTGGACACAACTTGCGACAATCATGCTTAGTGAAGTGAGTCAGACTCAGAAGGTTGGACATCACTTGGTTTATCCGTTATGAGAAATCCAGAATACAGGCAATTTATACAATCAAACGGATGAGACGCTGGGAGTCAGAAGGGAGGAGGGAGCAGGTGTGAGCCTCAAAATAGGGGGAGAAGGGATTATTTTGATGTCATAAATCCCCATGAGCAGAAAACTCTCAAGTGTCATATAAACATTGTATATCACGTATATATATTATACGTGCATCTGTCTTCCCCAATTTTATTTATTATAAACATATATAATATATACACATGCATATATATATATATATATATATATATATATATATATATATATGGGAAAACAATGCTTCAAAACAAGTTTATGATTGTTTTTGAATATATCAGATATAAATGGGAATATTATAAAGACAGGGCAGATGCTACATTGGGCATGTTCTGATAAACTAGAATACTTTTTAAAGAAAATTGCCACTTTCACAACCTACTGTTACATTTAGACAGTTAGTTGCATTTCCATGAGGGGAGTATAAGCCAGCAGCAAAGGAATCATAAAACCATGTCATCAAAGTTGATTAAAATAAACACAGACAAGTAATCCAGTAGGGTTCATTAGGAATGCTTAATATGCTTTTGTTTTGCTTTGTTTATTAGATGTGTTATTCTAGGACACACACACACACACACACACACACACACACACACACACATTTTTCTATGTCTATAGATAAAAGTCAGTACACTGATAGATGGTAAAGAGACAATCTTAGGTACATTAACATTAGTTTGCTAGGACTGATAACCACAGCATATCGATCTCTTCCTTCTCCTCATGTGACAGTTATGTATTCATCTTTCTGTTCAATTTTCCTCTTAAGGAGGATGTTAGTTATACTGAACTAGGAGTTCACTCTATGCTTATCTGATATCACTTCAAATAATTTCATTTGATATGACAGTATTTTCAAATAGAGACACATTTGAGGTGATAGGACTTAGGACTACAACCTATACATATTTTATTATACAATGCAGCATGTATTCATCTTGGTATGAAAACATCTTTGTGATAACATAAATATCTATCACCATATTCATGAATGATATCTTTCATACAGAGAAAGCCATTGCAGGCAACAGAAGATGTTAAACAACTATAATAACATTATCAGAGACATTGAATCTAGACATGCCTAGACTATTCCTACAAGTTATTGAATATTAAATTGTCCTTTAATTCAAAGTAGGTTGAGTGGCAATCTGCAACTTTTTATAATTTGAAAATTTCTGACTATTGTCAGAATTAAGATTTATTAAGAAATTTCTATGTAAGAAGTATATCCATTGCATATTAAATATATCAATTTAATCTCTAAAATTCCTCTAAAACATAAATATCAGTATTACATTTTATTGAAAACATAAATAATATCGAGGAATTAAGGAATTATATATAATCATTCTAGGCCAGGTTTAAGTTCCAGACTTGTGATATCTATGTCTGTATTATCTTGAGTAGTTCAATAAGTAAAAACCAATATTTTTATTAGAAAATGTATAAAGGAAGAGAGAAAATACAGCTATGCGTTTTGAAAAGAATAGAGGAATCTGTAGGCACAGCTCCAAGGTTAGAATGCTTGCCCAGGGTGTGCAAAACCCTGGGACAGATTCCCCCGTACCACATAAACTTTGCCTGGTGGCACACTCTGGTAATCCTACTACCGATGCAGCAGAGACTGGAGGATTGCTGTGAGTCTGAGGCTAGCCTGGGCTACATAGTAGACTTTCTTCTCCAGTGTTTTCAGATTGCACTCACTGTAAACTCTTAAAAACAATTAATTACGTAGTCATCCAATATTTAATCTGCCCACTCTAATTTTTCTTTTTAATGTTCACTTCAGTTAAGCATTTGGCCTTAAAAGTAAACAGAGCTGCTTTTGCTAAGATCATCATTAGATTTCAGGTTGCTAAATCTGATAGCCTCTACTCAGTTTACACCTTATTAGAACAACAGCAATCATTGGCAGTAGTGATCTTTCCCTTACTTAAAACAATCCTTTCCTTGACTCCTGGGACTGGTGTTAGTTCTTTTTTAGTCTTACGTGAGGATTCAATCAATTTGTAAATCTAAAATTTATGGTATTTTATTATTTAAAAATATAACACACATAATCACATAGATTTGTGTGTCTTTTCAAATATAATTATTAAAGTTTGTTCACAAAATGGATTTTATCTACTTGAAAAAATATACCAAAGCAAATTAATTCTTACACATATTCCAGTGTAGTGGGTGTACAGAAAGATCTCAATTCATGGGGTGGAGGAACTTTGCACACACACAAAAAAAAATTCTGCTTGTATTCTTGAACTGAGAAAAGCAGTCACCAAAAATTGTCAGCCTGTAATCAAAATATGATGGGGCCAATTTAATGATAGGGAATTGGTGCTCCATGTAACTATAGAGAAAGAGAAACACTAAGGAAATTTACTCCTTGAGTGCAACTCAACTAGTTTGCAAAATCTCAAATGTTAGGACACTGTCAGTCATTGTTACAGTTGCCTAATATGGATAGTTCACAGTCTTAGTTGCTTACGTATTTCTGGGAGAGAATTCATGATTTAATGGAGGAAAGATTTATTTTAGCTCAATACTTTCTGAAGGTCACAGTCCATTCATAGACAGCTGGAAATAATGCAAGCACATGTGGTGGTCTAGCTGGAGAAAGCTGTTCACAGCACAGCAGACAGAAAGACACGTAAGGGATGAAGGGCTGAGCTAGCATATATCCTGCTAGGTCATGTCCCAGTGTTCTGCCCCAAGACTCCATCTCTTAACAACACATGTTCCTATAGCTATTCTGCTACACTCAAAGGCTTTTGAGGGACCATTCTAGATCCAAACCTTAGTACTCATTTCTTGGCCTCCCGGACTCATGTCCACCTATTTATTAGAAACATATTTGATTAATTTTCCATTTTGCAAAACAAATAATTTAGTATGATACTCCACAAAATATTCCACTTGCCAATAGGTACACATAATTATTTTTGATGAAGTAAACAACAAAAAAATTTGTTCAGAAACAGAAGTAGTTTTATTACAATGTTGTAATTATTGCTGAGAGGGTCATTACATTGAAAAATTCTATTAAAATTGTATTCTAAATTAAAATAATATTTTTACAATGTGCTCATTGTCACAACTGTTTTTCTAATTAGTGTAAAACTTACATTTATTTAAATGGTCTGTTTCTGAAGGACAATATATTGTAAAAAATCACTCCTCATAGCCTGGGTAATTTTTATTTCTGAATATAGAATAAAAAACATGCATAAACATAAATCACCAAAACAGCAATTTATTTTTTTTACTTATTTATATGACATCAACTCCACCCTGGGAGGAGGGTTAAAAAAAAAGGAAGAAGTTTTTGATGATTCAGAATTCATGAGTAAAAACACCAAGACTTAATCTAACATTTTGACAGATGATTCATGTCCATGAATATTGCATGCAAATCATAAAGCAAAATTTAAAATGCATCCTAAAAAGATGCACTTTTATAATACTTTTATGACTTTGAGTTCCTCTACGTGTACTGTGTACGTGTGTGTGTGTGTGTGTGTGTGTGTGTGTGTGTGTGTGTGTGTCACTCAAACAATTTAGGTAATTCTTTTCTGTTATTATTGAATTTCTTTCTGATTAATTATAAAGATAGCTTATTCATTTTTCAAATACATTTACTGAAAAATATTTTAGGTTTAAATAGAATTCAGCAATGTTGTCTACCCCACGTAACATTTGACTTTTAACTAGAAATGACATATGGAATCCAGTTCAATTTAATGGTTATACTCTTGTGGAACTTAAAATGAAAAACAAAGTGAAAGGGGAAAAGGCTGGGGGAGGAAGGAGGGAGGGGAGAGTAGTGGAAGGGTCAGAAAGAGAGTGGGAAAGCCCTTGTCACCTTGACAAGATACATATGTGCACAAAATGCTCAACTCCATTGTAAACCTTAAATTTTGCACATACACATATCAATAAAATCAGGAAAAAAGTTCTATAGTCTTAAATACTTCAGGTACGACTACAGAGATCTTGGGAGCAATCTCTGACAATGCGTACGTTCACTTCCTTCGTGTTGCCTTAAAACATTTCTGGTTCTCAGAAAAACTTAAAAAACGTAGCTTCTAGATTAAATTAAAATTGCAACACCAACAAAGTAAATACTAATTACAGCACTGGGCTACTCAAAGACAAGAGGACAATTAAAACATCAAAATAGTGCTACTTAAGATTATTTTAATAATCAGTATGTATTTGACAAATGAGCATAACCTGTGTACTGCATCGTAATAATGGTAAGACATTAAATAGGAAAAATGTGTCGTATCAGTGAAACTAATTGAAAGTGAAGAGATGGAACATTTTAATTAACTTTGTGAACTGGCTTTGTCTCTGTCAATTACCTAAATTATACCATGGAAACATACGCAAAAATCTGTATTCAAGTTCAGACCAGAGAGCTGTGAAACAATACCTCAGTGAGCAAGAGGTAAATCATTTCAACTGTATATAAAAGAAAGAAATGAATAAAATTAATGAAGGTGTAAAATAGGTGAAAGGGGAAATACCCATGAGATAGTAGAGAAATTATAAAACCAGATTACATTAAGTTTAGGAAAGACCTATTGGTATAAGAATATTAACAGCTGGGTTGCATTCAAATTCTTTACTACATTGGCCAGAGATATGAATATCATGGCCAATATGCAATAAATTATTTACTACATGCTCTGCTTCATAGTTTTCCTTTGTTTTTAATAGATGAGAGTCAGACAAATGTTTGAATATACTAGTAATTTTAAAATATTTATAGTACAAGAGGGCATGTCTTTGTTTTACCTTTTCTATTATATGGGAATATAATAAAGGTATTTAAATTATTTTTATGGATCAGTTGCCAGCAAAGCATATGCATAAGTGCATAAGTTGAAGTGTGTCTTCAAATATTCAAAATTACTGAAACATTGATTTTACAAATTTATTTCAGGAGTTTCTAAAGTATGGGTAAATGAATGTGGACTGGGGATATGATAAGTATGTATTAAGTCACCTTAATGTTTATAAATACTAACAAAAAGAAATTGTAATTAGGTTACATAAAATTATTTTTTGCACAAATTAGTTGGCTCTCATATGAATGAAACAATATTCTAGGTGAAAAATTACATAATAAAAATTTAAAAGACTTTGTGATTATACCTAAGTTTTAGGATCACAGAAAGGCTCCATCATCCCTGAGCTACAGCTGAGTGATACACATGTGGAGCAATTTTGACCACATAATCTGGATAGCTGTGAATGACAATGAACTAAGTAACTCGGGATCTGCACCAAGAGTTGTTTTGGGACATTTTAAGTTCTAAATGCTCCTGAAGACTAAATTATATATATATATATATATATATATATATATATATATATATATATATATATATATATATTCATATATCCCAATGCCTACAGCTGGGAGCAGTACAGTGTATGTTCTCTTACATCTACTGTTTATTTCTTTAGGTCTGAGTACAGACACATGGACCAATAGTACTTATGGACTGAATTATGCATGCCTTCATTACCTTACCTGACAAAGCTCTAAATCCCAATGTGACAACATTCAGAAATAAGGTCAGTAAGTATGTAATAAAATTTAAGTAAAGCCACAATAGAGGAGTCCTAATACACCAGCCTTATAAAAAGAGAAAGACATTGCTGAAGGTCTCTCTCTCTCTCTGGTGCTTTTCTGTTTTTGTTTGATTCCTTGTTTGTTTTCTTTTTTATATTTGATTCATCCCTTGCTTATTTCTATCTCTCCTTTTGTGGTGTTGTGGATGAACCTAAAGTCCTCATGCACACTAAACACATATTCTCTTTAATGCATGGATCAGTACAACTTCCAAGTCTTTTATTTCTAAAATTTGAGAATTCTTCGAAATAACTGATATCCATGACCAAACAATGATGCCACATATATAAAAGTGATCATTAGAAAGTTAATCAATATTGGCTAACTATATTTTAATGTAAAAATAGCTTTCCTTAAATCAAAGAAAAATAAAATAGTGACGGTTAACTGTGCATTACTTATAACAAAGAAAGAAAAAAAAATTGTCAGGTTGGTTAAATACTTAAAGTAGTGGGCTCTCCTCCTGTCTCAACAGAACACTGTATCTTAGAGTATACACAACTCCCCTCCCCCATTATTTAATCTGTATAAACTATAATTTTAGTAAATCAAGTAAAGAGCTAATCAAGTTTTGATTTGCTAATTACTTCTCAATTTGATTAGAGCTGGCAGCTAATCATCTCTGGAATCTTAAAGTCAATCTTTCACTCATATTTGCAAATCAAGACTCGAATGTGACACAAAATTGGGAATTTAACATAAAAGTTCTTTGTGTCATAACAAATGATTAATTTCTATTGTTACTATAATTTTAACAATAATGAAAAATTGTCCAGCGTGTTTCAATAAGTTGAATAATGCATGCAGTGCACTGTTGGATGCTGGAGGGGGAAAAGCGAAAATAAATTCTACTCAATTTTGTGAAACATCCCATATTGATCCAAGAAAGTGTACATGCTGCATTAAACAAGCACAAAGGAATTCAAAACTATAATTCCATTTTTTGTGGTCAACAGTAGGTTGCAAAATAAATATCTGCCAACAATTGAACCATGAACAATCAACATTATAATTGCCCAATTAAAACAAATTTTTACAATACACTTAAGAATTATTAATACACCTTGAAAAACATGCAACATATGAAAAGAGTGTAATAGTGATTTGTTTTTAACAAAGGCAAACATCATGATGAAACATTGTAAGAAAGAAAGTGAAGCAAAGAGTTGGGTCGAATTTCAACACTATATTTAAATTGTTCTCTGTAAGAAAATATTTTCTATCTTTGCAATTTTCTACCCATTTCATAATTAAGAAACTTGAAATTTGTCTCAGTATACTGCATTGAATATCTTCTTGACGAAGTATTTCTTTATCATTACTGTCTCATTATCAGTATTTCGAAACAATATTTTCACAGGTGAAATTTCATGAATGTTTGGGTAATCATCTTGTAAAGTTGGACTGTATAAGGGAACACTACTCAACTTTTTCCCTAAAATTTGAACAAATATATTTATTTTTAGCTGATTTTCCCCTGTGCAGCTGTACTTAACGCAACATGACAAATGTTTTCCCAATGAATGATTTTCTCTATGTAGTCTTTTCCCCCACTATTTTTATTAATATGCAACTATAATACATAGCAGTCTTTTATTTTAGTTGCTAATATTATCACTAAACCAGTAATTCTTAGGATTGTAACTTGACGCATTAATACATTAATGTGTCAAATTGCGGCATTATTTCACAATCTATTTTTGAATGAATTCCTTTTGGAATTTCAACATTTCACCAGAAGTTAGAAAATCAGTAAGAGAAAACTCTGCCCATCTATGTCTGAGGAAACCTTGGCCCTTATTCCTGTTGTAGAAACCACAGCATCTTTCACTGAACTTGGGCAATGCATCAAGGAGTTCTTTATGTCAAGTTTTATGCATCCATTTCCATTTGAAGCTTGTGAAGTGGATTTTGAAGTTTGCTTTGAAGGTCAAAAAGATGCATTGTTCCAGAATTATATCTACTCAGTGCACACACCTTATTTATACCTATACTGCAGCCTGCACAACTGACAACCATGTTGCTCAGAGATTTAAACAAAAATCCCACTAACGTGTCAGATTTATTTTTACTAAATAATAACTCTGGGCTCCTTTCTGTCTCTCCAAACAATAGAATTTGAGGAAAAAACATAACATATCAAGATTAAGAATGTGGACTTCTTTGATTGATGTCATTTGTGTTAGAAATGTTCAGCTTTTGTTTCACTTGGTTTTGCGTGAAAAATACGTTTTGTCAACCTATTCTGGAAACCAACATATCACTCAATTTTCTGTGTGTGTGTGTGTGTGTGTGTGTGTGTGTGTGTGTGTGTTCTATGATGCAAGGAATTAGAACACCGGATAGAAAAGAATTTTTTAAAATAAGGAATTAACTAATGAAAATAGCATTTTCTAGTACTACCATTTTAAAGATAAGCAACAGCTTTCAGACTTGAAATTGAACTGCATTAATACAATACATTAAAACAATAACATGCTCATGATTTTAATATAAGGATGGAGGTTCTACGGTAAAATCTAATATGCTACAGCTTATCAAGCGGGAGATCATAGCCTGAGTTAAGAGAGGCCTCTTAGTACAACCAAGCTACTGCATCAGGTTCATTGTTGCAGTGCTATGTAACTGAGTTTCGACTGTAAGCAAGACGGCAAAGATCAGGGAAAGACTCCAAGGATACAGACCAAAGTTCTGAAGCCACACTCAAAATGTAGCTTAAAGATTGTCTTACATTCCAGAAACTCTGTTGGACGTAATTCCAAAATATCGATTCGAACCTAATTCAGTTTCCTACTGAATTTCTTGAACAAACTCTGAACTGATCAGTTAATACTTTCTTCCGTTCATCAGGGCTCTAACAGCCCTGATGACTTCTCACCTCACTTAATTTCCCTCCACTCACCCATCTCTATCATTAGGAAAGATTTTTTTTTTTTTTAAGCTGTGATGTCTGGGTTCCTTCCCGATCTGTTTCAATCTTCTTGCTTTCATTCCACCAGTCTGAGATTCCTGGCACACACCACACTTCTTGTTGTTCTCAAACAATGATCTGCTGTCATGTGTAATATACATGGTCAGTAACGATATATGGAGTACTGACTCCTCCTCTCTAGTGCTTGGGAACAGGTAATTAGAATTCAGAATTGGCTACACATCCTTTATTTCATACAATCAGTAAAATTCCCTCAAATATGTTCCCCTATAATTTTAAATCCCTCAAGTTTGAATTTTGAGTTCAGTTCTTTAAGGATATGTTTGGGAATCAACTCTTAATGTTAAAATGATGCTTTGTGCAATTATTTGACACTTGAAACTCTTCGATTCTGATGCCATATGCAGAATTGAGACTTGAAAAGTGCATTCCTGCCCATGTTTTGAATTCATGAACAAATCAAGAAATGGATATTTCAGTTTTAATGGTTTTTTTCTCCAATTTTTAGATAGTAAAGTGGCAATAGAGGCAGGAAGTTTCCTTTCAATTCTGTATCATTATTTTAGGTAGTTTTTTTTTTCATGCCTTGTTTGGAGTCATTCTCTTTCTTGTGTACTTGATATCAGTTAATGAAAGCTGTGACACCTCTGCTTCTGTCCTGAAAACTCACAGTCTATTGGAGACAGGATTCTTCCTCACCAATATCCAATTTAATTGAGACAAGAAATCAAAACATTTTTGATGTCTCATTATTAATTATAGAATAATATGTACCTATTACATAGAAGACAACTTAGAAGGCAAATTAATCGATCTTTTGCCAAGTTCCAAACAATGCAACAAGAAACAAGTTCAAGTATTATGAAAGAGAGTGAAACACACCCTGGAGGCGGGGACACTGTGCTCTGTGGGCTCTGTGAACTTGACACCCGATGGAGCCATTTGCAAGTGACAGGTTACATTGTCTCATACCTCTGTATTTTAAATATGCTACAGATGTATGCTTTTTATTTCCTCTGATATCATGCTACACTTCAAAGTGAAAAAAAAACAAGGAAAACTAATGTGTAATAGATCTATTCATTTTACTCTTCTCATCTCCCTGTGATTTTTCTTTTTCTTTTTTTCTTTTTTCTTTTCTTTTTTTCAGGACAGGGTCTTGCTCTGCAGACAGGGCTAGTCCTGAACTCACTGGTTTAGCTCAGGTTAGCCTTGGACTCAGAAAAATCTGCCAGCTTCAGTCTTCTGAGTGCTGGGATAACAGGTGTACACCACCACGCCCACCTTTATTTTGTGCTGGGAAATCGAACTCAGAGCCTTGCGCTTGCAAGGCAAATGCTGTAACCACTGTGCCATTCCACCAACTCTCATTCCCTCATGTTTGTAAAAGACAACTGTCTAAATTTAAGCTTGAAAGATTACTTGGAAACTATTATGGCCGAAAAGAATCTTATTTTAAACTTTCATACCTGTGTTTGTGAATTTTTATACTTTGAGTTATTTTTTAATAAGAAAAGCTTCACTTTATAAAGAATATAAGAAACATTCATAGAGAAAATACATATAATAATTAAAACATTGGATAAAAATTTAAGAGGCTTCCTGAAGTATTTTCAAATTTTGTTTATCAAAATTAGACTTAATAATAGTTCTAGTAAAAATGTACACGAGATAATACTCTGTAATAAATGCAGTGAGTCAAGTAGATGAGAGGCATATCTGATACAGTGCTAGGGACCAAACAACGTGCTTTGCACATGCTAGAAAAACACTTTACCACTGACCTACATCCCCACCCTTTCTGTGAGTATCTGAAAACACATCTTATATTAAAACTCTGCTTAGAAAGAAATTATCTTCTGCACTAAACAAACATAGGACAAGTAACAGATATTTATACAATGATTGAAAATATATTTTAAATGTTTCCATAACTGTAGATGTAACTATTTGGTGGAGGTGGCAATACCAAACAGTATGGTAGTAACCAATACTAAAATGAATTCAACAAAATTGGAAATGCCTTGGAATAAGGCAAACATATTTTTATACTATAAAATATTTTCCATGTATTTAGAGACTAATGAATTTTATGTAGATGTTTGAATTATAGCCTTCCCTTCAAAGTGAAATATAAAGAATATTCTGTCTGTGTTTTTAAGAGTTCACAAGACACCTGCAATATCTACATAGTCATTTAAGAAATAAGGATGGTTGTAAGTCTACATTTACTGAGTAAATACTGAAACATTAGGATGGCTTGGTGCTTCCAAAGATCATACTTTTTGTTTGTTTGTTTTAGGAATTGGACTCTTCAGAAAGGTTTTCCTAAGTTTATATATTGTTTGTTTATATACAGAATCAGTGGAACATACAAAGAAAAATAAAGCTTGAAGAATTTCAATGCCATTGCCTGCACTTGATCCAAATTGGCTAGAAGCTTTGTTTTGACCTTATTTTTACTTGAAGATTGTGAGCAACTGCCCTTTTTTAAAAAAAGTAAATTATCATTTTTTCTTAAAAGTAGCAGTCTTAAGAGGTATAAAGAGTGTGGGTTTTAAAATCAGAAGACATAG
Organism: Ctenodactylus gundi; assembly: GCA_004027205.1. Taxonomy (NCBI): domain Eukaryota; kingdom Metazoa; phylum Chordata; class Mammalia; order Rodentia; family Ctenodactylidae; genus Ctenodactylus; species Ctenodactylus gundi. The sequence goes on along the minus strand of PVKB01000300.1, from coordinate 405,187 downwards.
ACTTTGGCCCTGTTGTTGTACTCACTTATTAATAGCTTATGGCTATGTTATTGTCCTTTCTGGAAATTTATTTTTCACTTTTGAAAGAAAAAACAACAGTTAACAATACTTCTTTCTCCAAAGACACAACGGAAATTTCAAAAGCTAGATTTCAATTTCTAGAACATAGTCAGTGCAAAATAGGGGATTTTAATTAAATTAGGTAGCAATTTTCATGGACCTTAAAGCATACTTTAAACAATGTGAATTAATATTAGTATGTAGATTTATTTTTCCACTTCTTCATTTAAAATATATACAATCACTATATGCACGGTTGTCAGTTCTAAAGAAAAGAAAATGTACATGATCGAGTCTCTGGCAGGTAACTTCTCATTGAAGAAGTACCCAAAATATGAACATCTAATACTAATACTTAGCTGAAAGAATAATTATTGGTTGTTCTGCCTATTAAAGAAATATTTTAGGGCATAAAATAGACATTCACAAATGCCTATTGAGTGAATTAATAAATGAATACATTTTTCAATAACACATTTTCCAGATTTAAAGCAAGATAATTGTCATACATTGCAAGCTTCTAAAATGCTATACATACTATTTGTAGCAATTTATGCAATTAAATGTTTTGTTTTATATTTAAGTAATTTCTGCACAACACTGCAAGCTTTTTTATTATTAATATATTAGTAACAAGACTGTGGAAACACTAGAATAATCTAAAGGAATCCTTCACTCAAAATCTCTTATTTTAGTTATAAGATTTACAACGTGCAAAATATTGAAGAAATCTTAAAGAAAATATTTTTTAGAAATGATTAATTATTTAGAAATTGTTATGCTATAGAATAATTTCAGAACTATTCTTGAAGCAATACTTTTTAAATCTTACTTCTGGGAAGTTACTACACAATGATTTGGGTCAGTTTACTTAATATTATATTGTTTTAACCCTTTCATAAATAATTGAATCATGTGAAAATATAGGAGCAGGGTGATATAATACACTACTTCCAAAATCAGAAAAAAGATTTAGTTTTTTTTTTCTAGAAGCATCTCTTACTCCTATAATTTCTTGTGCATCAGACATGACATGTACTTTACCATTTTAATGAGATTAAGTTAAAAATAGAAAAAAAAAAGCAAGGAATCTTCAGAATAAGTTATAAAGAGAGTTTCAATTTCCCCCTAACAAACTTCATTTGGTGAAGCTTTTTAAAATATAACTGATCTATTTTCATTATTTCTCATGAGACAAATAATTTCATCTTATACCAGATTTATAACCTGAAAACTGCTACAATCTTTAATGTCAGACCATAAAACATTGCCACATTTAATAGGAATAAGTTGTCGAATATGTGTATGCTTCAATATGGTGCGATTTTAAAAACAATTTGAGTTTTCTTCCAAAATTAAATGTATAAGCACAGAAGTCCTATGGAATGTTCAATTTTACAATAAATTTTGTTTTATCAGAAAGGTGGAAACTCAAAATTATAAATTTATAATCAAAATGATGGTCTGACATGCCACACACAGCACACGCAATGGGTATACCTGTGATGTGCACAGTACTCATAGCGAAGTAAACTCTTCAGAGGTTAATGTTGCAATCATTTCTAGGAACTAATACTTACAAAGCAGGGCAAAGATTATAAATGTACATTTACATTTTGGTTCGACAGCTCTTTTACAACCTTGTTGACAAACAACGCTACCCAGAAATCGCTTCTTCTGGAGAAACTGTCAGATTCATGTAAATCACATTCCGCAATTACTTGCAGTTGTGTGTACTTTTTTACAAGGAGGCAGAAAAATGAAAATGGGCTCAAAATTATTTAGAATTCCAGGAGGTTCCCAGGCAATATCTTAAATTCAATATATACTTCAACTCACTAAAGATACATCTACAGGAGCCAAAGAAAAAAAAAAAAAAAGAATTCACATGCTTGCGATTATAATACATAACAATGTAATCTCTTTATAAGCAACTTTATCTCTAAGGACAACGGTCTTATATTTTTAATGCCCTGATGCAAAGAGCTCTTTCTGCACCTAGCTACTTCCATCTTCCAACCGTCTCTAGTACTCTCTAGACTCATGGACAGCCCTGTGTCTGCGCTAAAGGCGTTCGCAAGTAGTCAGTCCCACGCTCAGGGGCTTTGGCTTCCATCGGGGTCCTATAATAGGAACTAAAAGAGCAGTCATTTTCATTTATAATTTATTCTAAGAGTCTGATAATGTAATTACATAAATGTCTTGGCTAGGGCTCACACTAGATTAAAATTTTACTCTACTCCTGTTATCAAAAATTAGAGAAAATTAACATTACTATCATAATCAATATTAGCTCTTATGGCTTCTGATTCCTTGTAAAGCCATTGCTCCATTGTTACATTTTTCAAATTTGAATGGAATTATTTTTGAAAATATAACAGTGTTTTCATTCTACTTAAAAAGCATATTTCCACGTGTGTGGCGATGTAAATTGTTATCTCAGATATTTGGAAGGCCGAGGCAGGAGAATTCCAAGCCAGAAAAAGATTAAGCAACTTTTTTTTTCAGTTAGTACTTCTGTTGTATTCAAACGAAAGTGTCCTGAGAATGGGAGACCAGAGGGAGGAAAAGGAAATGCAAAAATGATTAAAAGACTTTCTCAAAGTCACATCGTAAGAAGGAGTGGGGTATAACTCAGCGGTCAAATGCTTACCGGGCATGTCTGAGAAATTAGATTTACTCCTCAGTACCCTCTTACTGTTTTTCCTTCCTGTGTTTGTCCTTTGAATATAATTTTTGATGGTCCTCATGCAAATCAAGATTGTAATATTTTATACAAAACAGAATTCAAAAAAGATCGATAGAAACAAATCAAAACTTTTAAGAAGTGTTAATGGCCAATGAATGTATGATTATAATATAAATATTTTCAGCAAATTTACTTATCAGAGAAATGCAAAGCAAAGCAACAGTGAGTTGTTACCTTACTCCACAAGGAAAGACTATTACAAAGAGCGAAAAGAACAACCAATGCTGATGAAATTGGGGATATATAGAACACTTCTAGAATGTTCATGTCAGTATAAACTGGTACAACAATTATAGAGTTTTCAAAAACTCCATAAAGTATTCTGTTTGATTTAACTACACTTTTTCTGATAACTTTACCAAAAGTTTTAAGAAATCACAAAACATATGCATATTCATAATTATAGCAGTACAGACAAAAATAGATAAATCTTGAAAGCAGCTAAAGTGAATGGGAAGAGAAAATGTGATGTTTACCAAAAGGAGGAACTTTTGCTTAAAGAAATATAAATTTAAGATAGCTTTGGGGAAATAGATCTACTTTAGTTCACTACACATAATAAATGAATTGCACACATAAGTTAAGTATTTTGTTTCTCTAATATGAAAAACCCAAAAATAGAAATAAGTATCAGGACAAAGTAAAAGAGTAATGGTAAGAAAACAGGCAGGTGATCTTTGTAGAGTGGAAAAAGGGAACGTGGGGTGGGGGAAGTGCAAGACTGAGAAGGAAGGAGAGAATAGAATGATCAAGGTATGATATGCACATGCATCAATTTCTCAACTTGAATATAATTCAATTTCTCACTTTGAATTCCATGGTTAATGAATGCATAATGACGTTTGGGCATGAGCATGGTTTGAACATGCCTCTGGTAAATGTACATGTAAATCTGAGCACCACTGACAGAGTCACTGAAAATTTCATATGATTCAACCATTTATTACTTTTTCTCCTTATGATCACTATATTTTTTGGCATTCTGATAAAATGATTTTATCTCCATTTTCCAAAACAAGAAAAGTATAAATTTATAGACATCAATGACTCAAAAATCACTCTAACCATTAAATCAAGACATAGTTGCTCCTGTATTGAAAAATGCTAGCACACCAATGAAAGTTTCATTATTTTCAGTAATCTAAACGGGCTGGCTTATAGACATCGTAATCATATGAAAGAACATTTAACAAAATTAGTGATATAAAAAGCTGAAACACAGAAATTAAAATTAAGTCATTCTAACACTCAACCACAAACAATATCCAAACATAAGAATTATGATTAATAATGACTTTATTATTGATGGATATAGGGTAAATTGCATGAATTGATTTATCTTTGGCTACGAAAATTTATGTAGCTGTTGTCAATAGATATGATGGATAACATAAACACAGGAAAATCCTCAGTGATACTGAATTCCTAGTGATCTACACTGGGTGTCTAAGTATTGTCAATGACATTAAATTGCCTTTTAAAGGAAATGATGCTCAAGCTATCATTTCTTTTAGGATTTCTACAAACCAGTATGACAACTACATTAAAATTCTGTACAAACAAAACATTACATTTTCAAGACATAAGTTTTAAATCAGCTTATCGTAATAAATTTTTTGCTAAATCCACCGTGTCTCTAAACAAATTGACTGGAAATTCAGAGCTTGTTATCAACAATGGATATTTTCCCAAACGCACAAAAAAGCGTATCACAATGGGAACAATGAAATCGAGATATTTACCTCATGGAAGTCTCTGAGCAGGTTGCGTCCCTGGGCATAGTCTAATTGTAGCACTTTATAATTTACCCTTTTACTGCAGTTACAAACCAGATAGTGATAAAGAGAATTAGCCACATATTTTGGAGCCCTCTAAGATGCTTCCGCTCTTTCCAGCCACAAAGACTTCTATGAAGTTATTAGTTACTGAAAACTCATCGAATGATTTTATGGCTTTGATATTATTGGTAATGTCCTTAACATTGAAAATACGTTTTGTGGACAAAAATGTCAAGCATAATACAATCAAATCCATAGAATTTTTTTTATTCTTTGCACGAACTTTCAAAAACGTGCTGGCAGTTAAAATTTTTAATAAAATGAACAAAAAAAGAATATGTGAAATTGAATCTCAACACTATCATCTAGAGAAGTTTAAGTTGAATAACATTTTGAAAAAGGTTCATTCCACATTTTGATAAATTAATTGTTCAAAGAGGTCATTCTTCATTTTGTGATTTATAAAAACATGCAGCAGTAAGAAAAGGTATACTTTTTAAAAAAATTCCAATGAATTTAAAAGTTATATATCCTAGAATGTTATTGTTTGCAAGTAATCAATCCATTGGGTATGCACATCTCACTTCAGCAAAGCAGCTGTTTCAATGGGAAAACAATTATGAAGAGAAACTACCTCATTAACCTCTTCCTTCAATTCTCATTCTTTCATCCATTCCACAACTTCACCCGCTGACTCAGACTGAAGGGATGTTTGATAAAACTGAAAAAATTTCTATAGCTTCATCTGTCTTTTTGAAAATTGATGAATGATATAGTTTGACCTGCATATGTAAATATTTCAACTTTAGCAGGCTGTGACCCAGGGAGCATTATTATGAAGACATTTTCATCATATAGTATCCATTCATTTTTATAGCACAAGTTATTGAGTCCCTGTGTGCCAACTGCTCTCTCTCTCTAGAAGGCAAAATGTTATGGGATAGTCATGCAGCACAAGGAGAAAAGTGAAGACACTTAAGACAGGGTCTTAATGAGTGTCCTTCTAAATCATGGTGGTCAAGCTCTGTGAAGAGGCTGAGCAATTGTCTTATAAAAAAGATTCCTGCTCAGAGAATAGTAAAAAGAAAGGTCCCGTGGGTGAACAAGAACTTGATGGTTTTGAGAAGTCTGAAAGATATCAAGCTGACAAGAACTATTTGCACTGTATTAAATCTTCAAAAAGTAAGAAGAGTTGTACTTAGAAAGATAAGAGGTTAACAGAAACACATTGTAGACACCAGAAGTAATTTGAGACTTTTTCAAGTATAATCCAGAAATCTTCAAGGATTCTAAGCAGGGGTTCTATTTAATATATTAAATGATCTCTCTGACTGCTCTGTGGGAAGGGTTTTTATGTGAAGAAATGTTATTATAGGTGAGAATCTAAGAAACTTCAAGAAGTGGATGATTAATTTTGCCTCTTAGTTAATGTAGTTTTAATATCCTACACTGTGACAACTTAGTCATCTTAGAATAACTCTTGAAATAAATTGTGTATTTCTTCCTCATGTAAAATTTTTCAAAGTATTACCCTTGGAATGTGCAGTAATCACTTGCTTTTTTAGTTAAAAATACAGATTCCTTGATCTCATCTACCCTCTTAATTAGTGTCCTGAGAGGAAACTTGAGGATACACATGTTGTAACATTCCTGTTAGGTGATTCTTACGGATGTGAAGATTGGAAGTCTGTAGTTTGAGTTGATTCTACACTGTAGGGACAGCAGCATTGCCACAAGTATTGTCCCAGAGGAGGATGATGGGACTCAGTCTTGAATGAGACACCAGGTTGTGTCAGTAGAAGGAGAATAGGATAAAAAACATTCCTGCGTCACAAAATTTGTAACTAAAAATTATCAAGCACAAATCAAAATGAAAATTTATCACCATGAGATCTTAGGATGTTAGGGAGCAGGAGTTTGGGGTGGAGGAAGAAATCAACCCAGGAAGGATTTGAATCTCCTAAAAGCATAAATCTGCATTTGTATAAACAAAGAGCTAGATCCTAGATTCTCACATAATTGAAATTCCTATAAATAATAGAGGATGAAATATTACAGGGATCATTGTATTACATGTCTAAAATGGAACAAGGATGTTACACATTGTCTTACTTTCTAATTTACATGGAAGACAATATATCGAGTCCACGAAACAAACAAGACCATAGAGAAAATAGAGCAAATACAAACACCTGAATGAGTTCTTGATGTGAATTAAACTATGTACGTGTGACAGCTCGATAAAATCGATGCCTTCATGAGTTCAACACTGTAGGTGAAAAGGAGAGAAATAAATAAAATAGTTCTGCACTGAATCTGGACAATTGTAACAATTGTATTAGGAAATTTCCAAGCACTGTGTCGAAGTGTAGTCCTTTTATTAGCTCAACATTAGGTTACATATGAGTGAATCCTGTTTAGAAATTTTCCAAGGAAAAGTCACTCATCTTTTCTGCCTAAAGATAACTTCTCGTAAAATGCCAAATTTATTTTATTAGCAGTGATTAAATGATAACATATCAGTGTATAAGTCATTTAACAACATGCTGACCCCAAAAAAGCCATCAGTAAGCATCGTTTTATACCCTTTTCTTCTTATAAAATACTTTTAATAAAATATGTATTTTATTTTAAAATGATTCACATCAATTCCTTTGAAAAACTTACATTCAAGTATTACTCTTGGTGCTACTGATAAAGAAATTGCTGTGTTTGTTGTCACTATTTCCAGGTTTTCCTCCCATTGTATCCCTCTGCTTCTTTTAGTAGGTTTTACTCATCAATTTATTTATTAATAAAATTGTTGTTGCTGATCCCAGGTGTGCAAACCTATAACTCCGCCATTTCATCAGATTGAAGCAGAAGTATAGCAACTTAAAAGCCAGTTTGGACAATTTGGGAAGTTAGCAAAGCCCTACCTTAAAATTAAAAAGAACTGAGGATATAGCTGAATGACAAGGCGCTCAGGTCAGTCCCCAGTACCATAAAAGAAAAAAAAAAATGATGTTACAAACATCATATGCATCACAATTAGACCCTAGGGGGTAATTCAATTTTATTATTTATATAAAACAAAAAAAGTTCTACAAATTATTCAAAACTATGTTTGAAATGGTGTAAAAATTTTGGACATGACTATATATACTTGTGCTTTTAACATGTTCTGTTTTATAGAGATTAGTAGGACACGTGTTTAAAATATTTTGTTAAAACTACAAAAATTAAAATACTGTCCTGTTGGCTAAAGTAGAGCATCATCTTACTTTAAATGTATTACTTTTCTTTTTATAATCAATCATAATTAATATAAAGCTATGTCATAGCTGGAGATTGGAATAGCTTTAAATGTTAAATAATGTATCCATCATTCATAATTTTTAAGAATATTTACAAAAATAATAAAAGTCAAAGGAGTAAAAATTTTGGGGTATGTCTTCCAAAAAAACCTATTAATATAGTTAATGTATTTCCATGTAATAATACTTTGAGATTTTCACGCCTGCTGTAGAATTTCCCTGCACGATTTAACTGCATAGATATTTATATCTTTAACTTATGCAGGTATCCTATAGCAAGCAGATACGTACGTGGAAGGGGAAGGAAATGAACAATATAAAAATATTTCCATATCATAGACAGCTATTGTCTGTAAAGAAAATTTGGAGTGGACTACTAGGAGTTAAGAAGCTGAAACCGTAGATATATTGCAAGCAGGAAATAGATGCCAGTACATTTTTGTTTAGCAGTAAAGTAGAAATAAAAAGAACATAAAATTCCTGGGCTTGATTGATATACCAACATGATGACTAAACAGACCTGCAAGTAACAGTTGTAAATAACATCAGGTACTCCTAAAGCAGAGGTGCCTTGTGCGGAGGAGAAATTATTATGTAATTATATCTACTTTTCCAAGTTACAAACTATTCCCTGGCAGGGATCCACTTCTTCATTCATTACAATTCAATATAATTTGAGCTGCTAAGGTAAAGTGTCTCCCGGCAGGAGGCTGCAAATGAATCCTGCTGATGCTTTTATTACTACCGATTCATACTGTTAGGCCCCACACTCAAACAACCTCAGTGCTTGGGGAAGCATTTGCAAGTGGTTATTTGGATATGGAGCAGAGAACCTCATCAAAACGTGAAAAAAAATCTAGAGAAATCTAACAAGAGTCATGCCAGTATGTTACCAGTTTGCTCTACCTTTGCTGGATTTGATGGCTCACACTTGTCCAATTTTCTGACTAACTTATATCTTCAATAAAAACTTTCAAATTCCTTTCTAACTGAAATGAGAAATGAACTGTTGGAGAGCTGATGTTTCCTTTGGAAGCTATTCCAGGTGTTTGTTTTCGTTGTTGTGGTTATTTGGAGATTTTTATTTTTCTCTTTCTTGCCATGGAGTTCATACTTTTTGTATATTGAATTTAAAGTCACACTGTCAGAGTTTTTGTGTAAGTCACAATTATCTTCATTTGAAAACTTCTGAAAACAATGTAGCTTACGTTTTGGAACAATGTAGATGGATACTTCATAGCCTCGGGGTACAGGATGCCTGGGCAGCTAAGCAATTGTGAGAGAAATACTCTCTTACTTCTCTGTTATGTGAATATTTAACATTTAGGATTGGAGCTTTCCCTTTGATACAACCTATGGTTGATTCCATTACGTGCCTAGGTATGAGTACACACTTTTGTACCAATGTCTACATAGATGTAGACACGTGCACACACACACAATCCTGAAGATAAAACTGCAATGACCCCTTCCAAACTTGAGGTGCTTGATATACATCTCTGCAAAAAAATAAAATATTTTCTAAATGAAAGCAGGAAAAACTACAAAGCTAGAATGTGGAAGAAAGTGCCTTTGTTCTTGGGATGGCTCTATACTCAGTAATAGGAACACTGTTTAATGACCTTCTGAATGTCGAATATAAGTATTAGATCCAGGGTTTTCAAATATGAACAAAATAGTGAAGGAACATTTACAAAGTTGTAATAAGACTCACTTTATTGTTACTATTTTCAAGTGCAAAGAAAGCTAATTATAAAGTCCTTAACTAACACTAATGAAAGCAATTTAACTGGAACTCCTACACACTGTTCAAAGAAAACATCTCTGGTTTGACTCTGCAGTCTCTCCAAACTATTTGAAAGTCTTTATCTGTAACAGGTAATTATGCTTCCAATGGAATGGGTTATATTTCTGCTCTCAGTGATTGAAGCCAAGCTATACACTGGCTTACTCTGCCAGTAGGCAGTTTCAACTTCTCTTTCATATGTATCTAACAGCTTTTCTGCATAGAAAGGGTGAAAAATGTGGGATCACTAACAATGGAATTTGCAATGCTAAGGTTAGAAAAATGATATTCGTTGGAATAATTACAGTGCCTGCAATTTGCAGAGCTTGAGTTAATAATTGATATTTTTAACTTTATAACAAACCTTTATATTGTCAACAATAGCTGACAGAAATTACCATTTTATTGACAATATTTTAGAGTATCAGAAAAAAATCACCAAAAATATTGAATCTTAAATTATGGAAAATATATATGTTCCTAGTAATAGCACCCATTATTGTCTACTGTGAGAAGACATAACTCAGTTATGGATTTTTTTTGAGAAAAAGATAATTACCCTTCATGGATGAGACATTAGATTTACTCTTCTGAGATTCATTTCATTTCATTGTAAGTTAAACTGTATAATTTATTGTTTGCAGTACTACCTTCTCATGACAGAACATCAGCAGTGACGAACAGCAAGTTGATAGATCAGCTATATTAACATTAAATAAAATATTTGCAATTATTGTCATAATGTGAACCTTAATTTTGATATAATTGAATCTTTTCTACTATCTTATGACCTTTCAATTTAACTATAAATCATACTATCATTCCAAATCTTCAAAAATGCAGTATAATATTTAGTGGGTCCATATTCAGCTTTCATATGAAACCAATTGCAGGAAATGATGTGTAAGGGGCTGCAATAAAATTGACAAATATTTATTCTCAATAAGGATGCATTATTTCAATTTATAATTTTGCCATATACCTTACACCAACATTGTGCATTGTTGTGTTTTAGAGAATTTAGCTCTACATATAATTTTCCATAATGAATAATAGTCAAGTTAAAATAAGATATAATGTCTTTAAATGTATAGTACTGTAAATATTTAGAGCTATAAATAAAAACAGACTAAAAGGGCTTTAATTCTAATCAAGATAAAGCCGGGAACAGATTAGTTATGGTATTTATCTCAGCAACAATATGCATCATAAATAGCCTCTAGATTGAGAATAAAATAAAAGTTTGTTATTTATGTTGTTAAAATAAATATAAGCGTTTTCCTTCAATCCAAATTATTTCCACCTTAACCATTTTTGTAACAGTGCCAATCAATTCTATGTAGAATACCACATTTGCACAAAGGTAAAACTTTACGGAGATGTGCATTTAGACAGCTCATCTACCCATATCAAAAGGACACGGGGTGCTTTTGTTCAAAAGATTTAAACTGTGATAAAATACAGGAAAAAATCCTTTAAAAAATCTATTCATCCCAAAAGTGACTGTAAATGAATTTAGTCATACTCATGCATTCTTACAAAGTGTAGTCTTAAGACAACTTGTGATGAAAAATATAGTACAGATTTTTTAAAAGTATTCTTTAATGGCAAAACATAGGCTGATTAATAAGATGATGATACAGGAAGTACATGCTCACGTTCTGCCAGCTATTTAAGTTAGATTAGGAATTTAGATTGAAACTTACAAAAATTAGCAAAAATGCATAAAAGATACATGACACCTGATCACAATCATCATCAAAATTCTTTGTTGAGCAATTTCAGTGTTCTCAGGAGTGGCATCAGCGCTTCCCGCTTCTTCTTTCTTGCAATTATGCTTTTTGCAGTAATGCTTCATATGAAATCTTTAAGGAGAGCGAAATCCTTGTCATTGAGAAGAGGATCTGCGAACTTGGAATGTTAGAACATTGCCCAGTGTTGAGGTGGAAGCTAAAATCTACCTGTCACAGCACTCATGTTCTTGTGCTCACTCTATTATGTAGAATAAATTTTGTTCATGAGACAGGAATATTTGTCTAGTTTATCTTCATAGGTGAAACCTCTGTAAAGTCATCAATTATACCCTCAACAAGCCCATGAAATACATGTAAAGATCAGCTTGTATGGTCCTTGAATTCCAACTAAAGCAGGGATATGTTGTAAAGATGAGCCTCTATTTTATTACTTGGAGAATACCCAAAGCATTTAGGATAGGTGGAAATGTGACAAATAGTCTGAATGATCTAAAGACAACATTTAAAAAGTATTTTAAGTGCTTCTGCATTTTGACAAATTAATAATAATCATCAAATAACAAGCATAGGTGTGTGTACCTTGCATTATGAAGGGAGCTTCTTCAAGTACCATCAACATTCACTATAAAATAAATATCTATATAGCTATACACATTAGTTACCTCATTTAATATTTAAATATTAATCAATTAAGCAAAATATTATTATTTTAGTAATAAAGTAAGTGACCCTATGTCAACATTTCTAACAATGTTAGACACTGGATACAGTCAATGCTACTCTTGTTAAGTACGAGAAAAACGAGTATCAGAAAAAGAATAAACATAGCACTCTTTCCCTAGTAAAGAGTATGCTGCTGACAGATAATCATTCGATAATTCCTTGTCTTACAGGAAAAAGAAATCCAGTATAGAGCCTCCAACTATGACAAACTACCCATAAACTGAAACACTACAACATACCTGTTAAAAGGAAACGCTGAGTGAAAATGTCACGTCATAAATTAAAGGCACCAGGCAATGTTATTTGACAAAGAAATAGTTTCTTGTACCGTACAGAACTTAAAGAGAAATAGAACAAGTAAGTTTTTCAATAGGACAGATTTAGCGGAAGGAAATTGTGTTTCCTCCCCAACCATTAGATCTGATCTCCACCTCCAGCCAGTTTTTCCTCAGCTGTGTGATGTTCACTCAGTATCAACGAAGGATCTCAGATTTAGATAACGTGCTTCTATTGTGAAGTTTGGGATGAGACCATATAGTTATTTTCTATCTGGAAAAGCTGAACTAGCTAGTTTTTTCTTTGACTATATATGGTAAAGACGAGGCTCCTATATTAAAAAACATCAAAGATCTAGTGGATAGATAAAAGGGAAATTTAGACATAACTCCTTTTTCAAAATTAATGGCACAACCTTCTATATTCATAACATTAACACAAAAGGCTGTCTTATTAAAATATCAATAAATTTAGAATGAGGGAAATGGTGCTAAAATGAACCTGATACTTGAGTGCACTTATTATATGTATTAAAAAAATTCTTTTTAGTTGTGGTAAAAGCTTTTGTCTACAATGTTTCCTTTCTCTTCATCCCATGGCACATCTTCATTATCTTCATGGTATACCTGTGTGACTCACTAATTTTGAGTATGTTCACATGATTTGTTTTTATTGCTGAAATATGGCCAGACACAGCTATGTTAGCAGACCACAAACTTCAGATGTGCTTGTATAATTGTTCCTAATTTCTTGAACTCCTGCCACTCACCAGGAAAAGAGCTTGCTCCAGTGATCAGCTACTCTGTCACCCTGGACCCACAAACGATTGGCCCATGGCAAAATCCATCCCAACCTAGAACTAAGTTCCTCTTAACTGAGTCCAGGGTCGGGGGTGGGGTACAAAAATCTGCAGACTAAAAGCCAGAAACAGATATATACTTTTGCCAGGCTTAGGTGCAGAAGTTGAATGCAACATCTTACTATTGCAATTGCTGCCTAAGGGTGAATTCAGATAAACAAGAAGAGGTTTAGAAAATGCACATGGTAAGCTGGGGAAGGGGATGGTAATTAAGGTAACTATGGTGAGTTTGAGTAATAAAAGAAAATAATGTAGTTGTAGGTTAAGACATGTTGAATAAGAAAAGATATAGTAACCACCCTTAAGAAAAGAACCAAAAAAAAAAAAATAGTGTGCCATGAACACCTGGAAGAAGCTTGAGAGCATCATGCTTAGTGAAGTGAGTCAGAAGCAGAAGGTGAAACATCGAATGGTCTCTCTGATATGAGAGTCCCAGGTCACAACTATTTCACAGAACTTAAAACAAAAAACAAAGTGAACCAGGGGGGTAGGGTGGGGAGGACTGGAAGGGTGAGTAGGGGAGGGACAAAAGGAGAGTGGGAAAGCCCTTGTCACCTTGACAAGACACGTATGTCCACAAAATGCTCAACTTCATTGTAAACCTTAAATTTTGTGTATCAATATATATCCTATCAATAAAATGGGAAAAATGACCTATGATGACACATGCAGAATGAAAATGAGGTGACCAGCTCCATGACACAAGCACATCTGAAGGAATTATGCCAAGTTTACAAAGTTACAGATTTTATATAGACTTTCTTTTTATAATATATTTTAGAATTGTTTTTTGAAAATTATGTTTGGAAATTTAACTTGAAAAATGTTTTCATATAGGGATTAAAGCCATACCTAAAACTTGATGTTTTGTAAAGAACAATAGAGAAGTTTTATAATGGTAATATAATAATATGGTGGTCCTGTATATAAAGTACACTATGGTTCCGCCATTCATCCTACCAAGTAAATCCCTGAAACCACTCTTTATATTTGTGGAGGAGGAGTGTCTAGGTAAACAACTTATAAGAACCAGCATTTTTGTACTCTTTTATATTATTATGAAACAGACCACCCATCCCATAAAGTAAACTCTGTATTCAGGCTTTTATTTCTAATTAAAACTTAAATATGTTACGTCCCTTTGTAAAACTATGATAAGCTTTAGGAAAAACTCAGGAGTACAAATGAGGACCTCTGTTGTGTTACTGTGGTGAGGTGTTTACCAGCTCTCTCCTCATCCCCGCCCTGTTATCTCTAAGACATGAAACTGCATTGGGAGAAAGGGCAGATCATTCTGAAAAAACAGCCTCACACTAAATCTCATGTCATTGCTGTGATTTCTTGATCTATCCAAGCACTTCAATGGTTCAAAAAAAAAAAAACCTGGAAAACAACGATGCTCATTATCTAAATGATAAGATTTCTTAGAATTCCAAGAAAAAGAAAAATGCAAACAACAGGAAACAGTACAATTTGGTGCAGATGAGTTTCTGTCTCAAATAAATTTGAGTCTTCTGTTCACTGCCACAGTAAGGTAGAATAATTACATCAAACTAAGGAAGATTTTATGAGGACATAATACGTTGTACATTATTTCTTTTATATTTACTGGTTAAAATAAATCTAAGAATTCAATTCAAAATTTCAAGGTTAGTTATTGCCTTTAAGAGGCAGATGGATTATAAATCATTAACATAGGAATATAATATCTTCTTACAATAAGTCTCTCTCTAGTTTTTTTACATGTTTCATTCATGAACAGATATTATTGTTTCCTGCTTGAAAAACAACTCACAGAATTTTAAAGCAACTTCTATATTCCGGCTTAGATGATACGCCTCTGAAGGAGTTTCTTATTCTCCTATTAGAATTTTATAATGCCTAATTGTGATGGAGAGGTTCTGATAATCTGACAGATACCAGTCATGGATTCATTCAATTACAATGTTCCTACTTGTGCACTTTTCTTAGCGTGGAAATCAATGCAAGCTGAGTGTGGTCGTGCACGTCTGTAATTCCAGATTTCAAACTGCTGATGCCAGAGGATTGCTGTGATTTCAAGGTAGACTGGTCTGCATAGTGAATAGGGGACCAGCCTTAACTTTTGTAGAAAGACAAAAGCAGGGGCTGGAGAAATAACACAGCAAGTCCAAGGCCTTGAGTTCAATTTCCCAGCACCACAAAAATCTGGCATGGTGGCACACAGCTGGAATCCCAGCACTTGGGTGACTGGGGGTGGAGGATTGCCACAGGACCAAGGCCAGCTTGGGCTACATAGTGAGTTCAGGGTCAGTCTATATCTCAGCTACAGAAAGAGATACTCTCTCAAAACAACAACAACAACAATAACAAAACAAAACAACTACAGGAACAACAAAAATAGAAGTTAATGCGGGTGAAGTTATATGAAAGTTAGTCATTGTTGGAAACCACCTCTTGTTGTTGAGAAGCATTATCTCAAAAAATTATTTCATTTTTAAGCAAATGACAAAAACAAAGGAAACATTATTATTATTACTAATAGTATTATTATTTTCAAATGAAGTCCTGGGGATTGAATATATGTTTTTAACAAAATCTAAGTCAGAGAAATGCAATCTCATAAGAAGGGTTATTCTCTCAACTTTTAGAATCATTTGGATGAGTTAGAAATTATCCAAACACGTAGTCAAATAGTAATATATTGGCTTTAGAAGTGAAAAGGCTGAGACAGCAAAATCATGAGTTCAAGCCCAACTTGGGCAACTTAGCGAAATCCTATTTCAAAATCAAAACAATAGAAGAAGAAGAAGAAGAAGAAGAAGAAGAAGAAGAAGAAGAAGAAGAAGAAGAGGAGGAGGAGGAGGAGGAGGAGGAGGAGGAGGAGGAGGGGGGGCAGTGCCTGAGGACATAGCTCAGGGATTGAAGCACTTGCCTAGCAAGCTGAAGGGTCTGGGTTTGATTCTCTAGCACCACATAAACAGTGGTGCACATATAGTGGTACATCCCTGTAATCCCAGGGTGGCTGTGTGTAGCTGAATGTGAAAGCCAGAACTCCATTCCGAGTAGAACAATAATAAATAAATAAATAATAAGGAAATAACAGTTTTAGGATTATAAATGTGTGTTAGCTTCCTGATAATATCAGCTATATTTTAAGTTTGCTTTTAAGGGATGCACAGAGGTCTAAGATTTAAATTTTTAAATATATGTTGCTTTACTGTGTTGAATGGTTCTAGAAAAATGCTTTCAGATACTGAGAGCATAGAAAACTAGTAAAAAAGTAAAAGAGCTGGTGTTATATTGCTCCATGGTAGAGTGCTTATTGTGAGGTTCTAGTCCACATCACCTGAATTGGAAACTACATAAGTACATGTACGCATACATGCACATCTACAAACATACAGATATACTGACATGCATAGAAGGACTCACTATTTATAATATGATGTCTGTAACTATGAATATTTCTTACAGGAATTTTATAAGTCTTATTCTTTTCTCTGTTTCTTAGTTTCAATATTCTATCTATCTATCTATCTGTTGTCTATCATCTGTGTTCCGTGTACCTCTGTGTGCATGTGTTTACTGTTTGTTTTATATATTTCATACAAACCTTCTGTCATTATATGATAAAATTCACCATGCACAGTTCTATAATAAAATTAAAATCACACAATAAAAGACTGTTTACAGGATTAAATTGATTAATTTATGCTCTTTATTTCAAGACAGTATATGCTATAAATATTTCTGCTTGTTCCTTCTAATATCTCTAGGTAACTTGAATTCCATTCCCTGTGAATTCATCACTCTGGTACCCAAGGACTTGACAAAAGAGAAGATATTGGACTGTTGGACAGGAGTCAGTGCTGCTTGCCAAGTGCTGAAAATGTTGGCATCGTGTTCACGATAGCCTGCTCACTTGTTTGAGCATAGCAATAGCTTTCATAAAAAGACACTTAATCACAGTTTGTGTTTGTATAATAGATTGCAAACTAATTTTTATCAGTAAATGTGGTAATTTGAGCTTGTCCTTTTAGAATTTCTGACAGTCTGGGATTTGAGGAATTTAGTTATAAGTTCTCTTTACTTCTCTAAAAACATTACTTATTTTACACTACTCAGTGTCCTGTACTGAAAAGAGAGTAAGGTGGTAGTGGAATTCTTCAAAGGTAAAGTGCATAACACTCCCTGAACGTCTTTCTCTGAGGAGTACAAAAAAATCTTAAGAGCCTCCTGTTGAATGTAAATTACTACACTTATAAAAAAAAGGCAGGAAAATTATATGGATTTGCAGGATATCTTAATTCTCACAAGTCCTTCGGTACTTGAAATAACACTCATGGGTCAGATCAGATAAGCCAGATTCTTCCCTCAAAGAACTTACAGGCAAAAGACCCAAACTGAATTCAACACATGATAGCAAGGGACAGGCGGTGTATCTTACTGATAGGAAATGGTCTCCACAGACCCAATGGTTTCATGAGAAAAATGGCAAAAGTAGCTGGAAAATGAGAAAGACACTCCAGGCGATTTGAAATAATTCTTTCCTTCTTGCTTTCTACGTGTGCCATTTTCCTTCCTTTTTATTTTTTTTTTTGTTTTCTTTTCTGAGTTTAAATATCCATAGAACACACTTTTTTTGTCATTATAAATAATCACTTCCCAGTAAGAAAATATCTATAAAATAAGACACTGATAATAAATTACCAATTTGAAATTCTACTTTCATGAAGTGTGCTGTTTGAAGTGAAGCTTCCCTTTCCACTCTCAGATATGCCTGCATAGCACCACGGTTACAGCTTGCAGGAACTACTGTGTTAAAAACTAAAGTGCGAAATTTTCTGATGAGCTAGAAATCACTTCACACAGAAACAGATAGCTCCGATGCATAATAGGAAAGAACTTCTGAATATAAACACGAATTAGAGCCAAGCTCAGTGGCGTAGGCCTCTAGTCTTACCAATCAGGGATGCTGAGGCAGAAGGAGCACGACCTTAATAACAGCCTGGGCAATTTAGTGACTTAGCAAGACTTTGTCTCAAACTAAAGATAATAAAAAGAGCTGGGTGCACTCGATTTAAAAGTCTGGGCTCAAACTTGAACACAACATCAGTGAATTAGCTCTTTCAGAAGACACTGACACTTCTTCAACCTCACAGGAATTGAAGTTTTCTTTTGGGATTTCTATTTTGAAGATAAAGAGGGATATCCTGGTAAAATATTATGGGATTTCATAGAGAGTTTTCAATTTGATGGTTATTTTTATAACAAAAAATATTTTATTCTGTTGAAAGAAAGAAGAAAAGAAAATAAAAGAATTTAAAAAGGGGGAAAAAAAGAAAAAGAGAACTAATTAGTCCAAATAGAATTCTCTTGGGAAAATAGCTGTTTTACAGTGAGAAACAGAACAACAAAGGCTGATGTTTTGCTTTGGGAATTTTCATTGAATGTGTTACTTTGAAGCAAATTCTTATTATTCTTTGCGACTATAATGGTTGATTTGAAATGTATCCCAAAACACATGGATTATATGTATATATGCTATGGTTGCCAGCTGACGGGTTCTAATTTTATAAAGACAAGCTCATAATTTGATGGAGTTATTTTTAAGTGAGAGGCTGATTTAGTTTAAGACAGTGGGAAGTTGGGGCTTCATCTTTGGTACTCTTTCTGGTTTCCAACTACACTTTTCTTCTGCCAACTCTTACACTATGATGTACAACTTCAGGCTCAGAAAAGTGGAGCCAATATTAAGGATTCAAATCTCTTAAACCAAGAACCAAAATAAACTTCTCTTCCTTGAAATTCTCTATGATAGATATTTCAGTACAGTAATGGAAAGCTGACCAACTTATAATCATCAGAAATATAGAAATGTTTATTTTATTCCTGGAGTTGAAAGCTGATGAAACTAAGTTCAAATGACCAACAGATACACGAAAAGATGTTCAACATCCCTAGCAATAAGAGAAATCCAAATCTAAACAATGCTAAGATACCATCTCACTCCAGACAGAATGGCCTATATCAACAAGGCAAGTAGTAATTAGTGCTGGCTAGGCTGTGGGGAGCAAGGAACCCTCCTGCACTGCTGGTGGGAATGTAAATTCCTACAACCACTCTGGAAAGCAGCATGGACATCTCTCAAAAGACTAGAAATAAATATCACCTTCCATCCAGTGACACCCCTCCTGGGAATATTTTGAAAAGAGGTCAAAACAACACATAATAGAGACACATGTATACCCATGTTCATAGCAGCACAACTAACAGTAGCTAACGTATGGAAGGCACCAAAATACCCATCAACAGACCAATGAATACACAAACTGTGGTATCTATACACAATGGAATATTATACATCTATAAGTCCAACAGCGTGGAGGCTTTTGCAGGCAAATGGAAGAAACTTAGAACATCATGCTTAGTTAAGTGATTCAGAAGCAAAACATGAAACAATGAATGGTCTCTCTGATATGAAAAACCCAGATCACAACTATCTCATGGAACTCAGAATGAAAAACAAAGTGAACCAAGGGGGTAGGGAGGGGAGGGAGGGAAATGAGGGTGGGGGAGGGACAAAAGGAGAGTGGGAAAGTCCTTGTCACCTTGAC
This sequence comes from Ctenodactylus gundi, assembly GCA_004027205.1. Lineage (NCBI taxonomy): Eukaryota > Metazoa > Chordata > Mammalia > Rodentia > Ctenodactylidae > Ctenodactylus > Ctenodactylus gundi. The sequence goes on along the minus strand of PVKB01000300.1, from coordinate 385,307 downwards.
AAGATACATACGTGCACAAAATGCTCAACTTCACTGTAAACCTTAAATTTTGCATTTATATATATCAATAAAATGGGAAAATAAAGAAAATATATTTTGAGACAGCATCTCACTCTGTAGCCTAGGCTGGCCTTGAACTCACAATTCTCCTGCCTCAGTATCACAGATGCTGAGATTACAGGCATGCACCACTGCACCTGTCTTATTATATTTATTTCTTTTTCCGTTATTATCACTTCAAAACTTTCATATATTTTTAAAATATCAACTCCTACTTCACTAAAGCAATTTATACACTAAAATACACGTTAACAACTATTCAAAGGCAGAATTCCCTCAGAAAGCAAATATTAAAAAGAAATTATTAACTCACAGGAAAGTAAAGGAACCATACATAGATGAATCACCAAAACTGCTGTAGTCTGTACCTTGTCACCCCTAATCAGAAGCAGAACTTCACAGAGTACTAACAGGCAAGATTCCATTTAGGTGGAAAGAAAACAGAGCATGTATTTCTTCCCAATGGGAAATTTGCAAAACTTCAAAAGCACTGGAGTTATAACACTAAAAACTTTGCACAGTAGAACATTCCTGTATTCCCAGTACTCTGAGAGTCTGTTGCACAGGAGAATCACAAGTTCCAGCCCAGCCAAGGCAATTTAGTGACCTAACAAGAATCTGTTTCAAAATAACTTGGGAACAAAGGCCTTAGGCTTGATCCTTAGTACGAAGAAATAAATGAATAAGTAAATAAATGATAAGTACATGTAGTATATGCATGTTAATATATTAAAATATACATACTAGCTGAAATTGTACCATAAAGTAATAAGAAATTTTCAAAATTGATAATAAAAATAAGAAAAATGAAATTAAAATCTCTTTCCAAGATTATTATGCAATAATTATTGGCTGCAGATGAGAAATTCAGAGCTTTTCATTTTTTCCAAAACTTATGCATCATTGTTGCATTTCTTGAAATATCCAAAATTAATTCATTTCTTAAAATTCTTGAGAGTATTCTCTTTGCATAATATAAAAAGAAATGGAGAACAATCAACTCATATTTCAAACTTTGTAAAGATACAAATGACGTAAAGACAGTCTCCCCAGTATGCAGCTTTCTATGAGTATTAAGAAACTTGAGGATCCAAATTCATAGGGCACTACCAAATAAATATTAAATCAAAAGTGCCAATCCAAGTTTAAAGGAATCAATCTTAGCTTAACAGCATGCCACCATTATTTCTGTTTTTGAAAATAAAAAACAAAGAAAATTAATTACAAAATTTGTTCTCTAAAATAAATTTGATCTACTTTGTCTGTTAACGTTGTATTTCTTTCCTTGAATGATTAATTTTTACTCTAAAGCCATTCTAAAGTTAACTTTAATAATTGGAGACATGGAAGTGTGACCTTGACTACTATACACAATCTCTGGCCCTTCCTCTTTCACTTTCCCTTCGCTCTACTTCTGGCTTCGGAGAACTCTGCCCTGTGCTCTCGTATATTCTTCACGGTCATTTTTCTGCCTTGAAGCTCATCCACCTTAGTTGGAGTCCCCAGAAGCCATGAACAAAAACAAACTGCTCCTCTTTTCAGTTTGCATAATGTGTACACTTAGTTCTAGTGATGAGAATCTGGCTAACATAAGGCATCTTCAAAATGATTTTTTTAGAATAAAAGTCTTGATGCGTAGAGAATGATATTTATATATTTACGTGCAGTTTATATGTGTGTAAGGAATACTTTCTATACAGTTTTATATCATTAATACATCTATATTTTATTAGGTCAGTCAATATGTTGTGAATTTTTAAAAATTAATTTTTATATACATGTATCTTTCCCTTTAAACACAAAGTGTGGATAGGTGCAATTGATAGCACATTCTTTGATGTTTTACTACTTAATATTCTCTTTGTATTCTCACGTTCGATTTATCGACGTGTCTGCATGCATTAGGAAAGAACTTTTCGCATCATGAATCCATGTAACTACCTTATTCCTCTGTGTGTTTATATCCTTTTTCTATTCAAACTGTGAAATTTGTCATTAAGTCACAGCCAACCTGTGAAATCTATCATTCCCTCTCTGTAATTTATAGCAAAAGACTCCATGATCAATTAGGTCTGTACTTAAACATATAATCAACAGGATGACTGATCAAATCTGAAATTAAGATTCCTAAAAGGGACTTTGATTTAAATTTAATGTTAGTTATTTTATGGTAAATACACATAAATATGGATTAATATACTCTTTGAAATTTAACTATCAAGGTATTAATAAAAATTTGGCCCTAACACAGCTATTCTGGACCTTGTTCTGTTGTGTAGCTACTATTCTTCAATAAATAACCCTCCTGACAAATTTGTTATGTTAATACATTAAATAAAACTGTGATAAATTGCTTCAGATTACTATGTGAGTTGATTGTTTTCAAACGTTTCAATTTTGACTTCACAGTTTACAAATTTTAAAATGATAAATACATTCCAAAAAACAAACTAAAACTTAATTTGCAGTCTTTCAGTTGAATATTCACTAAAATAAATATCGATACATGTACAGGTGTACCTTATTTATATTACTAATATAATTTAGTCTCTGTCTAATCTTTTAACATACTAGAAACCTATGGAAAGAATAGTGCTTTGTGCTAACTGGGGCTATGAGTCAGTCTCTAAAAACTGAATGCTTTGCTGCATTGTTTTCAAATTATAAGCATTATTTCATACAAAATAGATTTTTTTCAAATTATGTAACATAAAAATAATTTTCTACTAATTTTTGAAATTTTACTTATTAACATATGATTGTGTAAGTTCCTGAAATGAGGCATATGAATCAATTTTTTTCTTTTGTCAGACTTAATGATATTTTCTATGTACATCCAGCTTCTAAACTCTGGCCTATCTCAATTTTCATTTTTGTCCTGACTGTTTGTCTGAGTGGGATTAAAATCTATTTATTCCTCATCAGCAAGTTAATTATGGCCTCAAGTAGCTTCAAACCTAATCTTTTTTTCCATTTTAAACCTTAACCTTAATCCTGTCTAATTATCTTCCACAAATTTGGCTTCATCTAAATGAAACTTGCATTTTTATCCTAAATTTAACGCATGTGTTCCCTCAACATATGCAAAGTTCCCTCTTGTTTCAGGGCTTCTATTTGTTTATGCTGCCAACACATTACAAAATTCTTTCATTCCATAAGGACCAGAAAATAGGGCAATGTCTTTTATCCCATATATACACTGTTTTCCAATGTCTTCTCCCTGGCTAAACTTGTATGTATCTTTCAAGGAATGCATTTGTACTTTACACATTAACTATGCCTTTCATTCTCAAGCAGAAAGAATTGTTCTCAAATTCTTGGATCAGTGGAATTTTGTAAATTTTGTTTGTGTCTGCCAGTTAGAGTTGGCTTACAAGTGTTTTCCATTTATTATCTTGAGAGCAATTTGAAGCAAAGGTATTCAAACAAAGGTATATACAAACATATATGTTTGTATCCCTTTCCCCATTCTTTTCTAAGGTGAGCACCCAATTCAGCCTTCATAATTTGGAATCTTTTTGTTTGTTTGTTTGTTTTGTGTTTGGCGATATCCTGAGGTCTGTTATCAATGAATTAATACATATTTTCAGTATAATAAAGATTTAAGGTTAACAGAGACATTAGTAACCTCGCTGACACTGTCCATCATCAGACAAATGAATATTCTCAAGGACAAAAATTGCATTAACTAAGGCAATGCTTCACAACCCTAATATTTTAACAAAAAAAGACATGTTTGTATATTCAAAACATATAATGCACAGTAAAAAGTAATATCTATGAGATTTTCCTTATCTTCCTTCTATTATTTTCTTTGATTACTCAAAAATGTTTTTTTTTAAATGCCTGCAAATGAATCTTCAGATCTCCATAGTCACTAGTGCTTGGTAACCCCAAAGTGAGGGACAGCAAACTCGTCCATATATCACCCGTGTGGACTCTGCCTTCCATAGAGAAGAGTACCCAATATAAACAAATCCATCTCTGCTCATGAGGATGCATGACAGAAAAATAAGCTGAAGTGGATTAATTAAACTACACTGTTGAAAATTATGTAGGGGCTGGAGAAGCAGCACAGCTGTTACAGTGCTTGCTTAGCTCAACTGGAAAGCCCTGAGTTCAGTTCCTGAGCACCACATAAGCCTGGCAGGGTAACACGTGTTCGTAATCCCAGCACTTCGAGGCTGAGGCAGGTTAATTGCTCTGAGTTTGAAGCCAGTATGGACTACATAATAAATTTAGGGCCATCCTAAACTGCAGAGTGAGATCTGCCTCCAAAAAAAAAAAAATAAAAATAATTTTGAGGTGCTTATTTTGTAAATCACCCCAAATTCAGTAATATTAAGTGAATACTTAAATGGCCTATTCAGGTGTATGCTATGTTCCTCATGCCCCTCAAGGTACAAAAACTCAAAATCTCAAAGGAAATTTGTATATGATTAAAACAAATATTTCAAAAAAAGCCTTCATGCTGATAAGAATCTGAAGCAATTTCTCTACGTGGCAAACTAGAGATATGGCTCTTTACAGAAACTGATGACAATCAGAATATTTTAGCAGGTATCAAAATACAGTGTCAATAAAAATGTTCTATTTAAAGATATAAATATTTTCTACTTATAGATTAGATAAATATTTTACAATGATGTTTGGCTTATATTTTAAATATTTCAAATTTGGGCATGCTGAAAAAAATTAAACCAAATCAAGAAAGCTGTTTAATATTATTGCCTTTTCTTCTCTTTCACATGGAACTTTTCTGTTTTCTAGACTATTGCTTACCCTAAAGTAACTTCAAATACATTTAACTGTAACAGAACAACAGAACAAGAAAAGAGATAAGACAAAGTTTCAATTATCCTAGAGAGTATCGTACAGTGTATAATTAGTTTGATCAGCATAAAATCATCATTGAAGTCTCTTAAAAAAACATGCAACTGAATGACCTTGATTTTTCAAGCAGACATAGCAATATGTCATTCTTTATCTCATGAATTTTACAATGCCATTCATTTATGTTTGTCTAAATTATCAAAATTCTGCAGTCTAATATTCTTATTCATGGCCAGCAGAATTTTAAAACCCAGGAAATATTAATGTTTTCTTCTCAAAATACTCTAAAAAGTTCAAATAAGTACAATGCTAACAAAATCAATTCTTTTGCACTCTATTCAATCTAATACTATTGAACGGAAAATGTTCAGAAAATTCAGAGTGACAGAGAGAAATGACTTACACTAAGTCTATGCAATAATGAACCAATAGCGCATTACTCAGGACAGTATCTCTACAAGTCTGAGATGTCAACTGGAAATAATTATGTTTAATAAAGAAAATGCTACTTTAAAATTAAAGTTCCATTAATTAGTGCCAGAAAAAAAGTAAACTGAAATAGACAGGATATTTTATGCCCCCATGAGGCACAATGAATAAAACAGGAAAACGCAGGTTAAGTATGCCTTGGATGTGGTGAGGAGGGTAATCTCCTATGCGACGCTTTAATATTTACTAAATTACAAGTATATGAATTGAGAATGGGTTAGTTTAAAACAACTTGTATTTTCCCAGTGGTACTAAGTACTTCAAAATGTTTCTGATTTCTCCAAAAAATCTCTCCTTAATCTTCTAATACCCTTTGCTTTTCTTTACTATGCTTTCTTAGTCTCCATTTTCCCCAAATATTTCCAGAAGTTAAATCCACCATTCTCCTAATGTCTTTTTTTTTTTAAAATAGAAGAATACCTTAACTTAACATATGGCCCTGTCTTCATAAAGCTTAATCACTCAAATGTGAAATTACAATAACATGTTATATTTTTGTTTCCTGTGTTTAGTTTTTACTTCTGTCAAGAAAATACCAATGATTAAAAATTATCAAATATTAATAGGTACACATCTTAAATGTCTTAAAATTCATCTAAGGTTTAAAACTTTTATGACTTGGGCAAGCTATCTCTTCCAATTTTATTTTTTCCTCTTTTTACTATTGTACATTTATATTCTTTTTCAATACACAATGGATACACTGAGGTTGAGTATTTTGCGTGCATGTGTATCATGTCAACATTATAATCCCTCCTCTTTCCCATTTTTTGTCTCTCACGCACCCTTCATTATCTACTTAACTCCCGATTTCACGGCCATTTGGTTCTACAAAATGTCTGCTATCCGGGTTTCTCACGTCAGAGTAACCAGATTATATCTAGCTTCCTGATTTTGATTCACTTCCCTAAGCATGATGGTCTCAAGTTGTGCCCATTTACCTACAAAAACCTCACATATGTCAGTCATTGTGGAAGAGTAGCACTACATTGCATACATATGTCACAAATTTTTTTTCCATTGGTGGGTATTTTGACTTGTTCTACATTTTAACTATTTTTAGTTGTGCTGCTATGAGCATGGATATATATGCATCTCTGTTATACACTGCTGTTAACTCCTTTGGAAATATATCTGGAAGAGGCATCAATGGATTGAATAGAAAATATTTATTTCTCAATAGATTTGACATCAAATAAGCAACTAACTCTCTCCACATTTCCTCACATATAAACCAAATTTAAAAGTCTGTGTATCTAGGCCAGCCATGGCTAATATCATAAGTTCAGGACCAGCCTGAACTTTATTCAGAGAAAGACCCTGTCTCAAAACAACAACAACAAAAATCTATGCACAGAAAAACTGATATTTATAATTTTCTCAATTTCTATTCAAATATTCAGTTTTTATTAGCTGAGTTCAGTGGTTGCTCTTATTATTATAGCACAGTTTTTCTCTCTGCTTAAGTGGAATTATACTTAGAGAGTTATATGAAGTGTGAGAAGAAAGGTTATGTCTGCTTCACAGACTTTCCTGTCCACCTTCTGTGCTACTAGGTTTTATCTTTAAATTTCTCTAATCAAGAAAGATATTTCCTGTTCATATGTTTGAAGTGATTGCATTATACTATAGAAAGAGTCTTTGCTGATAACAAAGTTAGCAAGAAATTTAGGAGAAGAGAAATAACATGCCTTAGAGAGTTGGTCACAGAGGATATAGGAAAGATGGGAAGATCTATCGAATACAAGTTGGTCTGTATCACAACTTGACACATAATTATAAGGCTGGAGCTGACATAGGTTCAGGGTTTTGAAGATTTACTTAAAGGTTATCTGAGCCAACACTTGCTTTTTGGGCCTGATGCAGAGGCTACATTGCAACATAGAAAACACAGTCACTGCCTTCTAATCCTCACCCTGCAGCTCATTGACTTTGAATTTAACTTTGTTTAACCTGCTTATATATTAAATGATTGAATTGGACTACATGAGCTCTGAAATCCCATTCAACATTAAAGCTTGTTAATTGTCTGATTATACTGTCTTCAGAAATGACAGAAGTTCTTAATGCTATTTATATTCCTTTCTAAAAATCCTTTTCTTTTAATCCTATGAATATTTGTTCCATGGATTACAGTTGAGAATATTCACATGACTATGTGTTACTGGAGACACAAGAAGGAATTTCTTCTGAGTTTTTTCAAGGTCCTTCAGTGCTACTTCTGTCATGCTCTTTATAGTTTATTCTTCTTCCTATACATGCCAAAGGCTCTTTAATTTCATCCTTGGTTGTATACACATATTAGTGGTATTTTTAGAAGCACTTTATGAGTACAAAATCTATTCCCTGTGCCCTCATCAATTTGAAATTACCATTTTAAGGCTGATTAAATAAGGATTAGTGCCAATGTTCTACTTATTAGGCTGTGTCTTCGACTGGAACTGATGATGTAGTATTTGTCAATAACTAGTTCACAGCCTTAAATTCCACAAAATGAAACCTTTGCATCAGAGTCCATCTGTCTGAAAATTTTGAGGCAAGCTTCCATGAAGAGGAAAGTCATCTATTATACGATGATATAAGCGTAAAGTGGCATGTATCACAGCTGTTTGATTACTGCTGGGATGATGACTTGCATTCCCCCTAAGTCCTCTATCAGAATCCAGCAGTGATGGATTGAATTTCCCTTGCCTTAGCATGATGATGGATTACTGCGTGAGGATATATATGAATCGTAGAAACTTGGCAGAAATTAATTAAGAGCATAACAAAAAAGATTCTAGCATTGATCTCTGCTACGATATAACATTGATTGAAGGAGTTGGTAAAATACCCAGCAAATTTTCTGAAAGTATAAAAGATGGGGCATTCATTCATTCGAGATTTCAGTGACCCTGATCTCATTATTGTGCAATAATTAGGTTCAAAATTATCATACTGTCTGGTATTAGGAGCATATACTTTGTCATACAAATCACAAATAAACTAACACGATAGGCCTCGATATGCGGTTCCCATTGAACATTAGAAAAGACCTTGCAGAAATGAAGACATAAAAAGACTAGTAGACAGATACACGGTGCCCTAGTCGGGGAGAGGCTCCATCTATGAGAAATGAGCCTTCTTAGCGTCCTACGATAGCCGAGTAACTGACATTTCTAGCACAAGTCCTCCAGTGTAAATGTGGCCATGTGCTTTCATTATTTTCCTACATAGGCATGAGTATTAAATAAAATGATATACAACAAGCTTATGATATATGCACAGCAATAAATTAGGAAGATATAAAGATTATATCAATAACAGGTATTCTTTCTTTTTGATGTTTGTAATGAAATAATAGAAAATAATTCAGAAGATCAAAAATTAAATGACATATTTCAAGCTTTTATAGTAAGATTCTTATTCCATTGACTGTAACTAAAAATTACTTAGGAACTTATTTTGTACACCCTAACCTTTTCATAATTATAAAGTAGAAGAAGAGTAACCAATTTACAACACGAAATTGTGGGGGATAATTTCTTACTAAGATGACATTGTGCATTTAGCAAAAAAAAAATTTTTCTTAACGATAAGAAGGTTCTAAAGAAATCTAGTTCACTTTTGTTTGTATTGATTATTTTGGAAAATTCTGAAAATATGGAGAAAAGTGTTTGAAGTAAATAGTTAGATATATTGATGCTTAAAATTCTCTTGCTCAAGGTTAAACGAAACCATTTCCAAACCAAGCACAAAGAGAACGAAAAATCACTAATTAAACTAAAATTGATCTTCCCAGGAAACACGTGCTAAGCCAGGAGAAAGAGGTTAACGACTAACCACAGCGTAGAGAGCCCCCACACCTTTTAAACTGTAAACAAAATGTGTCACCCTATGTCTTAGTTACTTTTTCCTTGCTATGACTCAATACCCGACACCCACAAATTTAGGAAATGTTTAACTTAGCTTACAGCTTCATATGGTCACAATCCCTTCAGGGGCGGCCGGCAGCAATCAGAGTACAGGACAGAGAAAGAGGTGGAGGCAGCTTCTCAGGACATCACAAACAGGAAGACAAGCTGAGATCAGCTGAGACTAGTCCTAGTCCTCCCGGAAGGCAGGTGCAGCTTATATATCCTTCAGGGCTCCGCCCAGTAATTAGTCCCTCCTGCATCCAGGTGTGGCCACTACACACCGTTAATCCTAACTCACACACCTTTAGTCTTAATTGTAATCCACCTCTCCAGACTAGACCCCAATCCACCAACATCACATGGTTCCATAGACAATTCATAACATTAAGATTCATGAGACTTTTGGGAGACACTCCAGATCCTAACCACAGAACCCTATAACACAAGTCAGTTCTTAAAGGAATTATACAAGAAGGCTATAAAAAGTCCGGTGAGCTGACACTTGAGTTTATTATTGGATTTGATGAGAAGTGAAGGTTTTTAAGCTGCTAACTTGAGGAGAAGCTGTTTTAAAATGTTTTGTTTGGAAAGGCACATGGTTAAATAAGTACTTAGAAACATGAGATGCAAGCGAGAACTTCTATTTTTCCCAAAAGATGTAAATATCAAGAGGATTTTTATTTTTAAAGAAATGCAGCTTGGAGAATGAATTTCAGCAATCCAGTATGAAGAAAAGACTTGTCTAGTTCTTCAGGTGTTTCACCATGTATGTTAGGACTTTTAAGGCCAAGACATAATACTGGTTTTCAAGAATATATACTAATAAACACTGATTTTTATATTAAGAGACATCATCTACAAGTACAAATGTTACAAAAAAGCACTTAAGGTAACGTGATCAGTGATATGTTACAGTAGCATGCTTCATGCACAAGTCTGGCTTCATTCTCCCTTTGTATGTCAGGTCAAATAAGAAAAAGAACAACCAAAACAACAAAATTGTAAGATAAACAAACAAAAACACTATGAATGTGAGACCAGAAATCTAGGATATGCAAAGGAAAATAATTTATTGGAATAATAAATAAGAGATAATTGTTAAGAGTCAAATGCTAATTGAATTTAAGATAAATGTGACTTATAAAAAAGGTGACTAAACACCGTTGCCAAAATTAATTAAAGAATGTTCCATCTAAAAACACTTTTTCTGGCCTTTATGCAGTGTTACTGACAGTTTTCCCAGAGTGTATTTCAGAATTCCAATTCTGAATGTTGGTTCATTCTACTCAGAAGACTCAAATATGAGAATTCTAACATCCTTATTGTATTTAAATTCATATGTTCAGTAAACAAGAGAAAAACCCAGGGGGATTCCATCCCTCACTGGAGAAATAACATAAAATTCCATTGAAAATAGCAAATTTACAGAAAGATATTTCCTCCAGTTGCTAAGTAGTATTATCTGCTTTGGTATTTGATAAGGATTATACTACTACTTACATTTTAAAGAATGTGTTCAGATTCTAGTAATCTTTACTCTGGTGTCTCTCAATCAAAATTTTGTCACAAAATAAAAATTGCTTGATTCAACTCCACTGAGCAAGAATCAGTTCATTTAAAAAATTTTCATCTTGAATTCTGTTCTTGTATTTCCTATAAATTTCTTACAAAATCATACTTTTTATTCAATAAGTAAGTTCTGCAATAGAATCCTACAACAGATAATCAAACTTTTTTTCTAAGTTACATTTTATTGAGCATTTGAGATGTTTTGTTTCATATATACGATTTTTCATACACTTAATGTTCTCTGTGAATGGATTTAGATGTTGGAGGTCCTCATGACCTTGTCCTCTAGTCTACAAAATTCAAAGTCTCTGAAGCACTACTTTTCCCCATTAATTCTTTCCCCCCTTTTATAGATATGTATAAATGCAATACATAAAGTTTACATTGATCTTGAGTATTCTGTGCATGTACATATTGTGTCAAAATTACAAATCCTTCCCTTCTCACTTTTAGACTATTCCATTCCTGTTCCCTCCCCTCCAGTGCCCTTTATTTCCCACAATAAGTTCTATAAAATCATTGTGATCTAGTTTTCTCAAATTAGATAAATCATCTAATATTTAATCTTCTGCTTCTGACTCACTTAACTAAGCATAGTGGTCTCAAATTTCATCCATTTATCTATAAAGCCTCCAACCTAGATGACTTTATAGATGAGTAGTAGCATTCCACAATTTAAGCATCCAGTGGTATTGATGGGTATTTTTCACATTTTAGCTTTTGTTGATTGCACTGCTATGAACATGGTTATATATGTATCTCTGGTAAATGCTGTTTTTAATTCTTTTGGGAAAATTCCCAAAAGATGTGTGGCTGGATGAAAGAAAATATTTGTTTTTAGTCTTTGAGAAGCTTCCACATTGTTTTTCACAGTGGCTGTACCAGTTTATACTCCCTATTCTTGGATGGGCAGATTCAATATAGTCAAAAATAACTATACTACCAAAACTGTTATACAGATTCAATGCAATTCCCATAAAAATACTAACTTTTTTTCACAGGACTTGAAAAAATATTTTGTAAATTCAAACGGAATCAAAGGAGACCTAGAATAGCCAAGGCAATCATGAGTAACAAGACTAAGACAGGAGCCATTACGATTCCTGACATCAACTTATACTGTAAAGCAATAGTTAAAAAAACTACATGGTACTGGCATGAAAACAGACAGGTAGACCAGTGGAACAGCAATGAGGATGTCAAATACCCTCAGCTACCTGATCTTCGATAAAGGAGCCAAAAGCATACACTGGAAAAAGGACAGCTTCTTCAACAAATGGCGCTGGGAGAATTGGACATGCACACGCAGAAGAATGAATGTAGATACACACCTGTCACCATGCACCAAAATCAAATCAAAGTGGGTCAAACCTTATTTTAAAACTGAAACACTGAAACTCCTGGTAGACAAATTAGGCAAATATCTAAAAGACACAGGTGTAAGCCAAGACTTTCTTAATAAGACACCATAAGCAAAAGACATAGCCCCCAGAATTAACAAATGAGATTATGTCAAATTAAAAAGTTTCTGCATGGCAAAGGAATTTATCAACACTGTAAAAAGAGAACCAGTAAAATGGGGAAAAAAATTCACCATCAATACCTCAGATAGGAGGCTCATAACCAAAATATAGTGAAAACTGAAGAAAAGTAAGACCCTTAAAATCAAAGATCGGATTGAAAAGTGGGCAGATGATACGAATAGGCCGTTCTCAGATGAAGAAGTTCAAATGGCCAGTAAACACATTAAAAGATCCTCAACATCCTTAGAATTGTGTATATCAACAACACAAACAGCAATTAGTACTGATGAAGCTGTGGGTAAAGAGGAACCCTCTGCACAGCTGGTGAGATCCAGACTTTAAACACAAAAGGCTTTATTTAAATAACAACGTTTTATTTGAATCCTTAGCTGTACACTCAAACAAACTGATCATCACATCATGAACAGGCTTATATCGCTTCATTTTAATAAAAAGTCAAAATTGGAAGCCTTCAATAAGGAACATTTTTAATTCCAAGTAAAACTTTGAATTATAATAGCAACCATTCAATAGAACAGTGTCATTTGATGTTTAAGTTGACTTATACTGAATCTTTTCTAGACCCCCTCAAATTTCAGCTGATGTTGCATCGATATTTTTGTTTGAATAAATTTAAATACATAGAAGATGAGAGACTAACAACTGAAGAAAACTTAAGTGGAAAAAATCTGTCACTATTTATAGGAGAATGTAAAGTCTTATGTCATGGGCTCTGAGTATCACTAAGTCAAATAGATTTTATAAAAGAATACAAAGGAAGTATTATAAAAGAAAAAGAGACATAGTGTGGGAATTTTCTTTACAGAAAATGATACATTCACATATCTATTAATATAGGAATAAAGATTAAAAAGTTAGAACAAATTTACTCAGAGAAGAAAATGGTAAGTAAATAGGCTGTTTTAAAGTATGAGAGTTAAACATGGTACCTGTGATTAGATATAAAAGTGGAAGGATTCAAACAATGTAGACAAAACAAATTAATAAATACGGAAATGTCATATTTTATGTAATGTTACAAAGTAATGCATTCCAAAACAAAGTAGTTGAATTGAGTTAAATGTGCCAAGAATACAAATGAACTGATTTTTTTTCAGTATCTTTGATATAAATGCCCAGCTGGTGAAAAAACTCTCCAGAAAAAAAGATAAATGCAAAATTAATATGGCATGTGTGATCCTATTTAAAAATATTATCCTCAAATAATCAGTGTTGACTTTATCACCACATAGTATCATATTATGTATTTCTCTTCAAAGCAAAAGACACATACGTGCAAAGAATATATATAAATTTTATTTAACATGAAAAGAAAAGACATAAACATATGGCAGAAAGAATGCAAATAGAGGGAGGTTTATTTATAGTTATTATGTATATCAAATATTAATATAAAGGCAATAAGGACATTCATGTCTGTTATATCTCTCCATGTTACTTAATTTTAGTGATCTTATCTGTGAACCTATATTCAACATCCAAATACAATAATTGCTACTTGAGCTGATTTTGTCAACTTTCCATTCTAAGAAGTACATTGATATAGTTGGATAACGTCAGTCTTAATATTTCTATAAAGCTGACTCAAAATAATCTATGTAGATGGAGTATATAAATGTACCAATATTTTCCAAAAATATGTACTGATTCATAAGCAAGTTTTTTGTCCTTTATCTGACTCAATTATATGTGCCTTCCACAGAAGAGCATTTCAGAGAAAAATCTAAAAGAATACAATGAATCCCAGAGAACAGCAGACTGTCTTGCTTTAATATCCTGATTCTTGCTCAGCTCCTCTGACTGTTGTTCCATATTCAAAGTTGTAAGAATCTTAGAGATAAGAAGTATGAGTACTCTGCCTAACAAGTCTTTTGAGGAGCAGATGAAGCTTATTTTATTAATATTAGATATCTGAACATTTGGGTATTATTCATTCACTATTTAATTATATTTTGCTACAGATATTTAATAAACACACACTCTGTTTCAGGCAGGTAAGATGTGAGGGATAAAAAAATAGACACAGTCTACACCATAATCAAATGTATAGCTATAATATAATTCAATCACTTAGGGTTTCAATAATTTAAAATTCTGACGCAAATCTGTCATTTCCATGTTCTTTTGGTAGCTAGAGTTCAATGTTGTAGCTTAACTCAGCTTAACTCAAACATAGACATTTAGAATGGTGAAAAGGTATTAAATATCATTACTTTAATGAGGAATAATATGTATTTGAAAAATGTAATATTTTTAAGATGTATTGACCTTTAAATTGTATCAATTTATAGTATTGTAACACCACTAAGACGTTTCTACTATGTTTTTAATAAAAAGTGTTTGTAATTTACCCCACAAAGAAAATAACTGAACTGTTTTGAAATGTATTTATTTGGCCTGAGAATGCATACTTAAAATGAAACTAATTTTAAACACTTTTTCATATGTCCCTATATCTGTTAGGTGGGAGATCAAAGCCAGAGAGGGATTCACATGAGCTCTGGAGACACTGTGTCAGTAAACTACACTTCTGGCACTCTAAACACTTCTAAGAACAATTTTATTTGTCTTTTATTCTCTGCTAGCTCTTGATGTACATTAGAGTCAAACAGTGGCAGCTGCGAGTTTCAATCGCAAATTTCCTGAAGCAAATTTTACATTTTGGGATCATTTCTCTTGTTCTTTAAAAAGCTAGATGTGGGCCATTATCTTGTTTATTTGAATTCAATCGTGCATCTTATGTTCTTACATTGAAGGATCAGTGTTGCTAAGTTTTTTTCTGAATACAAATAATTTTTTGGAGTTTATAATCCTGAACAAAAATATTGACTAGAGTTGACATGGTTAAAATGCATCTTGAATTGCCAAACACTGTTTGCTTTATGGAGAACACTAGGACAAAAAAATAAGAAAGGAAGATTATATATATATATATATATATATATATATATATATATATATATATATATATAGTTTTATGGATATGAATGGCACAGAAAGAGCTTCAAATACTAAAGTTCTAGTGCAGTTAACCAAATCTCCGTGTGACCTTGGATTACTGAGTTGGGCACTCTGTAAAATGATAGGATTGGGCTGCATGATCTTTAAGATCCACTCCAAGTTGAAAATAAAGACTATGATTTCAACCATACTAAAATGTAACAATTCTGCCCTTAAAAATTAGCCAAGTCCTAATAGTGGCCTTTAGTTGGAGTAATTGCTAACCTCTGCTCTGCCACAAATATATCCTTTATATCAAGTAATTCTAAAAGGTTGGGACATAAGGGATAAAAGAAAATGAATAGGTTGCATTGCCAAAAAGAATCCCAAGGTGGATAACAAATCAGGTGTCTGTGCTAGGTGCAAGATGACAGCAAAAAAGAGGTCAATGTGATTGTGGAAGTCACAACAGCAAATCAGGAAACAACAGTTCCCCTTTGTTCAACTCAACACTTGATTTAGAAAGTTCAACGTGGCTCCCAAAGTTTAGAAATGATTTGACTAAGTGAAAGGTAAGAAAGGGATAATTCTTAGTATATTATAAAGATCCTTACTATTCTTCACATACACACACACATATCGAAAGATGAACACAAAAAATGGTCAATTTCTAAAAGGATAAAAATTAGAAAATAAACTAATTGAATGATATTATTTTCAAAACTGTTTTTTCTTCTATATCATTAGCATCTGGAAACACAAATCTGGCATGTAATACATACCAGTAAGCATTTTTGTGCCTAACTGAACAGACACATTACAAGTGTGAACTTTTAAGTGGTCTAAATCCCAGAGTAGTGCCATTTTCTCACACCTTCAATCTCTCTTTTGAAATCTAATATCAATTGAAATCAAGAAAACGTTTACTTCATATGTACTAGAATAGTTTTAACATTTCAGGTTTATGAATAGAATCAATAGATTACACAAAACGTAGAAATAGCTATTGCCTAAAGATTCTAATTATGATGTCCTTGAAAATTCGGAGTTTTCTCTATATTAGAAGAGGCTGCGAAAAAGTGTTTATCTTTACATGAATGTTAGAGTTTCCTCAATTTTCCTCAGCTTTGATCTGTTGATTGGCTGGACATGGAGATAGATAAGAATTTTTAAAATAAGATTAAAATCCAATCTAAATGCTACAGTGAAATTTGGTTTAAAATTTTATAAAAGCCCTTTTCCCCAGAATGTCTGGAGGTGGGAGAATGAGTAACTTTTACAGACATTTGCCAGAGAATCTCTCAGCTTCATGTCCTCCAAGGGCTCCTAGAAGCTCATGCTTGGGGTCTAACATCATATGAAAAATTGTCAATGTGATGTTGCAAAAAGAGAATCTGCAACATTTTCTCATCAAGAATTCCATCTCCACAAGTATTTCAAAATAAATCTTTATAGTTTATCAACCCTTAGACCTGCTTTCTCTATAAGTATATAATTAAGTTACATGGTTATCTGGAATGTTAAACCTATTGTTAGGTATTATTTAACTTTTTTAACAGAAAGTATTTATATTTGTCCTTGTTTTATCACAGAAAATCCTGTAAATAGGTTTGCCATTTCATTTGCTTTTAATTAAAAGTCCAAAAATTCTTCCTGATAGTTTCAAGTATTGAGATACACTTTTGACACAAAAGTCTTTCACTGAGATTGAAAATAGCACATTCAAACAGCTTGATTCAGTACCTGTAGACTTGTATTCATTCCATGTGTTGAAACTAATAATTAATTTTAAAAGCACAGATTTCTAGCTCCTGTAGGTATGAAAACATTTTAATTGCTTTGATAATTTGTTTTCCACTATCATGTAATCTCTGGAGAGTTAGAAACCAAAATATCAGTTTTACATAGAGGAGGCTGACTAAGGCTGTAGATAAAGAGTTAGAAGGTTTGCCTAACAAGAACAAGGCCCTGGGCTAGAATTCCCAGCACCCCAGAATCTAGGCATGGTGATGCATGTGTGTCATCTCAGTACTCTGCAGGCTGGCAGGAAAATTGTTGTGAGTTCTAGGCCCAACTGGTCTAGTGAGTTCAGCACCAGCCTAAACTGTAGAACAGGACCCTGTCTCAAACAATAATCAAAGCAAAACCAACCAGCCAAACAAACAAACAAAAAAACCCCAAATTTTGGATAGCAAAGGCATATAGGCAGGTTAAAGAATAAAAAGGAATTTGGAAAAAAATAAATACGTACACTATACACAGATGTGCCTGTTTAATAACATCATAAATATGTACTTATTTCAAACAGGTGTACCAAGGTATTATTACTTTGCATTGTGTTAACATTATTGTTGTGGAAATTAACCCTGATGAATTTACGATTATATCTAAACTTCCCAGTACCATATGGATCTAAGTTTTACCAGTTTTTTGTATTGACAATTCTTCTAGTATAAAGTAATTTTTAATCTCTAGCAATCTTTCTAGAATTATCATATAGTAATTTTTAAATTTCTCATCATGTTCAAAACTCTACAGTGTCTAATATATCACTAAAATTTAGAAACTTTAGTTAGGAAACCTCATTCCAGTTTATTATAAGACTGTATTCAGTATCTAAATAAAAGCAGACATTAATGTAACGATGTGTAAAGTGATATATTTTTGAATGGGCAGTTGCTAGTCAATGAGAACAATGTTTCAGTTATGCAAAATACTTAAATTCTATAGATCTCATTCATGACTTAGGACTGTTATGATTCGAATAAGGCTTTTCTGCCAAAAGGTTGTGTGTGAGAATCTTGGTTCTCAGTGTACTGGGTTCTGAGAAGAGGAAGAATCTTCAGGAAAAATCTGTGTTCTTTCTGGTGAGTGATTGAAACCTGGCTTTGGGGTGTCTCTGAGAGACTGTTCTTACAAAGAGATTTGACTTCTTTTTCTATTGTTGTTGTTTTCATCTCTTGTCACCATGGGATCTTCCTCACAATTAACACTTGCTCATGGCTCTTGCACACATTCCCATAATATGATGGCATCTGGCATAATCAGATGTAGTATTAAGCCATTGTTACATTTTGCCACCTAAGCTTTGACCCATCATTTCTTATAACCAGAAGTCAAAATAACCTTTTTTTCTTTACAAAATTCCCTGTCTCGGGTACTTTGCTATAGAAACTCAAAATGGACCGAGACAGCGCACATAATGGCTGCACCTCATTGTGAAGTTAAGATCTTAAAAGAGAGGAACCGGAGGAATAGCCCAGAGCTCAGAGAGCTTGCCTTGGAAACACAAAGCCAAGAGTTTGAACACTGAGAACTGCATAAGCTGGGGGTGATGGCACATGCCGAGAATCCTAATGCTTGGGAGGCTAAGGACTGCTATGTTTTGAAAGCCAGCCTGAGCTATGTAGCAAGTTCAGGATCAGCCTGCAGTGCACATTGAAACACTTCCTCAAAAATAAAAACATAAATAAATGAATAAATAAAATAAAGGAGAAATGCTAAGTTCTCTTACTACCAAAAAGGAGGATGGGATGAAGAAACTTTCAATGGTGATGACTATACATTATAACTTGATTGTAATGATTATTTTTTACATTAATGCATATGTCCAAATTCATTAAATTGTAATGTTAAATGTATGCAATTTTACATCACTTATACCTTATTATAATAGATTACTTTTGAAGTATATGCCTCCAGTTACATGTCTATGTCTGCTACTTATTTTATTACATTTTCAAAATATTTATTATTCAACATCTATTTTAAAACATAAAATTCCCTATTTAAATAGTGAATAAGATTGAAAGTATTTTACACTTGATTTTATACACCAATCATTTCTTCATTAGTGATAAAGTCAGGTCTGGGTGAGCAGGTATTTCTCTTGAAAAACACCAAATAAATTACTTTAAACAGGATTTTTATGATAAAAATAACAGGAAGTAATAAAATAAAAATAAATGAATGAACAAAAAGGAAACAGTCACTGATGTGTGCATAAACCCAGAATGTATGATTTATATTTTTCACATAGTAAATATTCTGCTTTCAAAAATGTAAAGCAATTACTCTGTGAGAAGTACTGTAGCAATTAATTTAAATAGTAGCAAAATATACTTCAGGATGAGGAGAAAAATGAAAGAGATATTTTGGTATGGTGATTTTAAGCTCAGGGTTGTAAATACAAAATACATGTGAAAAATTAATTTTGTGGCTCAATATTTTCTTTAATAATTCATGTATTTTTCACAGATATGAAATATAATTATTGTTTTGTCTTTTTTCTTTAACTGATTCTCCTAGACAAAAAAGTTAAAATATATTTATAGCATTTAGTAGGGGCTGGAGGCATGGCTCATGGGTTAAAAAAGTCAAGCGCTAAATACCCAAGTTCAATTCCCTAGCTCCACATAAGCCAGGCGTGGTGGTGCACACCTGCAATCCCAGTACTCTGGTGGCTAAATTTGGAGGGTTGCCATTAGTCCAAATCCAGCCTGGGCTCCACAGTGAGTTCAGGACCAGCCTGGGCTACAGAGCAAGACCCTGTCTGAAAAAAAATTAAATAAATAAATAAAATATAGCTTTTAAGATATATATATATATATATATATATATATATATTTGACATTTGACAATATATTACAGTTATGAAGAGCTGGGAGAGTAGCCCACTGAGTAGAATCTTTGCCTATGAACCATGACATTTCTGGTATGAGTCACAGTACCACAAAATGCCTGGGCAGTATACCCTGCGCCTCTAATCCCAACACATTGAATATTGAAGCAGGAGGATTGCTGTGAATTCTAGGTCAGCTTGGGCAACATAGTGAGTTGAGGACCATCCGGGACTACAGAGTGAGACGCTGTCACAATCAAAAGAAAAGAAAAGAAAAAGAAAAGAAAAGAAAAGTCAAAACCATATTACTCTTAAATATAACTTTTGTCATCTGTTTTCCCCCATTTTATCAATATTTAAACCTTTTATATTTAACTTGTATATTTTAATTTAGATTATCTTATCCCTGCTTATCACAGAAATTCTTCAGAAGCTGCATGAGTTTCAATCTTGGCCAATTCTACTTCAGGATCTAGAGCGGTAAACTAGGAAACCTTGTATACTTCATGCCAGCCTTCCAGGAACACCATGCAGCATGGCATAGCAGGGCACCCTGTGCACTTACATTACCAAGCTTGCTTAATTTCTCAGGATCTACATACAAGTCACAAATTAAATGATACGATGCAGGTGTTTCACATGTTGCAGAATTCTGAAAATAACACAGCAGCCAAATACATTTCCGTAAGTTGTTTGTGTATTTTACCAGTCTAGCCATTCCCTTCAATAGGGAAAATTTGAGCTCTTAGAGTAATTTTCAAGTAGGCCAGTGAAGATACTGTTAAATAATACAAAGATTTCTAAAGGTGAACGTTAGGGCACCTCCATACCCAGCTGCAGCTGTGACTCTAATAGAGAAAGTCCTGTGATTTCACCTGTAACTACGGGTGCTCTATTCGGGCCAAGGATGATTTGAATAGACACTTCAGCCCTGAAATGCATTATTTCCTACTACAATTTATATCGTCAGCTAGCAGCATAACTACATGTAAAAAGGGCTTGGAGAATCTTTGGAGAAGTACTTGTTAAATGCAACTCGGAAGCAGATTTCAAAAATTTTCCTTTTTAAATTAATTTTCCCAGGATCCTAATAAATGAAAGCTGGGCTTCCATCCAGGTTTCCAAGCCACCAGAGCCTGATTGTTTTCTATTTGTTTCAGTGTTTAAAGCCAACAGAAGCTGCATTAAAACCGACGGTGCCAAGTAGCGACAAGCACACTTTACGCATAGCTAATGTACAAACCCGAAGCCCCGGGTTATGTTATTTCCAATCCATCAGAATTTAGAGGCGAGGATCTTTGTCCTGCATTTTAGTAACAAAATATTTTAAATATATTAGGTCTATGAAAACACAAAAAATTGTACTAATAACAGAAAAGTAACTGTGCCACTTTGTGCTCTGCATTTTATATTTTCAGTCATGAATATTTTTTAAATGCATATTAAAACAGAAATGAACTTTTTATCATTTTTACATTTTAACTTCACACACACAGACACACACGAACACGTGCGCAAACTTGGTTCTAACTCTTAAAATACTGTAATTGTGACCGCATCACCTCTTGTCCTCTTTTGGGACAACAAAACATTAAATCGCTGCCACGACAAAGCATAGAAAATTACAGCTAATATATTTAAAGTGGTAACAGGATTTAATATTCCGTTTATTTTCATGTGTTTATTTAACAATAAGTTAAATAACTTTAGTTCACTAAGGCTTGAGAATTTTAAATTTTTATTATTCCTATATTCTGCCCAAGACAAAGATTGTCACATTCTACCATCATGAGACACTAGCTTCGAGTCAAGAGAATGAATGTTGAAGGATATATAAGTATCTGCCCATTTTTATGTTGAATATTTTAATTTACTTTTGAACTATTCTTCTATTAAATGAAAATATGTTAGAGTTTATATGTATATATTTTTAAAGAGCAAACCTGATAAGTCTATATTTGAAGCATCTGATAATTTTCCTAAATAAATATGTAACTAAAAATAGCCAGTATATAAAATATATTCCTGAGATATTAAACGACAATCTCCTTTACCTTTATTCTCTTGATGTATTCAGTTTATACAATTTCAATGCTAATCTTTAATTAACCTACCTTAGCTGGTATAATGATTAACAGAAATAAATATCTATTTGTTCCCGTGGTTGTGTCTCCATTGTTTCAAGAGAAGAAAAGTGTGACAAAATTATTCCAAGAATTTTTGGAGGGGCCCTCGACCCAGTTAGCATATAATGTTAAGTTTTGCTGGATTCCCTCCTACTTAATAGTCTATAATGCAGAGATTCAGTCTTAGAAAGCATTGAACTCCAATGTGAACATCAAAAATATGAGACAGTCTCATTTGTTTAGTTTTATATAAGACATTTTAGAAAGCAATATTTGTAGTTTCATAAATCACAGAAGAATTCATAGTTTTTTAATATGTGAAGTTGTTTATTCTCTTTATAGAAAATACCTTCTACACATTTGTTTTTGGAAATCACTCAACAATTTTGGGGTTTATACATAAGTTCAGAACAAAATGCTTCATAATTATGTAGAATGGCCTATAAAGAATAAATACACTTCCATATAAATCTTGCAATAATGTGTCTATTAAAAATAATTTGATCTGGAATATCCCAAAAAGAAAAAAAAAGGTAATCACTCAAATTATTATGTTCATTATCTAGATGAAGAAATTACAGCTCTAAAGTTTCTATTGACAGGATCAGTGGTCAAAAAACTATTCCAAGTTTATCATTTTTTCCATAGTATTGTTTTGACTTCGAAACAAAAAAGCCTCATTTTATAAAATTTCATAAATGCTAAATTATAAATTTATTATAACTATAAATAAATTATAAAATTTATAGAAGTTAAGCCTAAGATGTATATTAGTGGGGAGAAAACACTTGTAAATTCCAAAGGCCATGCACAAAAGAAATTGAGAGAAACATGTCCTGAAACCCCGGGTCCATTCTCCACTGGAAACTGGTAAAGCAATTTGAACCAGACAAAAGATGGATGCCGTGAAACTTTCTGTAAATACTGGACTCATAAAATATTTATTAAAGCAATTTCCCAAATAGTGGTCCCTAAGTCCACAGTTGTGAGACACTAACATACTCACCAGGCTACATCCTTTTCTTTGTTTTATAGGAAAGCCTATGTATGAAAGTACTCATTACCCCAAACCATGAAAAGCAGTTCAATCCCATCCTCCAAGCCATGATTTCTATGGGCCAAATTTGTGTTCAATTATTGATTCTGATTCTGTAATTACCATTTTTCCTTCCATTCATATTTGGAGAGTTTTGAAGCAGGTCCTGGTGAATTGGGTGTTCAGTGGCTAACCTGAGATGACCACCAAGACCGTCAGTTGTGTTAGATAACATTCTTAGTACTGGAAGTGAAACCACATGCAAAGAAATCACTGGAACTTCATTATATAAAAATCTTTTCAATAATAATCAACTGAAATAAAACATCTAAGCATTGGAAGCCTCATATTTCTGTATATTTTCCACATTGTGTGTGCACTAATTAACAGATTTTGTTAATATTCAGTTTTTATTATACTTAAATACTATTAATTTATAATTTTTATTTCCTCATATATTCTTTTTACAAATATTTCCTGGATGACTGTTATGTACCATTTTAAGTTATATTAAAATACTACTTCTCAAAATATAACTTTTCCTATTGTTTCCCCATGTGTTAAAATAGATTCAAAAGTCATTTAAGTTTTTAAAATGATTTCTTGTTCAAGCAATGCGTTTTGTGTCGCCTTATTGAATTTTTCTTTCAGCCTCTACCTACCTGAACATTATTTCTTAGTAGTTGTTTCCATCAAATTTAGAGATTATTTTGTGTATATAGAGCATATTGGGAACAAAGTGTATTTTCCAAGTCTTATTAGATATTTTGCTGTGACTCACTCCCGTGCAGATGGTGCACATCTGAAGGGACTCTATTCTAGCTAGCTAAAATCCAGCGGATGCTCTGAAAAATTATTCTCTCTTGGTGAAAAGTTAGCTTGCCACTGCCTTCCCTGCTGCATTATTAAACACGAAGGAGTGATTCCCTTAATCCCAACCATCTGCTCTTCCTCTACTAAAAAGTGAAAACATCCCCTTGTGTTTACAAATGTTGCTGCTAATGCTTCACAAATTATAAGAGATGGTGGTGAAATTTCTGTATATACTAGAAGATCAAAACAAAATCCTAGTCATCATAAATCTGTAAGAAATAAACCAAATTTATATCACACCATACACCCAACTGTGTTTTAATGTAATGCAATTATATTTAAACTGCAGTCTCAGAATGTAAATTATTTTAGCATCTCAAGTATAACATTTGCATTTTAAATGTACTCCTATTTGTCCAGACTTCCAAAAGTACATACTCTAAGAAAATGGATCATCTTCAGTTTTTGATTTTCACATATTTGTAGACTGCACAGAATTTTAGTGCCAGTAAGGTTCAGTTTATCTTTATTGGAATTAAAGGCAAGACAACACATTTGACTGCTCACATGAACGTTTACAAAACCAAAGCCTCTGGAATTGGAAATCAGGGTCCTATGTCTAGTATCAGATCATTGACATTCAAAAAGTAACTCACATTAAAGTGGTAGTAGACAAAAATCTTTATCACTCTGTAACGATATCTTGGTTTCCTCGCAAAATGATCTGCAGACTAGAATCATCCTTTCTCAAAGACCTCCAAAGCACCAACCAACCAGCCAACTGAACACAGCAAATACTCAGAAATGGCAAGTTCCAAACTACTTTAATTTGATATTCATTTATTCACATGGTGCATATAATGTTACCTGAAGCATCTCCCTATGTATTTTTACAATATGAAGAAACTTCAGTCTTTCAATATTTTTTTTATGAGAGACCAACTGCTTTGGTTTCTTCTAGGACACTGTTAACAGACTGATGTGTATTTCATAAGGTTTTATCCCTTTGCGCCCAGAAATAATGGCTCTTATAAATTCTGTGCCAGGTCCCTTTCACCTATTATTTCTCAAAGCCTTTTCTTTAACTCCTGTTCTTACAAGTTTTCTTTTTCACTTGGTAAGATTTCTGAAAACACTCATTTTTACTTAAAAAGGAACTTGTATAGTTGTTTTATTTTCATAAATAAAATTATGCCCTTTTTGTAAGACTCCTTCCTTCAAATCTTCATTGAGTTCACTCTTATGTACCATACGGGTGTTTTTCTAGTCCATTTGCTTGTCCTAGAGATTTTCTTGCTTTCAATCTGGAAGTCTGAATTATTTACGTAACGAGTTCCCTCTGGTCAGGCACTAGAAACAATTTCCTGTTTGACAGCTTCTACATCTGAAGGCTTGAGACATACTTTGTTGGTAATTATGGCAATTTTCTATACATTAGCATGGCCTTTGGGGATAAAACAAAGAGTTTTTCTGTACAGTCCTATCTAATGCTACATATTATTCCAGATGATTTTCTGTCAGACCTCTAGTTGACTATTCCTGCTTTGAACTTGATCTGGAGAATTCTAAAGAAAATTGTTCTTGTTATGTGAAATACCAATAAGCAGTAAAATATGGTTTTGTATTATATTTATCCCCATCTAATAAACATTCTTTTGGTCTCTTCTTAAATGTGCCTTCCATCAGCTGCCTGTCAAGCTACATTTTATCTCATGTTTTCCTTTGTTTTGCTTTTGTTTTAGAAACACACCTGTTTCCTATTACTTCATGTGGGCCCAATGCAGTAACGGAGTCTCATTTTGTCTTAAATTTTATAACTTCAAATAAGCATTAGCTGTACTGCGGTAAGTATAGCTGCCTCTCAATTTTATTTCTATTTCTAGATTTCACACACTCCTCCCATGGACATGTTTTTGCACAGGTGTCATTATTTCTTTATGTTCACATTCATCTTATAAATTCTCAATCTAAAGTTAATCAAGCTTTATCTACTTTGGTCAGGAAATTCTTGATGATGGTAATTTTTTCTATTTTTACTTTAGGTTAATTACATCTTGAAATAATCAACATCTTTCATAATAGAAGAAAAGAAAAAAATTACAAATATATGTATTAATATTATTTTTATTCTTCTCTGAACTCCCAATGTGTGTATTCTTATATTCTCATTGTATTTAAGTGCCATGTTTGTCAAAGATACTGTTAGAACAGCATGTGGTGGTGCCATAACATTGGCGCAGATGGCAGAATGACCGTGAGCTCTGGGAGACAGCACCAGGACCAGGAGCAGGGGATGGTTTAGGACAACGGGCCCTGCAGTTACTCAGAACTTCCGGTGGTTCTTCTCTACTGCACTTCCACCTGTCCCGTCTCTGCTTCCCAGAGGGAAACGAACTAACTCAACCATCATGACTGCAAAATCCAGCTTTTATTGATAGAGTCAGGAGTTAAAATATTACGGCTGGAGAAAGAGAGACACACGCGAATTCTAAAATGAGGTTACAACTTTTCACTCCTGAGTATTTAGTGAAGCAAAACAGAAAGCAGTAAAATGACATGTTCATTATACGATGTCATGTCTTCCCATCAAAGCCGTTTCCTGTGGAGCATCCCTCCCCCACTTCTTTCATCAGAATCTCACAGGACCTACTGTGATGGCATTCTTAGAAAATTTAATGTTTCTGACATAGTTTAAGACCTTTAACCTTCCCTGTGGAGTTTATATCTTAATAGGGATAGAAGTTTTGAAAATAGAAGTCCTAAGAGAAAGAACTTCAACCTATAAAGTTTTAATGCACTGGCCAACTGCAAGTGGAATAGACACGGTTTCCCCAAAACTCCGGAAATCCCCAACTTGGCTGCAGTCTCCTGCCACTCAGCGTCCTGCTTTCACGGTCCAACCTGACCCATTCTTGGCCCAGGCTTGCTCGTGAACAGACGATAGAGTCCTTCACGATGCTGACATGTTTACCTTTGGTTATTGGCCACAGAATGTACTTAAAATCACTGCTTGGGTATCCGGTATTTAAGTACTATTATGAGCTCTCCAATTTGCTGAGTAGTCTCGCATTTAAAAAAATAGTTGGTACGTGGCACAGCTAAAGATGACGCAGAGGCACTCAGATGAAAACAGACAATTTTGCAGCAGATTGCCTAACATATTGGCAGTTCTCAAATCACATCTCGAATCAGATGAAATAAGTTTCAGAAAGTTATTTAGCATGAAGAATGCATTATTAAATTCGACATATGAAATGTTAATGCAGATCTGCTGGCTCTTATTGCTGCTGGCTCGCATCCCTCCCGTCTGCAACACTGGTATCATAAACTTAACTGTCGATGTGGAGTGAGCGTTCTCCCTCCAGTCAACTAGCAGCTGAGCTTTGTAGACATCATCTCTGCATCCTTAACCACACAGGGGTCACCTTCTAGCTCTGCTGAGGTTAAAACGTCAGAGTTTAGGAATTAACTTTGTGTCATTCTCAATGGTTGGATCTTAAATCAATGCTTGCAGCATGTTTTTTTTTTTACTTTTATATATATATTTATTTATTTATTTATTTATTTATTTATTTTTTGACACGGGTCAAAGACCAGCCCTGTACTCTCTATGGAGCCCAGGCTGGCCTTGAATTCACAGCAATCTTCCTGTCTCAGCCTCCCGAGTGCTGGGATTTAAAGGTGTGCACGTCCGGATTATGGCTTACTTGGCGGTGCTGGGGAATTGAACTCGGGCAGGCACTTGCAACTGCTGAGCCATTCCTCCAAAGCCTTGGGTTTGCATTTTTTAAAATAAAGAATTGTGCCAATTATGATTGATGATGCATACTTTATTTAGTCCAGTGCATTTTCTTTCTAATGTGAGATGCTACTAAGTTTTTACAAAATGCTCATTATTTTGTTTTTCCAATGAAATTCATTCCTGTGTCTTTCTGGGCAGACTGTTTTTGTTGCCATTTTGGGAATCTCTCGGAAGAAATATTTCCTAACTTATAAATAAATTCATAGAATTGGGACAATCATTTACCACAAAATAGAAACACAAATGGTAAACTGCATACACCTGAAATGTCTATGACTTAATTATTTTAAAAGACTCACTAGGAATTTCAATATTGACTTCTCTTTAATAGATATTTAAAAGCAGGCTGTATGGAGACAATTTTTCTAGTAAGATGGACTTTGAATTCTTCTCTCTAAGAAATCTCATTTTGAACAAGGATGTAAAACCACCTAGCTGGCATTTTAATCCTTGGAAAAATATATTACTTGTAAGTCGACTCTAATCTCTCTGGCAAATGATGGTCCTTAAAGGCCTCGTTTTTTCATGCTAAATTAATAATACATATTGTGATTAGCTTTTTGTTACACCCTGGTTTCAGTTTCTATCTACTTTATCTTTTTAACAAAGGTAAACTCTATGAGAGCCTGTACTGACTAAACACTTTCTGTCAGATACAGTTTCAGTCACTTTTGGTAAAAAAAATTCTTTCAGTTCTGTAAGGTTTCCAATAAGAAGATTGGCATCACACTGCTTTAAATGTCAGAAAAACACTAAATTTCCCCAAGTTTGTGCCCAGAGAATATGTATCTTCATTTCTCCCTTGGTGTGATTCCATTCCTCACTTTGCCTTCTGCTTGTTTAACTCACCACTTACGAGGTCGCCTACCCTTCATAAAGTGATCTAGGAATGCCAAAGGTTAAAAATGAAGATGGGACTGAGAGGAAAAGTATTGTACTTGTTCATCAAATTATGGAATGCTATTTCACGTTACTTTCACTACAGGTCTAGAGAATCTTTATAATGTAAGATTTGAATTTTCGAAATGTTCTTCACTGAAACCATGTGGCCAGATGTGATTGGCATCGATACTCTTTTTAGCTGTGTCAGTATATGCAGGTTTTAAATATTTTATCTGCCTACATATTAATTAATATCAATACCTCTAAAACTAAATCATTCTCTTCTATCACAAATGGGAGCGTTTATAGGCATATTTATTTTTAAATCATCTTTTCTGATAAAAGTAAATGAAAAACAGCAATGTTGTTAAAGTATCGCATTAATAATAATCCTTTTAATTTCATACCTTATATTTATATATTCATTAGGAAAATCTGTTACTTTGTTCTTGTTTCTCATTTGTCTTATCTTTTACATTTTTTATTGTTTTTCTCTTTTCTGCAACATAGGTTTTGCACTAAATTGCTTAGAATTTGATTTATCCTGGATGAATGGACAGCAGTTTCCCCCAAGGAGACTGTGAAACTGTTTTGTCTCAGCAGGCTCCACTGTGAATCCCAGCAGGAATGAGGCGGGTGAGGGATAAGCCAGGCCCTAGCTGACTGTGGCTGAACAATTTAAATGGCCTTAAATTACGATCAGTAGATAGTGGTTTAAATACTGGACAAATGTGAACAGCATGAGTATCTAGTGATGCTTTAATTAGTGGTGGTTTCCCAGTAAACAACATCACCAATTGAGTTGTGTGATGAAATCCCTAGAAGTACACTTCTTTTGGACTTTATTTTAGTTGTCATTCATCAAGCTGTATCATATCCACTCAGTAAGTAATAGCATTTTTCTTTCTGTGGGTAAAGTTCTCCTAAGAGCTTTCCCACACATATTATTTCATTTGGTGTTTATGACAGCCCTGTGGGAATTATTTATTTTTCTCTCATATTATAAAATTATAAGGCTAGGCTGGGCAAAATAAATTGATCAATGTGGTAACTTAAAGTGGAAAACCAAACCCCTGTCTCCAAACACTAATTCTATCATAATCCTGTCTCTTGTACTATCTTTGAAATCAGATGTATATCAAACAGGAATATTCTTGCACTTCTGATTGGTGGCAAATTTCAAAAACCATTAAAGTTGATTTTAATCTCTCCTTGAGTTCCTTTTCCAGTAAAGAATAAGTTTAATTAGTAATAGCTTTAAAGTGTACAAAATAAGATAGCATAGAAACAGCAGAATATTTGACGTTCAGGAAGAAGGGGACAAAAATCCACCCCAATGTCCTGGGGTGACAGACTGTCGGGAGGGGGCGGGGAGAGAAATGTTAGATGCTGGAAGCAGAGCCAGCTTCCTTCAGATTTCTGAAAAAAAAAAAAAACAACTAAAAAGAATGTTCCTCTTTCACCAATAACAACGCATATCTAATGTCAACACTGCTTCCCCTACTTACTACTCTTTTTCACTTTCTTTTCTTTTTGAACAAGTTGAACATCGCAGACAGAAAGGAGCGCTAACATTTTACACAAACGTCACACACGCATACACTTTTCAGTCAGCTATTTCAGGTAACTTAAATATCAGCTGTTTAGAAAAGTTGAGAAATCCGATTATCCTTTTGGTTGGCAAGTACAATGACATATAATTATAAACAAAGAAAACTAAGCAGCTGAGCTTTGAAATCCCTTCACATTACTGCAGATAAATGAATGGCGTGGTATTATTTGCATATTATTTGTGTTTAAATTTGAACTTTATATCTTAGTATAAAAATGAAGCCAAGTATTTATCGTTAAGGTAGTAGGATTAATTTCCTACAAATTATACAGCATGTTCCCTGTGGAATATTATCAGCATTCTACAGACTGCTTTCCTGACACCTGAATTTTTATTATTTTTTTTACTTAAAACATGATTTCTTTACAACAAGATCAGTAAATATTGGGAATAAAGGATACTCACACCATGGATTTTTGAAGGTACAATGTCTGAATTGATCTTAAATAAAATAACTTTTTAATTATACTAATAAGCATATTTTACATAATTTCATTTATGCAAAATTAAATTTCAGTCAAATACAATTTTTATTACAAATAGAAGGTGGAAACTATTTGCTCAATAATAATAATCAAAATAGGCTAATAATCAAAATAAGTACACATATATGTGTAATTAAATACTGTAATTATGTTAGAAATATGTTCATACCTCATATCTTCAGATTTATTCATATTTCCATGTCACAATATTTAATAATTTTGATTCCAATAAGCATCCTGTGTTTCATACTATTTTTTCCTAACAAAATTATCTGTTAATTCTAGTGTTTTTTATTTAAACACTTTGATTTTAACATATAAAAGTTATTAGAAATTGTATCATCTGTTCATATACAAATACTTTAAGAGGGTTGGTTGATAACTTATGTATCCTTTAAAAGTTTCATTTACTCCCATGTTTACTAATTATCTATTAAAAATAAATACCTTCTTCTACAATCCAAGGATTATAAGACTTAGAAGGTTTTTTTATAAAATTTATTTCTATGAACTAGAATAACTTCAACTAAAAGTATTCTGAAGTATGACTATGCACAATTTCTAAGTTTTAATTTCATATTTATTGTTTTATAATCATACCTGTCTAAAATTTGTAAAAATTCACTTTAATTTTCACTCCCTTACTCACAATCACTTTTGTGAGAAAGTCATTTTTACAGAAAAAAATCTTAATGTGTGACTCCCAGTTCCAAACGACACAAGTGAATATAGCTGAATATTATCTTTTGTCAACTGATATCTGATAATCATGTTGTAATATAACACATATCTAGCTCTGGCCCTTAGAGATTATTTACAAAAGCTAATGAATTAATGAGTAAATGGATTAGTGAATTAATTATAGTCTATTATAGCATCAGATCTCCAAGTCTACACACCTACGCAGATCTCAGACTGTCTTCAAGTTCTTGCATTAGGTACTGCTGACACGGTGGAGAAATAAACAACAGAGACACTGCCAATCCACCAAAGCTCAAGAATCCACTTCAATTCCATTCTTAACATGCAGAAAATAAAAATAATGACAACAAAGATAATCTACATTTATTCAGCACTCGTTATATACCATATACTGTCCTAACCACATAAATTTTCATTTTAGTCACAATTACTTTAAGATAATATTTCTAATTTTATAATTAAAAAGTTAATTCTCAGAGAAGGTACCAAAACAATTTGTTGTCACCAACAGGGACATGGTAAAGCAAGGATGACACTAATCTGTAACTTGCTACTAGTTACACACAGGTGCCACCACGTCCACCTTATGCGGTACTGGGGAATCAATCCAGGCCCCTTGGCTTTTTAGGAAAGTGCTTTAACCACTGCACTATACCTCCAGCCCAAGTTCTGCCGTTAGAATTCTGAAAAATTTCTATTCTTCAAGAAACTCAATCTGTAGTATTTTGTTATGCTGACCTTAGCTGTCTAAGAATGTCTCATATCTTATTTTTCCAATAAGCTATCTTAAAAATCCTTTGTCTTCCCAACAGACAAATTAATCAGTTATCACCTGCATCAACATCTTTTTCGTGGTTTGTTTCACCTGTTTTTTGCACAACTTCACTCTTGATGTTTTATCCTATTGTATTATACTTTTGTTCATTTCTTTCCTAAACATAATGAATTCTGTAGTAACAATTTCAAATTTAGTATGTTTAAAATTTATCATAGTCTGGATGTCTACAAAAGGTCAAAATATGTTTTTGAAGCATAAATTCTCATCAAGCTCATTATTATGGTTTAGAGCTGTAGTGTCCCCCAAAAGCCTCATGTATTTGAATGTTGAGGATGAACTATGGCTATCCTGTGCTGCTGGGAGGCAGGGCCTGATGAAAGGGAAGGATGCTTGGGGCGTGACTTGGAGAGGTAGCTGCACGTTTGAGCCAGCACTTGGTTTCCCCTCCTGCCATGCCATGGAAAGCTCTCTGCTGCACCTGTGTCATGTGCACTCAGCATTTCTTGCTGCCCGTGTGTGGACTATGAACATCTGAAATTAAAGTACAAGTTTCCCCTCTTAAATTGTGAATGTCTAGTGTTCTGTCTCTGCAGTGAGAAAGTAGCTTAAACACTCACCAAGCCTTTATAATGTTAAGAACGTCTTCATTGGAATATTTATTTGTGCTAAAATTGTGCCTGTTATGGAAAAAGTCACTGAAATAGATAAAGACATGACTAAACGAGTGTTCCTTGTATAAGCTAATTTGTTTACATCCAGGGATTATTTTGGGGAAGGTCTGAACTGTTGCAACGGTCTTTTCCAATACTTTCTTACATTCAGTGTAGTTAAAAGAGAGTTGCTTGTACTCGCATCGCCAATACAATGAAGAAAATCATTCTTAAAAGTTATCCTCAAATATGCTCATTATCTCAAAAATCCTTTCATTCCCCCCGACTCATATATTTCTACTCCTTTCAAAAACCTTTACTGTGGCTTAGGGAAGAGATAGTTCTGATTCTTATATGTATTATTTTAGTAAAATAGAGAATGGTTCTTATTACTTCTATATTTATATTTTGGATATTGACTTCTTTACTAAATATTACATCATAAAAAGAGAAGCACAGAACTAGTGTTAAATATGTAATTTCTCTGTTGTTTTTGGTTGGTAATGTAAATAAATGTATTGAAAAGTTTTAAAGAGTACATAAATGTAAAAATGAATTATTACTAGAACAGATTGAAATTCATGTGATGAAAATCATTCTTATACATAGATATGTTTCTCAAAATAGCATGACAAAAATCATTTTTTAAATTTATAAAACATTTCATCTAATGATAATTTATACTCCAAAGTTAACAATCAAAAAAATCAAGAAATATGTATTACTAATAAACTTCACACTTCCCTTTGAGGTGCATGTTTGTGTAGAAATTTAGGTCTTTGTGTCCTAGAATAAATTCACACATAACAATAACAAATAAGTTAGCATGTGGTAAGTATATAGTATTAGTGAAACTGTGGTTCAAAGTTCTTCACACATACTAAATTAATTCATACGATTGAAATATGATAAAGACAGACTACTGTATTAAAAATAGATTTCGCAAATTTGTTGTGATTACATTGTTTCAGCATTTGAGTTTTAACAACAGTATTATTTGTTGCAAAAAATAATATTAGAAACATCACTTTTGTAATTCTTATTTATCAGAAGCTCTTTATTTTATACTAGAAAATTCAGCAGAAATAGGTCAATATTTAGGTCAATTAAGTTAAGACCCTCCCTGGAATAAATCGTATCTATATTTGAAAAAGGAAATTTGATTAGTAATTTATGCAATGCTAATTAGTTTCTAGCCAAAAGCCACCTCTTACCACCCACATTACCCTTTTATTCCAATACCTTTGGGTTTGTGTCAATCTTTTTTGAAAGTTGTTTAACCTAAAATGTCTTTAGGGGATAATTTTATAAGCACCTTTTAAATTACCACCCACAGTTTCTCACAAACTATGATGCATCAAAAAGATTTTTATCTAAAATAGAAAAAAAGAAAATATTAAATGTGAATGACATAAAGCAATTGGATATATTTTATTGAATATATTATTATTATACATGTAAAATTGAATAAATTAAGTATGAATTGTAGATTGTTAATAATAGACAACAGAAATGTTTATGGTCAATAATAAACAACAATTTCAAACTCTTGGTGGTCATAAAGGATATAAATAATCTAAATGCTAAGAATCTGCAGTAGCTTCAAGATTTTGGAACTGATACTTTACCATCCTCAAAACTTTTATGTCAAATATATAGTCATTTTAAACTGAGTGGGAAATTTTTCTTATTGTGCCTTTGCAATCCAATTTATCTGACTGATGAATATATATGTATATGTATGTGTGTGAGTGTGTGTATATAATGTTACAGACATATTAAGCCCATTTCATTTTACATATGTCAGTTATTTTAAGTGTATTTGATCAGGAAGCTCTTACATTATCAGTATAATTTAGTAATTTTTAAGTCTTTAATTTTTATTATTGCATTTTGAGAATCAAATGTTTAACTGTGCAGAATAAATCCATAGTTGTTCCATGACACGTTACCGAACAATTCATCATGAAGCAATGAGGAAACAAGGAATGGAATGAGTAAATTTACATTTTGGCAATGTCATTCTACCACCCTTGTGGAAGATTAAAGTTTTAGTCACAAAGACCAGCAAAGAGGAAATTGTAGGCACACACAAGAGATAATCCAGGTCTAACTAAATCAAGGTGCCAAAGGGACCTTTGGAAAAGATGAAGGATGGAAAGGGAGCATTTCAGGAAGTAGTGGATACTTGGTACTCAGTGGGACCAAAGAAAACACAGAAAAGAGAACAAGATGAGAAAGAGTTACCACTCATAGCAAAGTATTGTATTTTGAGAAGGTTGTCTTAAAATTATAAGTTAAGTACAAGCTAAAATCTACCTATCTAAATACGGTGTGTGCCATTTTTTTCAATATTACCCATTGGTTTCAAAGTTACTTAGAAAAACTTTTATGTATTTATTTACTTTTTTGTTTTGATCATCTCCAGATTTTAACAACCTAGATTATACTTTAGTGCTTATAAAACTGTGGTTTTTATTTGAAATATTTCACAATTAGTTACATGTTACATTTTAAAACCCTGTAAGTTCAAACTACAAACATAATGGGAATGTGGGAACTCCTTGCCTACATAACCACAGATATGTTTGTATAGAAATAATATCAATAGCAACTGAGATTAGAAACTAATCATTAGTGTTAAATAAAGGTGTCATAGAACAGGATATTCAATCTGATTTAATTTAAATGTAAATTTAACTAAAATGTAAAATTGCAAAAGAATAAGACCACAGTCATTGCTTCCTCCTTTCTTAAAGTTTGCAAGTAATATCATGTTGCATAATCAAATTTGATTGCATGCGATCATGACGCTATTGTATGACTAGGCAGAGAAAGCTTTGCTGATGAATAAATCATGGATTCATGTGCTTGAACTGCATATAAATCCAACTCCTTGGAGTGCTGTTGAACAAAAAGAACTTTAAAGTATTGATCTACTTAGCGTATTTATTTTTAAAATATGGCTTTTGCCCTACTTTAACCTTATTAAACTCTCACTACCAGACATCTCTATCATAGCATTATGAAAACCTATATCAAGGGGAAAATACAGTGTCTAAAGTCAAAGTGATATTGCGGACCACCTATTCATTGCTATTTTACAGGACTACGGATGAATTGCATGTCCTCTATTTTTGTAGAACAAACATGTTAGTGCTCTTAGATTTGTTCAGAAACTATTACCTGTATCTAACAGTACAGGCTTTCTATTTGTCAGAACACGAAAGCTGTGAAGCCAGGATGCCAAATTTTTGGCCCACCTGAGCTGTGCAGAGAGAAGGAGAATTTTCGTGGATTACAATGAAACGAATAACATAATGTCTAAAATAACAAAACTTAGTTTTTTTTAAAAAATTCATTAAAATGTTAAGTTAAATAGCAAAACAAGATCAAGTTTAATAAATAAGAACTATATAAATGCTTAACAAAAAAAAACACCTGTCTTCATAGGCACACATTTGTGAAAACAGGTACAAATAATACCAATAATTGCTCTGTACTCCCTATGTTGTAAAAGAGCATTTATCAGCTAATAAATGAAGATTTTGATTTCACTCATTTTTTCAAGGTAAGATATGCATCTAGAGTACATGTTGGTTCTGAAATCACTATGTAGTAGGGGTTGGCCTTAAAATCATGACAATCCTCCTGCTTCTGCTTCGCAAGTGCTCAGCTCATTGTCATGTGTTATTGCACCCAGCTATGTGATGCTTGAGAATAAATTCCAAGGGTCTTGCACTTGCTAGGCAAGTACTCCAACCACTGAGCTTTCCCCCGAACCTGATTTTCTAAAGCAGGCCAACGATTAAGTGTTACAGCAGTGTTGCGCAATGTATGTGACTACGTATATATGGACATAGGCAAATGTTGATATGAGTCTTATTTTAAAGTGAGTTTCTGAAAGCTTTGCTTTTAAAATGAAATCTATAGATTAAATGAGATAATATGTATAAAAGCAAAACAAGATTGTATGTGTGTATCAATTGCCAGACACGCAAACAAGGATCATATTTGACTTGGATCTGAAAAATGTCTCACCTCTTAGGACAGTGTGCCTGCAGTTTTAATGTCCTGACACTAGATGGAAGCCTTATGTGTATATTCTCTCAAGTAAGTCATTCCAACTAATGGAAACTGCAGAAATAACTTTATTTTAAAAAGAAGCTGGATTCTAACATCCAAATTTCTCTCTTCTAAACTATATCTTTCATCTTCAGATTGGCACTGATATAGAAATAAGGTTTGCTAACTAAGACTTAAATTTTCTTACAGAAGGCAATTTTATGATAAAAAGAGTCAATCTTACCCCCACTCACCCAACATCATTTCATGTCTGTGAAGGGAATGTGAGTGTGATATGGCTGGGGTATCTGTCATCCCATTGATCTCCAGGTCTTATTTCACTTATCTGGATGACAAATTGGTTGTCCCCTTTCCCTTTCCCTCCTGAATATGTGGACTTGGTGGAACAGGATGACTTTCACCAATACAGCACAGGCCGAGGACTATTATGTGGTCCATGGTATGAGACTAGCTATATTCTTTTGCTAGAACATCCACACAAACTCTATCTTCTATTAAGGATTCTAATCCAGTTTAAGTAATGGGTTTCCATTTAGATGAAGCAAATCTTTTTAGAGAGTTTGTGTCAGCATCAGTGCTTCCAACTGGAATCAAGGAATGTGCAAAATACAATAATGGGTAACTTTATCAGAATGAGAGGAAATTTTATAATGAATAAAAATGTTCTAAGAATATAGTTTTCTATTGCATATTTTATGAAGTTGGAATTTTACTTGACTTGGGCATATTTGAACACTTGTGTGCTTCTAAAGAGGATGAGCCATGTAAGTCTTTGAAGTATACTAAAGCAAGGGAAAGTTGAACAGATTGTGGGTTGTTATATGATTCAGCCAAAGGATACTTTTCAACAGATGATCCTGCCCTAGAGACACAGAGGAAGACCTTCCTGTAAAAATGTATCATTTTACAGAATTGGAAAAGTGCAACCGGTCTGACAGTAAGTAGACCTAAAATGAAGAGAATCTACCAAGTTGCTACAGGCAAAGTATACTTGCAGACTAAAGCCCTCATTAGCAGCTCAAAGCTATAAGCCAAATTTCACTGCCTTAGAGGCATCCCAGCCAAGGACGTGGTAATTAGACATGAGGATAAAGTGAGTTGCTAAAGCAAATCCAGCCTTTGCTTATGATTAGGCTTTGAGTGACAGTGTTGAACATCAAGATTCAAATTTAAGTCATCCATGTTGAGCAGCAGACTGTGTCTACACCAAGAAGTAGAAATGTGATCTATCTGGAAGTTAACATTCAAACTGAGCAAACTCTGATTCCACACACCTGAGGAAACGAGGTTAGTGCTGAGGTATGGAGATGAAAGAAAGGTCCAGTGAAGTGTTATATGAGTACGATACACTGAGTTTAATCTGAAATGACCAGCATTACAGCCCACAAACTATTATAGTGTCTGAGTTGTAAAAATGCACATATTTCATTCGTAGACTTAA
This sequence comes from Ctenodactylus gundi, assembly GCA_004027205.1. Classification (NCBI taxonomy): domain Eukaryota; kingdom Metazoa; phylum Chordata; class Mammalia; order Rodentia; family Ctenodactylidae; genus Ctenodactylus; species Ctenodactylus gundi. The sequence continues at coordinate 346,942 of PVKB01000300.1, read as the reverse complement.
TTGGTATCAATGATGTACTGGGAATAATGCAGACTAGTCCCAGTGGGGAGGCCTGTCATGAAGATTAGTAAATTAAAATTATTAAACATTAACAGTGATGGAGTCGTTGAGAGGCGTTGAGCAGGGAACGTGATCAGATCAAGTTTTATAGTGTCAACAGACCACTGAGGAAAGCATATATCTATCTTCAGGTGTGCAGATATGGACCTGAAACCAAATATTTCATTTATGGGCACTAATGTGTAAAGGACAAATTACCACTCCCAGATCACAAGTTTATACATGATCACAATCGAGATTAGCACACAAGAGTCTGCAATTCAATGTCTTTCACATTATTTTACCACTTGCAGGTAATACATAATACAACAATTAAAAATAAATGCACTTTCATATAAAACATTGTTATTGATATTTGGGGATTGAAATGGGCTTATTTTCTAAGACAATAACTTTCCCATTTTTGTTACAATATTTTATGAGCTGAAGGGAGTTCATTTTATGTATATTCAATCAAACCACCAAGTGAATGCACTTAAATGTATGGCTTTATGAATGCATAAATTTGAAAATCTATGTTAATTCAGTTTTATATAAAGTTGTAACATAAAAATTCACTAAGTTTTAAAATAGAACTATAGTAACATGGCTTGATGATAGTTATATGATTAAATCATACTATGAAATTGGTCATATTTGAATTTCATAAATTGACTACACTTTTGTGTTTTGGGACTATGTGCACCTCAGGGACCATACGTGAAGTAGGATGGATGAGTTTGAGACACGAGTCCCACACTTTCAGGAAAGTAGAAGCATTACAGGAAAGACTCACTGACTTTCCCTCTTAGCCACACAATCACTTAGCATGTAGTATAATCTATGAATGACCAGAGATAGGAATTCCAGTCTAAACACCTTTGGGAGAAATAATATCAGCCCAAGCTCTCAACAAGCATGAAAAATATTTTACTATACAATGAGATATAATGACTCAATACGCTAATAGATATTTATCCATAAACACTGAACATAAAATATGTACTGGTCATCAACATTAGTAACAAAAATTTATATAAGGTGCTAACTTAATGTTAAATTTCCTTCTACATTTCACATTAATGTTTAACATGCCCACACAGTGCTAACATTTCCATCAAGGAGTGATTTTAAAAATTTAAGCAGAAAGGAAACAGCTTGGAGGATTATTTTCAAAATTTCTTAATCTAAATCTCTTATAAAACTTTTTAACTCAAATGAGGAGAGTCATTTTGAAGACAGGAATGGTATAAAATAAGAGTACCTGAAATAAATTATTAATATACTGAAAACATATTCATACACATAATTTATTAATTTAAAGTTCTTATTTTGCAAGTTCATGTATAAAATTATTAGATTTTATACCAAATAAAAATTATATGGAAACTTACTTTCAAAAGGTACATACATATAGATATCAAGATAGTGAAAAATTCAGAGAGCCACAGATGGAGAGCAACAAATGGAAATTCACCAGAACAGAGCAGTTGATTAGTCATTTCATTGATGAATTCACACTTGATCATTGAACAATTAATAAGGATAAAGAACAACAAAAATCATGTGGCTAACAGCATTTTCTTTTTATTAAACTGAAATGAACACTTCTCAGGCAGTGATTTAAAGATCTCAACTCCCACCAGCAGTGCTTGGTTTTCTAAAGTACTCCACACCTGATTAAACTCACACACAATCTTCCTAATACTTTCTCTGGAAGATGATGTATAAGATAAATTATCAAGTAATCGTTTACTCTCCCAAAACAAGTTTTATTGATTTTCAGATTTGTGGGAATAGATTCTATCTGTAACAGAAGGAGCCCAAATTCTATATTTTCCCTTAGATAATAAGATAACCATCTTTAATAATGTACAGTATGTCCAATCACTATGTTAGGATACGTATTTTTTAATACTGTAAGTCTCGAAATCAATTTAGAAAAAAAACTCTACCTACATTTGTCTTCACAAAAATACTATCTGAAAATAATTCATATTACTTTAAAGTACAAAAATGTTCAATACTGTAGTAGAGATATTAATTTCTTTGTGAATCACAGGTCCTGAACTAAACTCATGTAGGACAGTGTGCATTTTGAATACATATTAGGTCACCTATTAACCGTGTCATTTTGTTCCTTTGGAATTTCTCTGTTGGTATCTACCCATTAGAATTTCATAAATGTAATACTGGAATTTCATAAACTACCCCTCAGTATTTGGGAGGTATTGCTTCCAGAATCTCCTGTGGGTCCCCAAATAAAATAATGCTCAAGATACTTATATAAAATATAAAATGAAGTGATATTTGCATATGACTTATGCATATTTAAATTCTATCTCACACATAGTGCCTAATACAACACATAAGCTACGAACAGTCTTCCAACTATTTATAAAATAAGAAGAAAATTGCAAGTCCATACAACCCAATACAGATACAGTTTTAAAAGTATATTTGACCTGTGTTGTATTGAAATCATAAATACAGAAACACAGATGCAGAGAGCTGACTATATTTCCTCTGTAGTCCTGGAGTTTTCTCTGGTAACCTTCACTTTGATATGTAACTATCAGCCCACATTAATTTAGGCATCTATTATGGTTATCCTAAGTGTAAAAATGGATAAAGCAGATATGTGTGAGCTAGATAGAAGACAGACAGTTAAAGAAATGCAAGAGTTGAAAAACACATCGGGAGTTGTGTGTTATTTTTTCAGTGACTATCTTGAGTTTTAGATTAATCTGTCAAGTCTTTAAGCTCCAATCTTAAGACAAGGTATCTTAAATGATGATCAATAAGCATTTGTATTATGGAGCTGTGTTTGAATAAAAAATACACGACTGAGTTCTATAAAACGAGCTATATTTTCATAAAATAGGGATATTCTGAAACTGGAGATAATAGGATGTGTCCTTTGAATTTCAGTCAATCAACCACTTTTACTTTTCCAAGCTAGAATTATCTAGAAAAATGATTATGTTTTTAAAAGGCTATGAAGCCTCCCTCCCCAGAAATCTTTCAAACTTCATTGCTCCCACCTCAGAACAGGTCTTTCTTTCTGAGTCAAATTAGTGAAAAAGATTTCCAAGAAGTATGGCTGACCAAAAAATTCTCCAATTTCATACTATCTGTAGTTTTTCTACCATTAGGAAGGTTCTTCTGAAATTCCTGCTAAATCAAATCATTTACTATTCAAAATCTGTGATACCACTGCTCACCTATGAGAATGTCTAATGTAAATAATACTAGTTATAATGAAAACAACAAATGCTGACAAATATACAGAAAATGGTTCACACACAAAACCCTGTCCAAAAAAGTTCTTGCCAACTATATCTATAACAATAAAAAAGACTGATGGATTAAATATACCGTAGATTAGTGTTGCTTAGTGAATAGCCAATAATCAGAAATGAGTGCACATCGAGGAAAAACAGATCCTTGTGAACAAAAGTCCTTTGAATAACTTAACTCTTTCCCCCCATTTTATTGATATGTATAAATGCAAAATTTGAAGTTTACAGTGATCTTGAGAATTGTGTGTACACACATAACTTGGCAAGGTTCTAACACATTTCCCTTTCTTTTTGGCCCTCCCCCTATGGGAATAATAGTTCCCATTATTTTCTACAATAAGATACGTGAGATAATTGTCATATCATATCAGAGAAACCATTCAATATTTCACTTTCTACTTCTGATTCACTTCACTAAGCATGATGGTGTCAAATTGCCTCCATTTGCCTGCAAAAGCCTCCAACCTATTTGACTTTATAGATGCATATTGTCCCATTGTGTATAAACAGGAGATTTTGCTATCTTGTATCAAAGATGAGCTGAGGAGAGATTCACAGAGTATTTCCAAGTTTACACCTCTAATTTGTAATTTAAAACACACCATGTTTTGTGTCTTTCAAAAGGATGGAGATCTGATTCACAGATAGAAATAAATAATTAAATAAAATGTAGACACATTAGTACAGGATGGAAAGGTTAGCATACATCAAATGCAATGAGTTGTCTTAAAAATAAACAGTTTTGTACTTTAAAATTATTACATTTTATTCCATTAATAATTGCTATAATTTATGTCTTAGAAGTACCCTGTAGATGTAACATTCCTTCAGCAGACACTGTTAGCAAGTGTCACATTTTAGTTTTCTCCATATGTAAACATTACCCTCAGGAGATAAAGATGAAACTTCTATCATGAAAGATTATGTACTCTAAATGTCAGTCACTTAAAATACTTTAAACGTTTCATTAGATTGTTAATGCAAATACCCTAAAATTTGCTACAAACTATCTTTCAAAGTCTTATTTTCTTCTAGATGAACTAGCTGGCAGATACAGACACCAGTTATGGAGCCAAACAAGTCTATGAACAGTTATAAACAGCGCTATTCAATGAACACAAACAGAAGAACTCCATGAGGTATGAAAGAAATGTCACGATCCGATCTTCAATTAAGAAAACCATAACACAGCTAATTGTTTTTGTTCATAATGGCTAGTGGATCCTTGTCCAGCTCTTAAAGCAGCCAGATGCACCCCTAATTTGCATATACTGATGTATGTACATGCGCAGCTTTGAGCTGTACACCTTTGTCTCAGAAGAATGTTGAAATCAGTTTCATCTTACATTTCTTCCCTCTTAAATGAAATGTTCATTCAATGTATAGCTCTTCAATCTTAAAATACACATTTAGAAGTCAGTTATGCTTCAGGAGAAATATTTCTTAAAATATTCAATTCCTTTTTATTTTTCAGTCATGAATTGGTAGATGAGCTCACTTTTGTTTTTATAATATTTAAGTAGTTAATTTTAGATATTTTTAAATATTTCAGTGGCACATGAGTCTAGTTTATAGAAAAATGAACCTCTATGGGTGTTCAAAGTCTTGATAAGGCCGATGTTGTAACTCAGTTGTAGAACACTTGTCTAGTACACCAAAAAGCTCTGGGTTTAATTCTGAACACTGAAAAAAAAAATCTAGAAATAAACATATAGCAATACTTCTGAAGAAACATTAATCATCTCTTTCACCCAGAAGAGTAGAAAAAGATATCATAATTGTATAAAATTAAGCAATGTGTTCAGAAAGGACCCACAGAGCAACATGGATGTGGAGCTTTAGAAATGTCAGCTGACCTAGCTAGTCCATTATTGTGATACACTGGACCATAGGGGTAACCATGTTGTACAGCTACCCTGGACATATCTGTCCCTCAGATTTCTGCACTGGAGTCATTATCATTTAGATTTAGCTGTTTTAAGAGAGGATGCATTGCATAACAAAGAAGTTGCACTCAATGTCAACAAGTTGTACACCCAAAGCAGTTAAATAATTTTTGAGGCAGAGTCTCACTCTGTAAGATAATTTTATATAACATATATTTTTCCAAAATTTAAAAATGCACAGGGGTGAATCATAAGACTTTCTAGGTTCTTTACATGCAAAATTTAATAATGAACTTAAGTATTTAGAATCAGGGTAAGAACTGTCAGTAACAAAAGATGTAGCCAGTTTGAAATTGTTTGTGAATTTTTAATATAAAAAAACAGTTAAAATTTTTAAATACTGCTAACGGAATACATGGGAATGTTTTGTTAAAGATTATTGGATCCAATTAAAGGCATAAATACAAAAGAGCTATGATTCATTTTAGAACAGGTTCTATGGGAACAGAAACAGTTTTAGGAGATAAAACTTCTCTGAGATCCTCTGATATACTGGGTGCACAAGAGTCCTTTGAAACCAGTCATTTGTGTGGGAGAATTCAAGCATTTGCTCCACTTTCAGTTGCTAGCCACCAAAGTGCAGATCTGAAACACCCTTTCCATTTCCGTTTTGGGCACAGGGTTTTAATTGCTGCTTCTGTCTTTGGTGACTGCATAAGTAAAGAGGTCGATTCAAAAGCTTGTAATTTCATTACCTCTTTTAAGATTCCAGGAAAATGGAATATTCATTAGTTTTTCTAATGAATATCTGGGCATTTGTTCAAGGCGTCATTCTGGCCCACACAAGTTTACATGAAAATGGAAAGAAGTAGTTACCTCAAATATAGTTCTCTTTTTACTTTATTTTATTTTTGTTATTTTATTTTATTTTTAGTTTAATACTTGGTTAACAGTTCAAAGTGAAACAGAAGTAGTTTTATTACCCAAAAATTACTAATTATTCAAATAAAATTAATCTATATTTTTTATATTGAAAAAATAGCATGTTTCTAATCCTGTTGCTGTTTCACTTTAACCATGTAAAATTGTGTTGCTTTGCTTTAGTGTTTACATATTTTGTCTTGGTTATAATTATAAGTATCTTCAAAAGAATGGGATAATTCTGAAAATATTACAAAAATTTAAATAACTGCAAAATGCATTTCACATCTTTTTTTATGAAACCCCAGTGCTTCTTTTTTCCATATATTTTGTCCCATGATTGCTATCAGATGATTAATTCTAGTTTAGTCTTCGATTTTAATTAAACTGCTTCCTTTGACCTTCAAAACGCCCTGTTCCTTCAATATCTGGTATCATTTTCTTAATCATAAAACATCCAAAGAGGAATGCATGTAGGAGTATAAATAATCTCACTTAGCAACTCAACTCCTGAAAATCAGTATGACTACACACAGGTTTTACTACAGGTACTCTGAAAGATTTGCTATTCTTTGAATGAAAGTCATAGCCCTTTGTCCTTCCCTTAACCCCAAAAGAATTTTATGGCTTTAATAGTCTATGAAGATCATTTTTATATGAATTTAACTTTTGCTTCAGTTATGTTGCTTAACAATCTTTGAATAACTGGACATGATATTGGACTTATAGTTTTTATTTATAAGTTGAATAAAAATAGAAAACAAATGTCACAGTTTGGTGTTACATTAAAAACTAATTAGAAAATGTGAAGACATCAGCGTCTTTCTTATATTTTTTGCCTTCTTTGCATATTAACTTTCTGGGAAAATGTTATTACTTTATAATCTACATAGCTACAGGTGACTTTGCAATCAACTAAAGAGGAGGCTCTGAAATGTTTACACATGAACAATCTCTACACCAGGCATGTGGAGTTGGTAGGTACCATACAATACGGTAAGAACAAAGGCTAGCTGCAGATTTCGTTGGCTGTCTTTGCATCCTTCCTCCATTTGGTCTCAGTAACAATAAAATAGGAAAGCGGGAGAAGATGATCATGAATTCAACATAATTTTATGAGTTAGAATAACATGAACCATCTTAAAGAAACTGTTACATAGACGCACGAGTTGTTCAGCATCTGTAAAGGCTGACATCAATATCAACACACAATACAAATTGGAAAAGCAAAGAATAAAGAAATAAAATGTCACTAGATTAGCACTCATTACACAAACTTTCAGTATCCTTTTTCCAGTCTTGTGTACTAGGTTTTATACATATATATATATATAGAGAGAGAGAGAGAGAGAGAGACAGAGAGACAGAGAGAGAGAGAGAGACAGAGAGAGAGAGACAGAGAGACAGAGAGAAACAGAGAGAGAGAGACTCAAACATTAACACAAGTTGTAAAATAAATGTAATACTTCACATCAGAATGGACAGATATTGATGCAACAATGTTCAGGTACATATGGCAGAGATATCCGTAACTCATATTCATTTAAAGTACTCTAAGGAAAATGCCACAAAAATGTGTATTTTAGCGGGGATTATAAAGGAAATATTATTTTCTGCATGCTTCAGAACTTAATTATTTTACAGGTGAAGCTATTTTCATGACTCTACTTATATTTTATGAATAAGTAACAAAATCACTGTAATTTCGTAACTGAAAGTTGGGAATATCAGTCTTTCAACAAAAAGAAATGACTCATTGTGATAAAGCGAAGGACAACAGCCTCTCCTTGCGGAATTCCGCACTGGACTCGGCAATCTTTGCTCTCCCTTTCACCGCTGACTTCAGTCTCTCCAGCTTCCCATAAAGGCCTGTCTGCTTCTCCAGCTGTGCCAGCTCCCAGGGCCACATGTTGGCTGCATTTGGCAGCAGGAACATAAGGAATGTGCCAGACGCCTGAATATTTTTTCTTTTATTCATTCTTACTTTTCTTTATGTTTTTAAAAACAGCATCTGGTTCTCCACTTGTTCCCTGGCAACTGCTCTGTCTTCTGGACAGCCATCACTAACAGTGTTAACACAAAGTGACCACTGCCAGAAACTCGGGTTCTGGGACCCCAGTGACCTTACAGGTCATCTAGCCAGTGCACCTGCTGCTGGTGTAGAATCAGGATGCTGATAAAACTATAATCTCCTCATGGTTCACCAGTCTAGCTTTGCAAACAACCCCAGGCATGGAAGAACAAATTATGAAAAAAGCAAAGACATTCCAAGGCATATTTTTCTATAATCCTTCTACGTTTTTCTAATCCATAACAGTCATTTTTATGCATTCCAGAACTAGGATAGGATTATGTTACTTCTCTAAACTGAAACTGTGGCCCAAATGTTCTCTCACCCTCTGAACAATTTTATTGTCAACACCGACCTGTTAATGCTATTATTATTCTCCTTTTATTTAGCAGACTCATTATAAACTTTGTGGAACTAAATTTCTCTCAGTTGGGAAATTCTGATGTGAAAATGACTTCCTAGACTTTCTATTTAAATTAATATCATTCAAAACAGGTCATCACTGATTAGAGTTTTCCTCTCTCTCCAACACATCATCGCTTGTTTTCAAGCTCAAGAGAAATTAAACTTGACTTGTCACTTGAGAATCATGGCTGAGGCAGTAAAAATAGATTTTCTTCAAAAGTTGGATGTGTATGCTGAATGCTTAATGCTCTCCTTAAAGAAGAGAAACAGCTGAAATATATATTTACTACATAATTCCTAATGATATCTCAGTCGCAAGGTAATAAGCTACTATGTATTAATTTAGCAGAGTAATAAAAATATTGTTTATGTCAACATAAAGTATGAACTACATTCCAATAAAGTGGGAACTTAGAAAAGACTGTTACATTTTCATTAATATTATACACAGATAAATGCAAAGAATCTCACAAGTCTTCTGTTTTTCAAAGTGTCTAAAAAAGTTGCTTTCGATAAGCATTAAAAGTAAAGGTTAGAAAAGTACTTTGTTTTAAATATTAAGAAAAATAGTTATGATTTGGGTAAAACATTGGTATATGTATATATAAATATAGTTATATTCAGTATATATTTACCTTGGATATGTTCATGAATTTATTGTATATGATATAGCAGATAAATAACCACATAGGAAAATTCAAAATTTTTCAGAAAACATCATCAAGTTATTTGAAAGGTCCTTACATATACTCTAGAAGACATATATATCAACTCAAATGCACTGAACGCAGAAGCAGAAGTAATCCAGCTTAACTTTGATAGATTAAATGTACACAGTGGCTTTTGCAAATGAGTTTGGCTTTTTGTCTGTTGAGGAAAATCTATTTTGGGGCAAAGATTTTATACATAAATCATGTGTTTTATTTTGATAAAATTGAAGACCACTTCTGTTCATAATTGTGATTGTGCCTGTGAGAATCTTACATACAGAGAACATTCCAAGCATATGGATCGAGTTAAAAATGCCATCTGCACCCCACATGGGACCTACACAATAAGTATCAGGATAGTTTTACAAGAAACACCTCTCTAAACTAAAAAGTAGAAAAGGATTCTAAACTTGTATAAGAAAATTTGGATTATTTTTAGCAAGTTGTTGCTGAACAGAATGTACAAATATTCACACCTTTGCATAGAACATTTTCTAAAGATGTTAGAAAAGTGATGAAATTATCTGAATCAAACATTTAATTTTGTGACATTTTGAATTAACTAATTATGTGCTCTATAAAAAGAGTCCAGAAAGGGAAAAGTACCAGCATATTAACTATATATATATATATATATATATATATATATATATATATATATATATATATTTCTAAAGTCCTTTTGAAGAGACCATTCATTCTACACTAAGTATCACTGAATCAGCATTATTATTCCTTTTTCTTTTTTCCAAAGATGTGTTTATCTTAGCATTGTTTGCTCCAAAAACCATAACATTACTCCATCATCAATTCAGGGCATATAAATATAGCAATAAAGTCAGGCTACTTTTTTCAGTTGTGTTCATATTTCTTATGAGTCTTGAGTCAATCTAGTGAACATCACGAAGATTTCAAAAAATGAAATTTTGTAGGATTGACAAGAATAAGTCTTTATATATAATATGTAATATGTGTTATAATGCGTGGACATACAATGGACATAGGTAGAGATATATATTCCTCTTTTTCCATGAGGCTGTGCCTCCCTCTGTCACCGTTCATATTTGTCTCTTTCTCAATTTCTCTCTCTCTCCCCTGCAGTAAAGTGTGATCTGCATTCTTAAAATCTAGTTCTAGCAGAATTGTAACAGGAAGTATCTGAAAGTTCTGTTCAAATCTTCTCTTATTTCTTGGTATTTTTTTTTTTGTCAAGACTGCCATCGTGCTTGCAAATTTTGATTTATGTTTATGAGATTGATGACAAAAACTGGTTTTGAGGACCACCTGCTACTATCATCATGCAAACAGGAAAGTTATTTCTTCTGAAAAATGAAGTCTTGAGTCCGTGCATGGATATAGGTTAAGAAGTAGGTTCATTAACAGATTAAGTGTTCTCCAAATATATGAAAGTGCAAAAATGAATATTTGTTAAATACCACTATTGTTAAGTAGGAAAAAAGGATATATCTTTGACAATTAAATGTCAAAATCTTCATCACAAAAATGAAAAAAAATAGTGAAAAGGAAGCTACTGTTAGAATATTTTGATCACATGAATTAGTTTATTCTCTTATATGAAAACTTTACAATGAATTTTCATGTAAATCATTAAGTAAATAAACATTTCAGTTCATTTCATTTGATTTTAAATGGAACCACAAATTGGAGTTTGTATTAGTAAAAAAGAAAATTAGTTGTCCTTGGTTTTGCTAAGAACTTCTGTTCAGAAATCAGAAGATTTAATGGAATAAAGTCACAGAATACAGTTTAATACAGTTTCTTTCTATTGTATTGAAAATGGCAACCTACTGATCAACAATTGTTGATTTTATTGTCATGTTTAGTTTTCAGATTTCTTTACTCAATTTAATAGTAGTAGATGATAATTTTCATCTTAGTTACAATTAAATATAATTGTTTCTTTACCCTAAGGAATATGAGTTTCAACATGCCCAAGGACACTCATGTCAGCAAATGCTAAAACCACTCACATAAATGGTTTCAGTGGGCTGGGAGCTAGGCTCAGCAGTTGGAGTGCTTGCCAAATAAGTGCAAGATCCTTAGTTCGATACCCCAGTATTACATAAGCTGGGTTTGGTGGCACTGGCCTATAATTCCAGAATTTGGGATGCTGAGTCACCAGGATTGTCATGAGTTGAAGGCCAGCGTGGCTATGTAGTGGGTACTGGATTATAGCGGGAGATTCTATCTCAAAAAATATTTAATAAACATAAATTACATTGCATTTTAATACAATCTATTAAAGTGTTATATCTTACATCATCTCTTATTGACTCATATTGAATTCAGTGTAAGTTCTATGCAAATAGTTGCCATAAGACATTTTTTAGGGAACAGAATAATGAAAAAATCTTTACATGCTCAGTATAGACATTTTTTTCTGAATATTTTGCTATTGTGATTGGCTGAATCCAAGTATATAATACAAATACAAATATAAGTATATATATATATATATATATATATATATATATATATATATATGCATGCATAAGTACATTTTTATGTTGTTTTAAAACTAAAATTGTATTTTTCATTTTTATCACCTTGTCCAATTTTACAGGACACTTTGAAGTGCTGAGATGAGATACAATGTAATACTATGTCCCTCTGACTTCTCTAAAAGAAAAGGAAATGCTTGCTGACATGTGACTCCCCACACTGCTCTGAGCTCATCATGTTTTGTTTTTTTTTTTTGTTACGCAGTCACAAGGTTACTGCAAAGTGACATGAAGATGCTATTAAAACAATAAAACCAATAATTCAGAATAAATGGCTTAGGAGTCCTGCTTGAATACCTTTTAAATTTGTTCATGGATAAAGACTCTTATTATATTGAACTAAATATATTTTCAAAATCTAAAAACTTATTCACATTGACACCATGAATTATTTTCTAAGTTCAGTAATTTTGATGCCTGTCCTGATTTGTAACTCACCGTCTAGTTGCCTAAGCATGCACATGGCACTTTGTGCATTGTAAAATGATCAGTAAATTATCTCCTGTACTGTTGCTCTTAATGAAAGAATACAAAGTTTTTCAGAGAGCTACAATTGTGAAATAAATGGTTTCTATGATGACCTAGAGCAATCTGGATTCTCTCTAAACTGAGTTGATGAACATTAAAATGTTTTGAAATAACTTTCAAGATTTAAATAATGACTGCTTTCACTCCAAGTTTTGTGATGCATGGTTCTCCTAATTGTCCTCAAGGCATTCTGCATAGTAACACTGTTTCAGATAAATTCATGATAGTTTAAAAGGTTACAGTATAGTTTGACTTTATATTTTGAATTATGTAAACTCATATGCATATATAGGTATATCAAAAATATATACAGGAACAAAATATATTGGCCATGCCTTATGGCTCTCTGTGGTCTTACTGAAATATATGTAAAGTATTTTTTCAGTTTCTAAAATGAAAATGACATCATGATACATAAACTAGGTATAAGTGTGTAAGAACATGCATATATATATATTTATATAGTATATAAATGGGTATATATATATATATAGTATATATAGTATATAAATGGGTATATATATATATATATATATATATATATATATATATTCCAGACAAAAGAATTAATTGAGTAACATCCTTATCCTATGTGCAATTTTATAGTTAATCTAAAATACTTCTTTAGATTAATAAGAGCCTGAAGTTATTTTTTTTTTGAAATTGTCAGGTGTGCAAGGTAAGATGATTCTCAGTCTCACAGGCTGCACACTTTCTTCTAGTTAGTACACTTAACAACTAAAAGTACAAAACAGACTGAAGGCACAATCAAAATAACACAGACTTCAAGGTAGGTCTATCTTCTTGCTTCCATGTATATCACCTGTGACATGATCACTTTTAATTATATAAAGTGTGTCTGTGAAATCAATGCAACCACACTGAAAACCAACAAATAGTGTCACAGTCCCATCTTCCTTTTCCTGTCACTATTTTTATCAGCATCCTAAGGTAATTCTTTTAAGCCAGTAAAAGAATAGCATCTGAAATTTTGTGGAAAATATGCTTGATTACCATGCTTTTTAAATGCTAACCATGACCTAAGGAGTGTGATTAAAGTACTCTTTACTCTATAAAATTTCTGGAAATACCAAATACCCCTGCAAATATTTGATATTGTGTTCATATATGCTGAGTATAGTATAAGTCCCAAAGTCCCCTGCAAAGTATATGTTTGAGTGTGTGAGACATTAATATGATTAGTATAATTAGTATACTGGTATAACTTGCCCTAATTCTACCTTTATGCTTCATATGTAAAACTCAAATGAAATCAACAGGGCACTTAGTTTTGTTTAAGTAGATTATTAGCTTTTAATATGATTTACATAGCAGAATGATATTTTTAAAATAAAAAATGATACCCCGTCAATTTCAATGCAAATGAAAAATTTTTACCTATGCTCCTTTACCTTAATGCATATCTTTGCAATAGTACGTCAGGGAATATCACATATATTTGTAAATAATGGCAATTTTAAAAGTGTGTAAAGCTCATCCAAACGTTTTAAGTTTCCACTGTGGAGTTTTGGTGTCCATTATCATCTCAGTTACTATGTTCTCTAATGTAAGTTTTTTTTTAAGAACACAGATAAAATGAATATTAAAGTATAATCAGTGACTGAGGATACTAAATATTAATCTCAGTCGGTGCTTATTGTAACACAAGCCATAGATTGTTTTTGGCATTAGTGTTGACCCTAGGGCCTCAGATGTGCCGGGGAAGCACTTATATCTCTCTATATAATGCTTAGAGGAAGGCATTTCCAGAAGGCTCTGCTGGAATTTGTATGCTCACCAGAACTAAGGACTACAACTCTCAAATAAACATGATAGGTGATAGGAAAGATTACCCTTGTTCACACATATGCAGTGAATAGAACATAAAATCCCAGTGTTTTATAAGGGCATCACCGCCATGTTAACTCATTATCCCAGAAGACAGTAAGCAGTGCAGCAGAGTGGCTCAAACAGGCTCTTCTGGAAATTATGCTATTTGAACAATAAAGAAAAAGAATATCACCAGCTTCTTTTTCCTTTCCTTCTAAGGGATGAAGCACACAGTGTAATATATCCAGTGCATGATGTGTGGTAGGTACTTGGCAGCCATCATTATTATTTTTTTTCACTAACTTCTTAGCCTCAGTTCCATTTTTTAATTTTTTTTAGCTATACATCTGTTTTCTCCTCTCTTTGTCAATTATTCACTCTCTACGTTGACTCTACTGTTGTTCATTTATTGATTCTGTTGAAGAGTCTTATGGTAATTAGAGAAAATAAGAAATAGATTTTTAGAAATAAAATATTGAGCCATGTATACCAAAATAAGCATAGATAAGAACAACATATTAAATGACCCATTCTTAAAGAAACACACGATTGCATAGACCATCTCTGATGTGATCCTCATTAGTTACATGAGCTTCAGAGTGATTTAAAGATCTATGTATATGGATATTTGATAATGTACTTGGGCCTTCAATTTAACTTAAATTAAATTTTTAATGTCAGAAAAATTGTGGATGTGAGCACTAATTTTACTTCTGCTTCCTCAATGAATGACTTTTAATGAGTCAATTATCCATTTAAGCTTCAATTCCATCATTCTCAAACAGAAATGTTCAGAAAATTGGTGTCTAAATCTTTTGTAGTTCTAAAGATCTAGGTTCTCATAATTATATTTATTCAGCTATGCCTCTTTTTCTCAACTTGTCCCTTTGATTGAGTGTACTGAAACATAAAAATATGGAATACCATTCAAATAGTGATTACATTTTATCTGTACACATTTTAAGGCTATTCTAGGAGTGAAATCTTTTAACTTACAGACAAAATAGTAGGCATGATCATGGAAATTTTAAATTTAATTTATATAGAAATAACCATGATATTTCTCTAAAAATAAAAGTAATTTAGCAAAAGACAGAACAAAACTTTCATAGGACAAGTTTATCTGAAAGTATTTTCTGGACTTCAGAAAGACTGTGACTTCTTTGAAATTTCAGGAAAGGAAAGATTTTTGATGTGCATTTAGATGTGCCTTAGAATTCAACATGGCTCCTCAAGGAGTACTGCACTGGGATTTTACTGATACTAGGGACCCTTAGTAACAGCATGGATATTATTTTCAATTAGATAGATCATGAATATACAGATAGATTCTTAGGAAAACCTTCTTAGGTAGGTGATCCTTTAATATATCTTGAAAAAATGAAACAAAAACTTTTTAATTCATAGAAAATCATACTATAATTATAATTTGAAAGAAATAAGCCAGATGGAATGCATGCACTCAGTGCATCAAAATATGGTCAAAGGGCACTTATGATACCTCCTCAGATAAATTCACGTCAAGAAGGGAAGAAAGTAATTAATCTTACAAGTGATTATAAAAGTGCAATGGCAAAACAAGCTTCAAAGAAGAGATCTTAAAAAGCTACAGCTTAAATCATGAAGATTTTCAAATCACAAGAATGATTAGGGTTTATAAGAAAACAATAATCAAGTTCAAATGCAAAAGTGAGTTCAATTGTAGTAGAGAATGTTAAAAAATTATGTAAATGACCTCTCCACAAAAACAGCCTGGCTACAGGCAGTAAATAAACCCGGGGTAGAATTGCAAATATTAAGGAATCTTTATTCCTCTGCTGTCTGGAGTAATAGTTAGGGAAGGAAGAAAAAAAAAATCTTTGTAGATAAAGTTTAAGCAAATTTCTTTTGGCTTCAATGCAATCATATTTTTTTGAGGTTTTGAGGGGTAGAAAGAGATGTTGTGAAGGTAACATGGTAATTAGCTACTTTTTAAATCACACATATTACTTTAGAAAATGTTATTTTTGTGATGACTGATTTAATTTACCACTAAGAAAAAATAACTTGTGCTATTACATCCATAATTCCTCAACTTAATTTTAATCTCCTAGAAATACTATTAAGCTAGATGGTAGGAGCCTCCCCCTCAGTTTTCTGATTCATTCTGTCTGAGCTGTGCCTGAACGTTTGTCATTGCAGAACTTTCCAAGTACACAGGCTCTTCAGGGTCCCTACACCCATGCTCCTTCCTGTAACCCCTCCTCTCTGGTTCCGTAGCTCACTTCCCATTCGCAGTGTTGTAAATAACCCTAATAAGCTCATTGGCTCACTAAATTGGACTTCAGGGGACCTGTTACTTTGGCCTCTCTTTGGTGCCCTACACGAAGTGAATAAACACTAGTGTTCAAGTCTCCCCAAGAAAAGGCCTTCTCCTGTCACAGTACTGGAAAGCCCAGCCTAGCTCTGGTGATACCTTATTGCATTCTTCAGGAATGATGGACATACATGATGAATCTTTTCCTCATGTCAAATTCTCAACTGAGTTTTTTATTAACTACATGACTACCAACTCATGACTGAGTCTACAACATGCAGTGCAGCTCACATGTTTTTTTTTTTTTTGATTCTAGAATATTTTCCTTTGCACAGTACAAAGTAATAAATCAGAGCACACCTGCTGGGGCACATCCTAGCTCCACTCTAACTAGATAACTCTGGGTTATTCATTCATTTCACCTTACCAGTGAGAGATTGTGATAAAATATGCCTCTCGAGATTGCTTTATATTATCAAAAAATGAATGTATTATGTAGCTTAGTACAATGCCTGATTCACAGTGAATGCTACATGTTTCTACTGTAGTTTTTTTGTTATTATTTGCTTACTTTATAGTTAAAAGGTTCATTTCCTTTTTTGAATAAGAATTAAGTATGAGCATTAAGAATGTTTATTATCCATTTGTGCTTCCTCTTTTGCTAAATTTCTAAGTTGATCAGATATTCTGAGAAATGTTTTTCTACTGGTTATTCACTCGCTGTACAGTATATTGTAAAAGTGTGTTGGGTAATCATATATAGGCATCTATAGTTCTCCTTACTTCTCTCAAATATACAATTTTTTAAAGTATAAGAACAATCCAAAATGAACGGCCAACACCTGTATGTGTTACACATGTGTCTTCAATCTGCACTGTGTTCGTACTCTGTTACATTTGCCTTCTGTGTATTTTCCATCTTAATATTAGTTTATATTCATTGCAGCTTTCATCCCACTACTGCTAACACTGCAGGTTGCTCTGCCCTTCTGTCTGTTTCCAGGCTAATTTGATTCTGGTATCAGAAAATGCATTCCATAGATATGAGCATGTCATTAACAAAATACTTAACATGTGCTAATACTGACCCCTTGAGACCCTTCCTGCAGTGCTGTACTTGGAGGCCGAACATTTATTGATTATGCCTACTTGAATTTATATCCCCAGGTTTTTCATTCAGGTATTTATCCAATTAATTTATAGGCATATATTAGGTCACACCATAAAAATGCCTTTCTCAGACTAAGTATTCAGTATCCTTTCATTATTTTTATCTTCTAAATTAGGAGATATGCCAAAGAAGGCTGTTGTAGCATATGATGTGACCTACTTTTAATATATTCACATTTGCCACTTACTTTATTAGACACCTTTCTTCTTGGTGTGCACATTTGGACTCTTTAATTATATGCTCAGCCAAAGATTTCTAATACTTGAACGCAATTTAGGAAGCAAGGAAGTGAAGCTCCATAGAGATTTCAAGATACAAAAATAAAGACAAAAGGAGAAAAAATAGTATTTCAATCCTAAAAGGATTTGTCTTTCTGTAACCTTCAGCCTTAAAATTGTCTGTAAGATCCTAGGTTATTTCTAATTCTGCCCCTTAAATTACATCCTACGCATTCCAGACAGCCAGGACAGTCTCTCTCTCTCCTTTTTCTTATTATTATTCTGATTGTTTAATGCATAGCAAATGGGAACTCTGAGACTCTAGACTTCTTTTTTTCCCTTGAAACCTCTAAATAATTAATTAGACTGTCGAGCTCTCACTGCTGCAAATTTCCCCTTCATGCTGGCCAGGGTGGCACGCATTTATCCTTAGGCAAAGCCACAGGCTAGAACAGTTTTCATATTAGCGAAACATCTTAGACAATGGCATGTTAGCGCTGAAGTCATAACATGAAATCACTCAGTCCAATGAAAGAGGTGAAATCTGTAGAGCTTTTGGATAAATGTGAGGAGTAAGTGTGAGTTCCAAGGGAGCCGTCAGCAACTTGAAATCTAAATCACCTGTGATTTTACAAGGTGGCAATGTTTATTGTAATAGTGCTACAGAGAAAGTCAGATGCCCGCAGTCTCCTGCAATATGTTGGCTAAAACGTTTCACGGGAACAAAGATGGATGGTGTCTTGTTCTTTTTAAGTTCCTTCCAAAATCTTAGAAATGTACATTACAATTTTTTTGAAGTCACAAGTTAAAAAAAAAAAAACAACTATCCAAAACACATTCCCTAACTCCTTACTCTCTTTCTCCATTGCTGTAGAGGTATATAATAGGGCCTCCCTTGGTAGGTGTTCCCACAAGACATACGGAAAGTGCCACGGAAGAGCTGCTTCTCAATAGTGCGGCATTATCAGCCACACTGCAGTGCTGCTCTCAGACCGGAGCTGTTATTGGAGGTAAGTGAGTGGTAGTGCCCACTGGGCAGGCCACAGAGCAAAAGCAAAGGCAGCTGAAGGAAGGTGGCATTTGAGGCCTGTGTTCTCTCCCTGGTCGGTGGTTATAAAAACGATTCGTTTTCCAGCAGTGTCTTAATCTTTCCAAGCAGAATTGGAGGCATTCTCTGAACTAGTCAACACTGCATGTACTGCGTGCTGTGCTGTGAAACAAAGATAAGCTGTTTGGTCTAACTTAAAAAGAATGCATACAGCTTAAGCAAGCACACACCTGACACACTATGAGTTCACTCTTGAATATTTGTAAAAAGCATGAAATGCAAACAAATGAAAATGTACCAGTTCTGCAAAGGGGAAAATGAACGTAGAAACTGTAAGGCTTCACTCTGCCGGCCAAAAGAAGTCATTTGGGGGACATGATGGATTAGAATGTGGATTAATGTATCTATGTCATGCATTCTTCATTTTTCTTGAGCTTGACTTCCGCAATTGATACACTTAGTAAAGCAATAATAAATTATTAAATGGGATGTGTAAGTATTTTCTGATGAGCACTGGGATAGGTCTACCATTAAAGGCATTGCCACGTTAGTTATCTGATGTGTCCTGTTCCTATTTCATACATACAGACACCGATTTTTATAAAGTTCAATGATTGGTCTTAGCTCACAGAAGACTTACTAGAAAATAGTTTGTATCTCAGAAGTGGTAAATGAAATCAGGTTCCTAAGGCACATAATTACATTCTCAGATAATTACTGCACAGAGTAGCAATTGTCCACTTAAAATTCAGCTCTCCTGGGCTTGAATGTTCTTTAGCACTTTTTGATTTATCTACCTTGGGCACTATGATTTAATGTCCAAGTCTGTGCCTCCTGGAATGAAATTATCTCAAAGTTAAAGTCTTTGTTGGAGATTTTAATGTGCATCTGAAAAACTGATTGTTGTCATGGTATTGAGGACCAAAGATCCTTTAAGTAACTACAGACCGTACAAAGCTTAGTCCTTAAAGTGTTAAACTTCTGTGTCTGCTAGTATTTACAACTGTTATAAAGACTCATGATGTTTTTTAAGCTAGAAAGAACTTAAGCAATGGTAAACCCTCCTCCTATTTTAAAATTAAAAATGTCAAATTAAAACAACACAAAACAATAACAAAAAACTGTAATGAAATCAAATGCTGACTGGGCTAGTTTTAAACATGACATAATAGCCTAGGGTTTCTGTTTGCCAGTTCAGCTTTCTTTCCACAATGTCAGAGAGCTATGACAAAAAATTAAGCAAGTCTGGTTGAATTATTAAATGTTGCAAGTGGATTTTCAATATGTAATTACAGCTTAGCCTCTGATTTAATTATTTGGATAATTCACTTCATATTTTCTTGGTTAATTGGTGCCATCCATCGCACTGTATAATTCAAACAATCATAAATAGCAGCTGGAATTTTGTAAAATCACCATGCCAAAACTTTCAAGTGCTTAACACTGAACAAATATTTATAAAGAACTATCCATTTGTTAGATATTATATTAGAGATCTGCTATCACTTGCTTGAAAAATGCACTACCAAATGGAACTTTATCTCAAAACAACAAACAGCTCAAATGATTATGATTTACATGTACATTCGGCAAGACAATATAGTCAATGAAATATACATTTTTTGGTTCCTTGAACACTACTTCCAGAACCTTAAATGTGATAAAATAGCTGAATGTCTCATTTTAGAGTTAAACCATAAAACACTCATAAAATAAAAAGCAAATGCTTTACATAGACAGTGTCAAATAGACAATGCATATATGAATTATGATAAAGGTGATGGTTGACAGATTTTACTTTACCAAATATAAAGTCTTGATATATATATATATATATATATTTTTTTTTTTTCTCATTGACTTATTATCTTAAGTCTGTTTGCTTGTCTTCCTGGTCCTCATTTGATTGACTCTGTTCATTGATTGCAGATATGTGCTTCTCCAGTAAAGAAGTCAGGCTTAGTGCAGAACCAATCTCACTAAAGAAATTTTTTTTATATCAGTGCCAGCCGCAAGTAATGCCTATGATTTGATTTACCTATCATATCCTTATTTGGTCTCTGTATCCAATTAACCTTTGTGTTTAACTTAAGGATGTCAGTACTTGTTTTTATTCTAGCAAACACATTTTAACTTTAGCAATTCCTATGAGAACACATGTGCGCACACACACACACACACACACACACACACACACACACACACACACACACATTATCATATACTTCAGTTTAGCTGAGAAACCAGAGGACGAGGATTGGGTGATATAATAAAGAATCAGAAAACATCTCTATTTTCTGTTTTCAAGAGGGTAAAGAGGAGGTGGCATGATTAGCTGCTTTAATTGTTTATTTGAGTTCCCATTTAAATAAAGTCTGAATGATGCTATCAAACAAGCAACTGAAAATGTTAAAATTTCAGACAAATCTAAGTATCTCTGCAGGTGATTAATTGCCTTAAAAAATGAAAGAGGTGTCGAGATTGACAAACGACAGGGCTACCCAAGATTTGCTCAGCATGGTGCAAGAAGTTTGAAGAGCATCCTTATCAAATCATTTTCTTAAGTATGTAAAAATCTGTATCCCTGGGACCTGCGCATAGAGGCAGTTGAACAGTGGTGTTACTTTACGACAGGCTACCCTAATTGGACATAGTTTCTGTAATCATGTTGCTGAAATCTCTAGTGCATGCTATTTGATTTAAATACTTCCCAAAAGTACGGTGGACATCCTCTGTGAGAACATCTGTTCTTATCTGGTAAACTATAAGAAAAAGGTTTGGATGAAGATCAGTAGGCATTTATATCTGTATATCATCATTCCGAATTTGTGATGATTATGGGATTAGGATAATGTAAGACAGATCCCTTGGTTCTTGCTCATCAACTTGGAGGATAAAAATAGGCTACAGTTTTATTATTTATTTATTTACGTGTTCTTTTATTTATTTATTTATTTATGCCTACTTTGGAAGCAGAATGAGGGAAGAATACATATTAATGAAAGCAGGAGATCTCACAGCACTGATCCCAAGATGCAATTGTGATATGTATTTGAGACACAAAGCAGAAGTGAGAGGTCTGCTCAAGATTATTTGGCTTTTTGTTTTAAAGTTTATTTAAGGTAGACATGAAAATAAAACCTACCTTGCAAGTTCCACTGCCTGTAATTAATATGGAAATGATCTTTTGGCTGATGAATAGATGCACTGAAATTGAAGTTATGTGCTTAATTGTGAAGGAAGTGGTATAGAGCTTGTGTTAAAAGTGCAGATCTTTAGGAACCCTCCAGGTGTGGTTTCAGATATTCCCCACTACTTTGTAAACTGTTTGATATTGGTCTATTAGAAAGTTAAGTGAATATTCTCTAAAATGAAAAAAGATTGCATTTTCTACCTCCAAGTGATTTGAAAATTGAAAGATTCATGTAGAAAAAAATGCACTCCACACACAGCCCAGAACACAGTAAGTGCTCAGTAAATAATCATTATTGTCACTTTTTACACATATCCCACACAGTAGATACTCAAGAAACATATGTTTTATTAATATTTCTTATCATTGTGCATTAGACAACCAAATGAAGAAATATTATGCTTATTATACAAAGAATAACTAAGTACAACTTCTCAAGAATTATTTCTTTCTTTCTCGCTCACCAAAGCGCTTGTCGCATTTTCCTCTGTCGGGGCATGTGTGAGGAAAGACATACGGCTTCTCATGAAGCGGTGAAGATTTAAAGGGAGAGAAAGAGTAAGGGAAGGTCACAGCACAGAAGTTTTGACAAATAGTAGTCTGGGCGGGAAGTAAATGTTTTCAGAGATAGTGAACGTCCAGATGTACAGTGTGTGAACATGATTAATCAGAAAGGACCACGGAAGGACTACATCAATTTTCTCTGCCTTTCTTCCTGCTCTCCTTCTTATCATTCTTGTATTTATCCTGTCCTCCCTTTTCCTCTTCCTTATTTCCCTCTCTTCTTCCTTCTTTTTATTCATCCTTTCCATTCTTTTTCCCTCTCTCCTTTTTCTTTCTTTCTCCATCTCTATCTTTTTGTCCTTAACCCCTTTTTATTAAGTATAATGATCTCAGGAGCATCCATTTTCCTGTAAATATCTCAGATTCATTTTTCTTTATGAATATGTGAGATATACATACAGAGTTAAGGAAAAATTAACAGCAAATATTCCTGTTGTCTTTTACTGCATATAGTCACATTTTCTTTACCCACCCATCTCTTGACAGACATGCTGGATGTTTCCAAGATTTACTTATTATAAATTATGCTGCAGTAACCTTAGGTATGCATCTATCACTGTTTATGATATTTTTAACTCTTTCTGAATATAGCCCAAAAAGATGCAGTTGGGTTATTGTCTATTTCAATTGCTCACATTTTATATCCAGAAATGTTAAAAGTTGACTTCTAGTTTAAAAACAAAAATGCAGAAACCAACATAAAAATAATTGTATTGGAGCAAAAAATATTTACTTTAAGGACATTAGGATAGAATTAATTATTACAGAAAATGAAACATCAAATGGTCTCTCTGATATGAGAGTCCCAGATCACAACTATTATGGAACTTAAAGTGAAAAACAAAGTGAAATAGGGGGGAAGGTGGGGGAGAAGGGAGGGAGTGGAGGGTGGGGGGAGGGACAGAAAGAGAGTGGGAAAGCCCTGTGACCTTGGGAGGATATGTATGTGCACAAAATGCTCAACTCCATTGTAAAACTTAAATTTTGCACGTATACATATCAATACAATGGGAAAAAAAGAATTAATTTTTAGGGATATATATCATTACAATTTTCATTGCTTTTGACCTAAAGAGTTTACTATTTTTTGAGTAATCACCTTGAATTCACATGATGAGCAGCTTAATTCTCAATAGTACAGCATAAAGGAATGTGAAACTAATGCCATTTTTTTTTTTAGGTCAACAATGTTCCACTCTCATGGGTAAAGTAAAGCCATTACTAATAAGTTTGTCAGAGTGAGTTGCATCTCCACTACTGCCTTATACGATATTTTCTTGTGGAAAGAAAATTGTTGAATCTCATTGTCTTTTTCCTGAATTATTCAGCCCACCAAAGGGCAAATCAGAAAATGTTACACTAGTTATAATTCACCCTATATGTGTTGTTTTTTTATAACAACAAAAATGAAAGCGGTAACTTATATTATTAAATATGTGTGTAGGAGACAATTTACCTGTATTATATAGGCTTTGTTTCTATTCAGGTGGAGAGCTAAGACATCTGTGCATTTTCTAAATGAATTTCCTCAGAAAGTCATTATTTATACAGACAATTTAGTACAAATTCTTGAGATATATAGATGTTCTGTCATGAAACAAAATATATGGCAAAAATGATACAATTCTATAACTATAAAGCCAGAATTTTTTTAAACTTTGTCTTGTTTCTCTAGCAAAAAGGAGCTGTACAGTATACACCTAAATTGTTACAACTTTCCCTTAAATTGCTAGATGGATTTATAAAGTATTGCTCACATAAATGTAGAAGATTTGCCATTATTGATGTGAGGTTTTATACATCTGATGCTAATTTTTAGTTCCATTACAGTGACTTACTAACAGATTCAGTTGCTTCTAAGGCATATTTTTATTAAAAATAATACAGTCATGTTGGCAATAGAGCGGATGCATTTTTCTTTCTCCATGTTGTAGCTAGAGAAAATATAGCCAATCCCTCTAACAGATAAATGAGAGTCTTTAAATACAATTTAGTACAAAAGTTGTTCAAAATACTATATGGAGTGAAGGTTTTATACTTTGTAAGTCTATTCTTCATATTATGACGTTAACTGTAGGGTTATCATGAGTTTTGAAGATTCATTAAAAGCCAGGAAAATGTAAAAGTTATTCTATGAGGAGAAAGGCAGGCTAATAAAGGAAAATAATCTCCCGTACCAAAGAATCACTGACTTCATTCTTAAGAAAGTGGAATAATATTTAGTTTAAGTTTGAAGCACAGTAACTATTTTTGGTTTAATTAATTGTTATTGTGTTAATTTAAACTCCTTGCTTTGGAATAGGACCAATTCCCATGTTCAAGAATTAAGGAATTATGGCAATAAGATATCTTTGCTTTTACGGGTGCAGATCTAGCTTGAGAGAGCTTGTGATCTACAGCTCAGAATAAGTTTAACGCTGTGCATCAATGAGTTTTAGTCTGCTTTAATACTTGAAAGTGACACCTTTTTTAAACTAGTGAAATATATTCATGATTATAATGTCATAGTGTACTCTAACCCAGGCAGTCAACCACTCCAGAAATTGATAGATTATGTGTTAGTTAAAAAAAAAAAAAGAGGGCTGTGGGAATGTCAAAGTGAATAAAGCACTTGTCCTACAAGCACAAGTCCCTGAGAAGGATTCCCCAGCACCACTTAAAGCAGGGCATTGTGGCATGCATCTGTAATCCCAGAACTCTGCAGGCTGATGAGGGAAATTACTGTGACTCTAAGGCACCCCTGGGCTACAAAGTGAGTTCAGGATCAGCCTTGGGCTACAGAGAGATATACTCTTTCTCTCTCTCTCTCTCAAAAAATAAAAAAAAGAAAGAAAGATCGGAATTGTATGATAACCAATGATATACATTCATGGGAGATTTGGACAGACTGATTGAAAGAAAGGGTTAAGGAAATATTAACAATAACAACTCACTCTCTTCTTTTAACTTTTGTGTTCACTTTTTAAAAATTTCTATCCTAACCTTATATAGCAAATCTCAAGGATATTTAGGGTCTTTAACTGTGTGCCAGCCTCTGAATTTTAACAATTCACATACATGGGTAATTTAATTCCACATGGATTTGACAAGTCAGGATTTGAAACACTTTGGCTGCTCCTTGTTTGTTTTTCAGTGTTAATCATGTATTAATAGATGAATCATACTGGAGCCAAGATGTAAACCTACCCAATCTGCCTGTGACTTTCAAAACCTACGTTTCAGCTGTGCTGTGTCTACACATTATTAAATATAGTTATTGAGCTTTCTCTTCTAAAATCCATCTGCTACCTCCACTTATGAAGGATACGGATTCTAGTTCTGGGAATATTTTACAATTATCAAAAGAAGTTACCACTTTCTATAAATTTATTAATGCAATGCTTTATATATAAATGTGTAGGCATGTGTTTGAGTACCTGAATTTGTGTTTAGTATATGTTTATATATGTACCTAAGTGTTATGTGTAAAGAAACACGTTATGTACATATATGTGTGTGATACATATAGGTACTTGTATATAACAAAATACAAATATGTGCATATAATATATATATAAATATAAATATGTATATAATGTGCATGTATATACATGCACGCAAAAACAGACCAGTAATTAAGTTATAGTAATATTGGTAATATATATCGATGTCATATGCATGATCACATACATTAATAACATATGTTGTCAAATATATGTATATTTGAAAAATATATCTTCATGAAAATAAGGCTGAAGATTGTTTTAGTGGAAGATTAAATTTTAATAGAAATTTTATTGAATTAATGGACTAAATTGTGTGAATTCACAAGGCCCACCAAATCCATACCCTGAAGCCAGAACTTCCAAAGATAATGGAGATTGAGGCTAGAATTTTAAAAGATACTTATGATTAAAATTAGTCATAACAGTGAAGTTCTAGTTCAAAAGGAGTACTCTCCAAACAAGTATAGAGAGATACCAGGTACTTTTATGCATGGAGGATGGGCTATGTGTAGACACAGCATGCAGCTGACCACATTCAGGCCTGGGATTGAGTCTCAGAAGCCATACTGTCAAAATCATAATCTTAAACTTCAACCTGCAGGATCATGAGAAATATATATTCATGGCATTTTATTTTGACTGCCATGAAATGTATACAATATATAATCATAATAAATATTTTATATAATATCAACATTTAACAAATAAAATGGCACAACGAAGTCATAGAATTTAAGTGGGTTTTCTGTTTACACCAGCTATAAACAGAGAGTTAGAAATAAATTGCACAAAGTACAGAGGACACAGAGTACAGGATTGACTCTGAAAACAGATACAGAATCGAATTATTGTACTATTAAAGACATATCCATTAATTAGGAAGTGAGAAATAACAGTATACATATGCCTTTTGTCATCTGTAATCTAGTTTATAGTCGAAATGCTTCAAATAATATTAAAGCTAAAATGACAAGAGTTGTTTTAATTTTTGAAGATTTAAATACAATATTGTAACATTCTCTACTGACTCCTATGTTCAATAAGGCCTACAAAGGACTTGATAAGTAGACTAGGAAGAGGCTCCAGTTTCTTAGTTTATGAGAGATCAAAGGAACTTGAAGACACCTTATTTTCTATAAGATATAATTAGTTTTTTACTCCTTTTATCCTTCAGATTTTGATGAATAAATATAATCCTAAGAGATTTCATTTGGATTTCATGAAACCATATCCTCTTAATGTGAAATTTGAAAGTACGAATTACACCAAAATTACATTTATTAAGAGAATAAATTTATCATGATGAAAATTTCAGGGGCTTTCTCCTAGGCTCTGGCCTCCTTTTTACTGCTTCTTGAAATAATCTATTCGGTTCTATGAGGCAGATATTATCACCTTAAGTCATTGTTCTTTTTTAACTCTAGACTTATGTGTTGATCTTGCTATGTGACATTTCTACTTTGAAGTCACACAGGCAATTCAAACCTAGTATTTCCAATGTTGAAAGCTTGATTTTATTATCTTTGCTGTCCAATATTTAATTTTACTTTACCCCACTCAACATTAGAATATGATGTTTGTATCCACCTAGGTTTACAGGCCAGAAGCACAAACCAACTTTAATTGTTTGTCTTCTTTTTACAACACATTTTATTCTTATCCATGAGGTATAATAGTGGATGAAGAAATATCGACACAAATGAGCCATCTGTAATTGACACAAACTAATTCTTTATGAAGATTTGATTAAACTATCTGGTGGAGCTCCAACACAACAGAACTATATAGGCAAATATATTAACATAAAAAGGATATCAAATAATAGAATAAAAACATGTAACATCAGCAAGACAAATCAGTGTGTGATCTAAGAACAGGCTTGCGAACAAATTTCTGAATGTAGAGGGTATTAAGATCAAAGAAAGCTTAAAAGAAGAGGGAACTCTGAATAAGCCAAGTTCTTCATCTGTTCTGAAATATTTCATATGTTTCATAGTAATTAACAAGAATAGAAAGTCAATTTATAAAATAAAGTATTATTTGGGGATATTTTATTCTTCTGATAAAAGTAGAAGACTTTAACTTTTACTGTGTGTTGATTTCTGTGCCCTGTCACTCTTGTCACTTTGATCTATTATGCTATTCTGTGTCAGCATTCTTAGCAAAGGTATAAAACCACAAGTCAGACATTGGGCACATTGAAAGTGCCCATACAGAATGTATTATCGTAATTTAGTAATATTGAGCTATGCAGCTTTCATTATGAATATTCCTTTAAATTTCATTTAAGCCACGGAGGCTGTGAATCCATTGAAGAGATTTTAAAACCATACCTCTCACAACAAAATAAGGCAACGCAGCTCATAACCTGAATATTGTATTAGGACGACTTTCCTCCTCACAAATATATTCATGTTTAAAAAAAACATATACTTCAAATTCTTCCACCCCCTCGCAATGTTAAATATAGCTTTTCAGTACAATGTATTCGACTCACGACATTATAGTCCTTAAAGGTCAGTGTAGCTGATGAGGCACTTGTTCCTGTTTCCCAGCCATCACCTTCCTTACTTCCTACATCAGACTGAAATGGCAGAAACCCAAGAACTTCCAACAGAATCATATCTTCCTCAGAAGCAGTGAATGTGGAGGAATTTTATCACTCTCACTTTATTATAAGCAGACTAGAAATAGCATTAACAACTTCCTGACAACAGTTTTCTTGATAAAAATGTCATGATATCCAGTGTCACCCATCTGACCCTCATCTCCATCTATGGCTTTTAACTTTGAATTCTTATCCATCAACTCAAAACTCTTCGTGATTTTTTTCACACCTTTAAATAAACACAAACGCAAACATAGCAGGCTCTTTGTCTTCTGTTGATGAATGCAGCTATAGTAAAGTAGAGAGGACACAGTTACTTTCAAGACCTAAGTCTTAGGGCATCTCAGGACAAGGTGACCTTCTAAAAAGATCCTAAGCTTCACCTTTATCATGACTCAAAAGAGCCCCTCACTGCTGGCTGGCCATGAGGATTGAAATGAAATCCAGATCCCACTGATGATTTAACACTATAAATGAAATGTTGAACGATTAAAGAGATAACATGAATGAGTTCTTGTCAGAATTGTGTTTTATGCACTTGAAGATTTTATTTTCTATATTCCTTATAGAATGTTAAATATCTCATATCTCCATATGAGAGGAAAAACTTAAATACAGCAATATGAAAAAGTATTACATATCTGAGATTTCATTAATAAATTAGCAATATAATTTTAAAGTAGTAGACTTTATATTGGATCAATGCTTATTATCTATGCCTATCTATGTAGATATATCTATCTGAGTTCAGATATGAGCACTTCCACTTACTATCTGAGACCACTAGCATGATAACTCTGTGATCACATTTTCTCAATTGCTGAGCATAAAGGTTAGTTATATGTCAAAGTTTGGAAAAGGCTGAATGAATTAAGAAGGCATAAAATTTCTGATACATAAGTGGCTCTTTTTCTCACAGTAACTAACAATTTTTATGGAATCATATATGATAAAATAACTGATATTTCTAAATGAATCTCATTACTAAATTTAATTTGTTAATAATACTTTAATGTTAAAGTGTGAATAAATTCTAGTGAGAAGATTTTGTTTGTTGAGAGAAAACTGTTTTTTCTTATATTAACAATGTACAATGTTGAATGTACACTCACAGAGGGGTGCACACATTCTTACACTTTTACAAGTTAATCTTCATAAGCTTATTATGTCTGTCTGTCTGTCTTTCTTTCTTTCTTTCTTTCTTTCTTTCTTTCTTTCTCTCTTTCTTTCCTTTTTAACTGTTTTTGAGGCAAGTTCTTGCTCTGTAGCCTAGACTGGTCCTGAACTCACTGGTGTAGCCCAGGGTAGCTTTGGACTCAGGATATTTCATCTACCTCTGCCTCCCAAGTGCTGGGATTACAGGCATGTACCAGTTTTATGTGGTGCTGGGGAATCTAACTCAGGGCTTAGCACTTGCAAGGCAAATGCTTTAACCACTGTGCCATTCCTCCAGCCCCATAAGTTTATCATATTTGAATGCCCACTTTATTCTTTCCATGTTATTAATTGAGAATTCAGAAACTCCTTTTACTCCTGGTACTAAAAGTTCCAGTTCTGTAAGTCTCTGAAATGAATAAAAAATTAACATATCTTAGCAGTGTTTAATATGACAATGTTGTTAACCCCACATACATTAAAAACCATAGAACTTTTAGAATAACTTGTTCAGATCTTGGTATCAGTGATTTCAATGTTCTAATACAATAGAATATGTGTAATTCTGCTTAAATTAAAGCAATTACTATCCCTTGAGAAAACATTACAGCTTCTAGAACTAAGCATACATTTCCTTTCATCTTACAGGTATTTTATGAAAAAAAAACATTTAAGAAACAATTCTTAGAAATATAAAAAAGTTATTTACATAATATTTTACATAACAAGCTCCTTATGAGAAATGAGAATATTAAAATTTCAAAAGTACGGTCACAGCAAGTGGTAGGCAAGGCACAAAGATAAGTCAAATCCTGTTTTTTGCCATGCTGTGAAAAGACTGCTGGCTTTTAATCATCCTGATGTGCCATATGTAAATTCCATCAAAAAAGAAATTTGGTAAATGTTATATTACAAAACCACAGGGAGCAAAGCTATTTATAAACATCAATTAAACTATATATCCTACTTGGATTCATTAATAATATCAACTAATCTGAGTACAAATGACTCTCAAATTTAGTAAATCTTTCCTCTATCTTAACTTGCAAACAACAAACCCCTGAATTTTATCTGGTTGTCTGCCTCAGCACTCTAAATTACTCAAGGTCACTACAAAGTTTTTCAGTGAAAATAGCTACAATGCCTCCTCACTAACCAGCCCAAAGAGAAGTCAAAACAACTTCAGGGTAAGTAACTTGTGCAACCCTCAACATTTTGGCCAAAGCCTGAAAAGAATAAGTATCGCTTAATTAAAAAAAATTGAACAATCAAAAATACTCAGTAAAATCAATATTTAACACAGGCACCAACATTATAAAATATGTAGTTGCTAAGGCATTGTCAATCCAATTAGCATGACTAATTATGTTCCTTTTTATTGGCCTATTGTATATTTGTTCCTTTTTTCCTTTCCTAATGAACCTTTACTATGTATTTTCTCACATTAAAAAACCTTTCATTTTGATAGTATTCTCTTGAACTTTTTTCAAATTATTATAATTTTAAACTATTTTCCTTTTTGTCAGTTACTCAAACACAGAATATCTTTGTCTTATTATATTTCTCTCTCAATACCTTCAGACTTCTTGAAAGGCCAGATTCTCCTAACACCATAGTTCCTTCTAGCATGCTGTAATTTCCTATGGCCTTGCTGAGACAAAGAATAATCATGTAATTTTAGTCTCTTAATAAACTATCTTGTTGTGTCTCAAGGGCCACATGAGGACACAGATGCACAACCCTACAGTGGCACTCCTCCCTATGTAACAGACCCTGATCCTACAGGGTTGCTCGGCTCAGGGTGTTTTGTTTGTTTGTTTGTTTTTGTTTTTGTTTTCCCACCACCCATTCTCATTTTCCTTCAGAAGGTTCAAGACTAAATTCCTGCCTGCAGTGTCATGCTGTACATTTCCCCTTTCCATAAAGCTGTGAGTCAGTGGACAGAAGGAACGGAAGCTGCTTTGAAAAGAGGAAATATGGCCTCCCACCAGGGAGACACGCAGCACCAAGTATCAGAGGGACAGACAACATAATTATCCTTATCATTCCCCATGACTGGAGGCAATGACGAGAGGAAACAAACCCCTTCAAAGGCGATAGCATCATGTTAGATGTAAGGAGTTGCCAGGAAAGAAACTTGCAACACAATGTTTTATTTATGTTGTACCTCAGCATTGCACAGACATTGCCCAATTCACAAACTACTGCCAAGCTCATGAAGAATGAAATCAACATTCCCAGGTGTTTACTTCAGATGGACAATTTTATTATACAGAGTTCATTATTTAGGGCCCATGAAGGGATCAGTATTGCAAAGCTCCAAATCTGCAACATATTTTGTATTCATATGTGCATAAAGTGAATCCTGTCAATATCAGTCTCCTGATTAGGAGAAATTTAATGCCTCACTTCATTGTAATGTTTGTTGTTTTGTTATAACTGGTATGCAGATTGAATGGCAGGTGACATTTTGTAAGATTTAAATAAGGTAAGAAATTAATCAAATTAACATACCGCTTTTCTAAAGTGTAATGAATCATTTGCATATAAAGTACAATCGCGTCTGTAAATACAAAATGAACTCCACATTGCCAAGGTACATCGTGAAATGCATTTGTTACATATCATAAACAGACATGAAGGGAAAGCCTGTAAATATTTCCAACTCTAAACTGATGAGTGATATTTTTGTATCTGTAATGTCAACCTTAGCTGTTGTGACTAACACTCAGCAAGCCCCGTATCTACAGAATTTATGGCTTCAATTTGTCACAAAAAGCAGGAGTATCCACTCAACAGAACCGTTTCCAACCTGGTTCTTAGCAGATAATTCAGGGTAGCACACTGGAAGAAAAGACTCAATAGAAGACAAGGACCTTGAAACGAATTTTCTCAAGGCATAATTTATATCAAAATTAAAATAATGAAAAACAAAATCCAAGAACTACTCACTTTTTAAAATGTGCTTTTGACAATAACTGAGATACAGATCAATATATTTTTTATTTTTTGGCAAAAAGGTAGACAGTAAATAATTCAGCCTTTATAAAATACTATAATTTATTAAACTTAACTCTGTAGATTAAAGCAGTCTTAGACAATACTGTGGCCATATTGCAATATATATTCACAGTAACAGCATAAAGGCTAGTAGGTGGATTTTTAGTAATCTGAGACTGAAACAGCACTGTCGTACAAAACTGCTTCTGATAACAAAAATAATCTGTATTAACTTTTGGCTATTTCTGATTTAAAATATTGCTATTGTGACTGAGGAAATTCACCGGACAACTTTTATTTGAACTAAATTAAATATACATTTAAACAAATTCAATCTCGACTATATTCAACAATCTCGATATAGAAATTTCTAGATGGAAGTAGCAAATACATCACAAGTATCATAGGAAATGTTATCTTTACATCAAACGGATTTTAGTAGGGAAACCAGACATCACACATTACTGTACTGTACTGAGTACTGTACTGTTTAAACAGAATGAATCTGATGTGTCCCTAAGTGAATAGTGAACTTTAAAAAAAATAAAAAAAACACTACAGAAAAGAAAATATCAACATATGGTACGCACCTGAGCAAAGGTAGAGACTTCATATTTGGTATGGTTGAAGAGTAATATGTCATTTTGTAATTTCCTTCAACAGCGACTTTTCTTAAATGAAAGGCTTAGAACACTTCACAATAGTAATGTATGTTTGTAGATCTATTCCCAGCCTATGTCGAAAAAAATGTTTCTGCTTGTCCTAAAACCTAAATATGTATCCTGAATTAAATAAAGAGCATTGACCAGAATTAAAACTAACAACCAGCATCCAGATGGTCTCCACGGCTCATGGCTTCTGATCTGGAAACGCATCAACCCCACCTTCTGTTTCTTACTCTGTATCAGTACTAACCCTTGATTACAGCTAGTGACCTTCCACTGCAATGGCTTCTCAATGCACCGTTCGTTCTCTCCCTGTCTCCTGCCTTCACAAAATGTCCTTATTTTTGAAAAAAAAAAAAAACCTCTTATAAGAACAACTATGGCTGCTTTAAAACTTGACAAAGTAACAAATCAAATTCTGATTTTCTTTCATAAGAATATGATACAATATTTTGATACAAGACGTTGTGTATTTGAATTAAGTTTGTACACACTGAATTTTCATTGATGTCCTGGGTTATGAAATCTCAGAATCTGTATTCTGCTGAAATTATATTTTGCTTGCTTTCAAGTAGTTTAATTTTTTCATATAAGTATAAATATAGTATTCTTAACTATGTGTTTCTCCAGTGAACTTATTTTTTTTCATCAAATTTGTCTAATTTTTAAAGATTTCTGCATTCAAAAAGACTACCCTCTCCTTTACATCAAAGAACAAAAAATGCAAAGCCTGCTTGTAAAATAAAAAGAGTCCTGATTAAAATTTGCTGTTGATATGCATTATTTTATTCAGTTGCCCAGGTGAGTCACTGAGCTAAAACTAAGAGCAAAGAACAAGCACTAGGGTGATTTTGTAAGCCTGCAATGCTGCATGAAGGGTTAAAAATGTCCATTTCTTTTGCCATTTGCCCCCAAGCAGAGATATTTAAAACTTAAGGATCATAAACAAATTTACATAGGGAAATGTTTAGGAATGTGGGAAACTGGAGTGAAATGGGAATAATTAGCTGTTATTCACAAACAATAATTTAATCTACTAGGGTATTTAAAAATATTTTAAATGCAAATAGTCTGTGAAATGCACTTAATTTAAAGAACAAAAGATGAAAATTTTGCTCTTGGGGACAAGGATTGCACACATGTGCTTATGAAGATAGTGTTTTTTTTTTCCAGTCTCAAAAATTTCAATCCAGCATAACAAGTACACTGAATTATTTCAGTCTAAGTAAGGAACATATTGCCTGCATTTTCTTCAGTATTAAGAGAAAAACACTGCTTACATCTCCAGTTATTATCTGTGTCATTTATAAAATATTAAAACATAATCATACATCATTTAGAAACCAATGAAATGGCAAAATCATAAGTATTTGAAAGGTTGATTTATGCAGAAAACACTTAGTTTGTTTCATTCTGTATGTATTTTGCTGACCTCCCTACCATTGCATTACTTTTGTCAAGGATATATTTGGGACTCAAAGAAAAAAATAAATAATTTTTGATGAAAAGTGGGTATATTTTCAGATACCTTAATATTTGACTTTATAACTTTAAAAGGGAGAAACAAGAAAACATAAACTGAGAGAATCAGAGGGCTGCCCAGAAAGTAAGAATAGTAGAAAGAGTGGGAAACACATACTTTTGCTAACAGTTAACGGAATGATATTCCCTTGACTACAGTTTAATGTTCATATTCTTTATTTAAGTTTTTGAATCTTTTGTAATATTTTTATTTATGCCTCTACAGTCACTCTTCAAGTGGCGAATCACCATAAGTTCATAAAAATTAACATGTCCCAGTGGCTCATCAGAGTCTGGACTGTAAAAAGAATAAGCTTCTCTGAACCAAAAGCATGTACAAAACAGACCAAAGATGCCTCAGTATGTTTTGTTGGGCCTTATCTTCAAAGGTGAGTGAAAACTATTATAATCATTCTACCATTTGCTGAAATCAAGAAATATACAGCATGGCTAAGCACAATCTTGTAAGAAAAAAAGGAGAAGTGAATCAAAACAATCATCAATCAGAAGAAAACTGAGATCTGCTCTTTAAAAGCAATTAGAATTTTAGGTGGAGAATGTTCAGTGAATGGAGTTCAAAGGAAAAAAATGTAATTCTAGCTAAAATAATTCAAAGTTGAGCTAATGTAAAAATTTCAAAATACTACCGTAAAATAATAGCACATGATTTTAAGAGTGCTCATGACTTTGGCAGGCTGCTAAAATAAAAATAGTGTTTCTTAAACACTGTCAATTCATAGCATAAATGGAAGAAGTGTACATTATTTTCTAAAATAATAATCACTATGCTGAACCATGAACTAAAATGTTTTAGGTATTTCCTCATGGGTGTACATTTAATAATTTTCTAAATTCTAAATATCTCATAAGTACGCTATAGTTGAAAGCATTATCATAAATGAAATAGTAATTTTTATCATATTAATTTTGATCTAAAATCATTCCACTTGAAAACAAATTTTGCCTATCCCCTATGTTGTACAGTTCAAAATAGTAGCAGTAAATAACTTTAAATTATACAGGGGATAGATATATTTGGTCCAAGGTGGAGGAAATGAAAGTGTAGATGCTTGAAAGTTCTCATATTGAATCTATATCTCTAAAGCTGAAATATTCAAAGAAAGCATCTTATGAAACACTGACTAAAGTCAAATTTTTAAAAAGTAGAAAAGACTATGTGTCAAACCTGAAACACACTTAATAAAAGGTGCAAATTAAGCTAGATTTTAAGATTTTTTCTTAGCTATAAAACGAGGATAATAGTGTCTTTTTGTAGTTTTGAGAAGTTAAGTTATAAAGATGCTGCATTCTTGCATGCATTGAATATTCAGGTTTGTGTAAATGGATATAAAGTCAAGCTAACTTCAGAGAAATATAAATCAAACATGTTAAAGTATTTAGTATGAACCATATAGTGTCTTCTGTGATTTGGTATTCAGTACAATCTTAGAAATAAGCGTGGGATTCTGATTATGTTTCCCATATGATGAAAATGAGTCTCAGGTACACCTGAGGTTTTTGTTCAGAGTCTATATTCCTGGATTTCATTATGGCTGATCCGATTTCAAGTCCAGTGTTACACCATTACCCTTCATTACTTCAAAGCTATAGTGATCTAGTTTCCTGTTGATGGACTTTATCATCAGCATTCACAATTTAAAGGAGCATAGGTTTAATTTAGTGCTTGGTTTGGGAGTATTCAATCCAGCGTTAGCTGGTCACAGGCAGCAAGATCGTTGCAAGGGGGATGGCAGAGCAAAACTGCTTAGCTATTTCTTGGGAGGGAGCAGAGCAGAGCAGCTGTGCCTCTGAGGAGAACACAAGGGGCCATTTATAGTTATACATTACACTAGACATTGCTGCCATGACCCAACAGGTCATATCCAGGAGCATCTATTCTGTTTGACATGTCTTAGTCAATGAGGTTGTCATACCAGTGTTAAATGTTACAATCTGTCCCTTCTGAACACAGCCACATACACCTCCTTAGAGCATGCTTTATCTCCCAAGAAAGACAGCAGCAAGCCCATCATCTGAGGAAAAAAAAATATCCTGATATAACCAGAAATTTCTTCCGAAAGTGTCAAGAATTCCAGCTTTGTCCAAGAGCCAAAGCCCATTCTCTTCTGATATTTAATGCAAACATTTATCAGTGAACTTCTAAAATTAAAAAAAGCAAAACAGAAAGCAATTAGCATGGTCCAAAAGTAAAATGACAAAGACAAACATCCCCATTCCCACAAGGAAGAAGAGGGAAATAGAAACAATTGGATGCAAATCAAGACCAAAATACAACAGGGAAAAGAGTAAGTGCTTTAGCTTCATGTCTGCCATGCATAGAAGTAAAATGTGAGTTCTAAAAGACATGTGTGGTCTCACTCGTAAGGCCTTGCAGATTGCAGTTCACAAGTCCTCTGTATGGAGCTGGCTGCAATCACAGCCCAGTGTTCCTAAACAGAAGTTCCTGCTGTCCTCGATTTCTGGAATCTTCTCTAATGTACCTTTGATTTGATCCCTAGAGCTTCAAAAAAACAACCCTGTCAGTGGCTCTTACTCTGGTTTCCCAGATTTTCCTTAAAATCAGGATAAAAGTCTTCATCTCACAACCCTTGGATTCAACATGATAATAAAACCAGAATTACATGGGTGATGCCCAGCCTGGGTGACAGAAGAAATAGTAGTGAGTTTTCTTTAGATCATGACTATGGCTGCCTTTGAGTGGCTGGGTGGTTAAACACAATGACATAAATCCCAGGGAACCAATCCCTTAGCAGGATTTTTCGACTAGGAGTCACAAATGAAAGAATTACACCGTTGCACCTTTGAGTCTGTGATGGCTTGGGGTCTGGCAGACCCCTAAGAAGTTCACAAGTCACTCTTCTTTTATCCTTGTACAAAGTGCTTGCTTTTCTGGTAATGATGTGCGCATTTGGGGGCGGGGGGGCGGGGGGTATACGTGTGCATATGCATTATGTCCACACACACATATAGGAGTTTCATGTCTTCCTGTGAAATTACAAATTTCTAGTAAAGCATTTGTTAAAAATCAGTATTCACATTGAGACTTACTTTGCCAATAATTTATTTTAGAAAGTCAACATATAGCAAGAAGAACTAAATTTCCTTTCTAAAGAAACAGGATATTTATATATCTATATCTATATATCGATATATCTATATCTATATAGATATATCGATATATAGATATAGATATAGATATCCAGCTTTTAAACATCATTTTTAGGGAATAAAGGAACAGTGAACCCTGTAAGATTTAGGCAAAAGTGAGGTCAGCCTAAAGATACTCCAGTTTACTCCATTTGGAGAATTTCCACGTTTTACAGCAGGGATGGACATTTCAGAAGACACCTGGCCTACTCCAATGGTAGTTACAGTTCTCTTAACAGAATACCCGAGACAAAAGATAATTGTTTTTGGACAAAAATTACAATACAAACTAAAATTTAATAAATATGTGAAAGGAAAATGTATGACAAAAATAACACAAAAGTTAAGAGAGGAAAAAGAAACTATGCAATTGTAGCATATTTTTTTCTTTATGAGAAGCTATATAATGTCATTTGATTGTAGATTTTGGTAAATTATAGAAGTATAAATTTTGACACTAGTAAAATAATTTAAAAATATCGATAGACCTTGAAAAAGATTATAAAATTCCATTTTCCAAAAATCAATAAAGTTCAAATCAAGTAAATTGGATACAAAAAGACAACAAACTTCAAAATATCAGCGATCACATGAAAAATACCAATTAAAACACAAAATTTAGACATAGGTTAAATAAACAGATTGAATCTGATTAGATAAGTAACAAGAGTTTAGTATATATTGCTGCCCACAAAAACATTTAGAATATGAAGACACAAATAAATTAAAAGTTAAAAATGCTAAAATAAGTAATAACCAAGTGACAATAATAAAAGAAGATTGAAAACTGTATCAGCCAAAAGGAACCTCGAATGAACTAACTACTGAACACATTTTGCTATTCCAGAGAGGATGCGCCAGTGGAAAATTGTGTTGGGATGGCACTGGAAGAAGGAATACTTTTTAATTAATAAAAATCTGCTGTTATCTATTCGTTGTTTGTAAAATACATGTACTATCCTAATGATAGGTTTAAATAATAAAGAAAATTTGATATTGAGTAAATGCGGACTATTCTTCATACTAGCTTTAAAATTTTTCTAAATTTTTCTAAAGAGTATGAAATGGTAAAACTTTACTTACAAAGACAAAACTAAACTTGGCATGTCTATATTGATATTTGCCAAAATAGATTCCACAGCAATGCCTGTTCTCAGGAATCAAAAATATAATTTTTGTGATGAATCTGTTAAATTATAAGAGAAAACTAATTAAGGCTTAAATATATATTTTTATGTAACAGTACAAGTTCAAGTACAAGCCAAAAACTGGTAGAAATACAAAAATGGAGATGAATCTATAATCATCATCTGACATTTCAAATCCTTTTTATTTATAATGTATTTAAAAATTTATATAAGCTCAAAAGGATGTAGTAGATTTAGAAAACTTTACTGATGAAATTAACTCTGTGGATGTTTTGGAACACTGCATCTCACAAGAGCAGATGATGCCTTCACAAAATATTTATCAATATAGAACTTACACACTGTAAAGCAAAAATGAATAAATAAAGCCCTCAAGTCACATACAATATATTCTAGGAAAAATTAAATTAAAATAGAATCAGTAATACGGGTCTCATTTGTAGTGCTGAAAGATCAGAAATGAAGTATATATCTTAGTTCATGAATGAGACGCAAACATCAAAACTTACAGAGATATTTGAGTACGACAAAGTGAAGTTTGCTGCTGTTGTAACATATATAAAATAAGCAAGTTTTGAGCTGAGGACCAACCAGGGCTACCAGTGAGATCCTGTCTCAAAACAAAAGATGAAGTCTCCATATCAGTAAAATGAAATTTTACTGATTTCTTATGAACACTAAAAAATATGAGTGGAAATTTATAAAATAGAAAGTAGGGAAACATGAAAAAATACTGAAAAAGACTCGTACCTTGGAGAAAGGTTATGATATTGATTAACCACCACTCAATTAGTTTTAGGTATTACAATTCATAAAGAAAGACATTTCCACTTTCATGCTATTTTTTTCTTACGAATTATCTTTAGACAGTTTCCTTAAATTTAGAGAAGATGTCTACACGTTGGTATCCATAAATGAACAGCCTCCTTAAAAATATTGCTTCTCAAATTACAATACAGAAGATATACATCTTTTGGACAAACATTTGAAATTATCTTTTGGGGGCAATTAAGATTTTCATACGTAGAGCCAGTAATTTTCTGTTTACCTATGAATAATTAATGAAACTTGGTGTTACTTTTCTCTTCCACACCTCTCTGTAGACATGCCTTTCCTCAAGCTGCAGTTTGTAAGTGTCCCATGTTCTCATGCACCCTCTCCAGCATAAGAGCAGAGAATGAAATCAGTTCCCTGTAACATCGACTGGAACTTACTTGTTGATATGTTATTTCTTTTTTGAAGGGTAGTTGCAACGGAAGCTACAGAAAAGTTGCCAATAAGGAAGTAGTTACAGACATGTTTTAAAACAGGAGTCCTCCTGCTTGCCCATGCAAGTGTGTATACATTGGGAATTTGCATTTGATTGACTATATAATATAAAATTAAACGCTTATCTATAAAATTATATTTTCATGTTAAAATCACGCTGAATTATGCTTGATTACCAATCATGTTTTATAGACAAGGAAAAACATCTAACTCTTCTGTCTTCCCTAGCTCAAGTGCAAATAATAAGTCCCAATAGTCCATATAGACATATAGGCCAAATTTCCTCTGCAATGTTGTTTTTGTTCCTGTTTAATTGAATTTGATATGAAAATATGCTTTGTAATTTACTATACCATGGGGACTTTCTATTTCTAAGGGGCTAGGCTTCAAGTGAGAGAAATAAATCAAGATGT
Organism: Ctenodactylus gundi; assembly: GCA_004027205.1. Lineage (NCBI taxonomy): Eukaryota > Metazoa > Chordata > Mammalia > Rodentia > Ctenodactylidae > Ctenodactylus > Ctenodactylus gundi. The sequence goes on along the minus strand of PVKB01000300.1, from coordinate 305,806 downwards.
GCAAATCAGTTCTTACGCCACACTCAAGTATTCAAGAAGCTTATAGCTTGTAGGAAATGCTTGCAAGCTTATAGCTTGTAGGAGATGCATTCATGCAAATAAAAATTTAATGTAATGAGTGTGTGAAGATCTTCTTAGAAGACATGCTTATTTAATGCTCCTCTCTAAGTTTTCCTTGCTTTTCGGAGATAAGCATACCACAAATCATACCGTCCTATTTCACGGTATTATCAAGGCTTTAATATTGCACACTGGCTCCGTGAACTTGCACTGAATCAACAGGATAAATGGCCTTACCTGCAGTTTCCCTCTCTACCTTTCCTCATTGGCCTTACAAAGTATTTTGGATATTTGGTTTTCAGGGGCTACAGGGCTGTGTCTCTGTTGCTCTCTAAGCCTAAATTCCTTGGATTTGGAGTTCTTGACATTTATTTTTCCCAATTTTAGATCAGGCAATAGTACCCTATTTTTTTTTTTTTTACTCCCACCTCAAACAACAAACTCAACAGTTTCATAATTTTGGAGCAAACATTAGAGGAGTAACACAATAGAATCCAATGACAATAAATATTTTTGGTCTATCAACTTGTTTCTCTGGAAAAATAGTGTCCTGTGTTACTTTATTTTATAAAATTATCCATGTGCTATGAAGAAGTTGTTTTAATTACCATTTATTTTGTACCAGTTTTGTGGGATGATTACATGGAACATTTCTACAAGTTACTTAGTAATTTTTTTTTTATTTATAAAGAAAATACAGATGATTACCATCAGTGAAGAAAAACTTTTTGAAACAATTTGGATATAATATGTTCATGTTGTACGTTAATACAAAGCTACGTAAGTACACAGAAGAACTAAAACAAAGGAGGCCATAATATACTTACACACACTTCCTGTACAACAGGAAGTAAGACCTGAATGAATGAATGACATAGTAAAGTGAGAAACGATAAGGTAAAGTAAAAAAAAAAATGCTAATATATATAGGAGACAGGAAGAAACAATATCTTTGACAGAGTAGAGTTCTTTTCAGAGCTCACTCAGCACCCTGTGTACATCACATAGTAGCCTGAACAATGGTTTTTCTCACTTCCAAACTCATTCTTTGATGGGAGGGATTAGGTTCCTTTCACAAAAAGTGGCTCCACACAGTACTCATTTCCAGGAACTGAGTGGGTATTACCACACAAACATACAGAAACAAGAAAGTCCCATGCAGTTTCCTACACTTTCACTGATTTCCTGAAACCTTCCATAAATCTCTGAAACTCTTTACTACAGTTGCCTCACCTGTCAAATATGAATGAATTCTATGAACTTAATATGTAAATTAGGTACAGGACTTAAATTTTCTGAGGAAGATTGGTTATCCATTATGCTTTAAATTATAATTAGGGGACTTTAAAAATTATTTTGCTTACTTTCGTTTATCTTTAATTGCATTTCATTTTCAAAATATTCATTTACAGAAAGGAATCGCTTTCAAGGTGATTCAGAGGCTTGTAAGTATTAAGGCAAACAAATCCTAAGCGATGCTTTGTTTCAGAAAACAAAGATGCAAACGCAAGTGCCCTAAATCCCTGCACTTAAATGCAAGTGGTATTAAAACACATATAGTTATAATTAAATGATAGCAATTGATCAAAGATGAAGATCAATAATCTAAGATCTATGAAGCATTCATGTATAAATATTAAGTTCTTCTTGGAAGAAGAACATATATCTTCTTCTCCAAAGAATAAAGGTGACATATTAACAGTTGCTCTTGTTTAATTATGTAATATATATTGCCAAAAATTAGAGAAAAATAGTAGAAGTATATAACTATGGTACATCCATAGCTAGAAATAAAGTATGAAAAGTCGTGCAGAAATCTAACATGTAGTAGTTGCTAAATTCAAATTTTTTTCTATAGATGATAAAAAAATTCCTTCTCATTTCTTCACATAAAAAATCAGTATTAGAACTATATTAAGATAATTAGCATATTACAATATGTGCACATAAACTTTAAATGAGCAGTAAGTAATAAAATGTTTCATTAATATTTGTCTTTTATATTATTACCTATAATACATATTATATATAATTTTAATAAACAATCTACAGTTCCCTTTTGTAAAGGAAGAGTTTATTAACACTTTGAATATTATATCTGTAGAAAATATAAGCATAAATCTTGTTATTCAGTTATAATTGGAAAAGGCAGACTTTATAACTCTTTAAATTAATAATAAATATCAAGCATGCACTGCCTAAGAAGTTAAAATAAGTAAAGGTGGATGTACATCTTAAATAAGGATACTTAAATATTTCAGTGCATGTGATAAAATAATATTTCTTTATGCATTTAAAATAATGACAGAACTTTGAAAATTCTATAATACTTTATTTGAAAATCTAGGTACATGGTCATTTCCTTTAACTCTGGGAGTTTGTTTTCTATGTGTATGTTACATTTTCTTCCTTGGTTTAAAGGTGGTCTCTCCAGAGAACCTACTACTGTCCAAATCAATTAAAAATGATGCATCATTTTTAATAACTCACTAAATTGAGTTCTAAAGAAAATATGAAATGCTTTATCATACGTATAATCCATGATCCTAAAAAGATAGATGTTTGTCATGTGTCAATTCCATAATATTCTAATATAAAGAAAATAAATGAAGCAAAATATCTCTTAGTTGAAGACGTCTACGATACCATAAAATTTACTTTACAATGCTGTTACAATTCCAAAGTAAAAATTAGCTGATGAACTAATTGACTGTTTGTATTTAATCATTAAAATTTTTAAAAAGAAAATATTGACCTCAAAGTTATACATGGATCAAATATTTACTTCATACTCATAGAAATGATTATCAAACACATTTCATTATTATATTTGATTATGAGAGAAAACTACAAGGTGCTTTTGTAATGTCCTTTGCTCCATACTACTATTTGCAATTGATCTGTGGGATAATGTTGATGTACCATTTTTAATTTTTTCCCCATTTTCTTGATACCTGTAAGTCCAAAATTTGAGGTTTACAGTGATCTTGAGCATTTTGTGCACATACATTTCTTGGCAAGGTTACAAGACCTTCCCCTCTCTCCTTTTGGCCCTCCCCCTAACACCCCCGTCCCCAACACACACACACACTTCCCATTATTTTTAAAAGCAGTATGGAAGTCTCCCAAAGTTTTGGAAATAAATATCTCCTTTGATCCAGTGATACTTCTTCTGGGAGTATACCCCAAAGAATTAAAAACAACCCATAAGAGTGATGTACCTTTTTCATAGCACTGCTACAATCAAGTGAAATTTGCTAAGGAGATATCTACTTTATATGCCTAATCTAAATTATTCTGCCAAATTACATTATAAATATGTGTATACTCTATTCTTTATTGTACTTAGTGATTACAAAAATCGGTAAATAATTTTAGAATTCTCTGAAAAAATATTGGCAACTTCCTTAGTTATAGGGATGTGTCAGTCTCTATTCTGAAATGGTCCCTGCAACGGACCAGAAAAATAAATCTGCCAAGAAGATAATCAGGACTTAATTCTTGAAACTTAGAAGTTCTACTTTAAAAGAAAAATAAAGAGATTTTTGCTGAGGGAAATAAAAAGGGTTCTGGCAGAAGTAACTGGATTGAGGATTTGGAGATGCAGAGATTATCCTGGATTATCAGAGAAGGTCTTTAAATGCCATCACAGTATTTCTATGAAATAGTGAAATAGTGGAGAAAGAAAGCCTCGAAAAGAGAAAGGCAAAGCGGCCAGGAAGGGAGAGAGTGATTCAGCGCAGCAAGGCAGGCTAGCAGCCTAGGGACTTTAAATAAGCAAAGACAAGACACATCTCTGAAATTGCCAATGTAGGATGACCCTTCACCCACTGACTTCAGACCTCAGACTTTCCGAACTCTGGGAGAATGTTTTTGATATTTTGCAGTACTTTATTTCAGAAGCCATAGAGACTAATAGAGATGTGAGCGGCTATACCTGTGGTTCTGCTGAGGAAAACACAACGTGACACTGACTTTGAAATCTGGTGGTGGGTAAAGACAAAAAACCAAAACAACAATCACACACACAAAAAAATTGTTATTTGAAGCAGAATGTTGGTAGGAAGAGACATGTGAAAACTGCTTTTTTTTTGAGGGGTCAAAGAAAATTTAGAATCACATTACTAAAAACCAAAAGTTGCTTCCTGAGTACAGTTTCAGAAAAAGTAGCTGAGCTGTGCTCTATCATCATTAGTATCCATCAGTATTTCAAAATAACTAAGAGATGTTACACTCACTAGCAGTAAAATATTGTCAAACACAAATATTCATAATATTTCAATATATATGTATGTATATATGTCCTATAATACTCATCATACTATTTTAGTAATCTTAAAAAAATATAAAGATGCATTTCAGAAAGTTCCAATACTTGAAATATTAAACCTCATGTCCAACAGTGGTAGCTACATAAACATGATAGCAATCTTTCTTTATAGTACATTATGTACAAAAAGGAGCAAAATTAAACATTTTATGTGAGTATTTGATAGAAATAATAAACAGTCATTATTTTCTTCAAACACTGAGCCAACACACCAAGTCATGATACATCCATGGTTGTGATCCCACAAAAAACTCAAAGCTCGTCCTTTTGAATATAGACAAATGAGAGTCCGTGGGTGTCCATGACGTAATGCCAGACAATCAACCATGAAGAACAGTGAAACAAAACTATAGAAGAATAAGAGAGAAGCGCCGTCTTCAGTTTGAGTTAGCAAAAGTGAAGAATGGGCTTGGGTATAATATTTTTCAATAGGAATTAAACAAATAATTTAAATTTATTAATTCACTTGTATAGATTTACTCGCCACACTCAAACTATAGAAAAGCTCCAGAATTGAGACATAATTTTTCAAACAAGTGACGTTTTCCTGTGTAGAAGCTATTTTCATGTTTTCTGTACTTTTCCATGTTTCCTGTATCCCTTACAAATAAGAATCTACAAGTAGATCATGACTTTTTTAAGAACAATTTTCATATCATTGCCTGTATACACCTACCAAAGAGGCTCATATTTTAGAAGAAAAAGTATTATTCTTTATAAACATGTTGTTTTTTTAAAGACTAATACATCATTGTTATATTTTTATAAGATAGTGTACTCATATTGTGAACTTTAAAATTATTTTTTAAAGTTATGATTTTTCATTTGCTTACCTACTCATCAATCTATCTACATCATGATGGCTCATACAATTTTCAGAGTTTTTAAAATTTTTTGCTTCATTTTGTTTTGTTTTTGAATGCTGAGATTGCATGAGTGTGCCACCACACCTGGCTTAAGATGTTCTGGGAAACACAATGTAGAGCTTCGTGCTGGCTGGGCAAGTGCTGTAATTGTTGCTCTGTTCTTCCAGCCTCACCATGGTTTATTTAAGAGGAGACCAAAGAAAGATATTTTTTAAATCAACAATAAAGTTCTATCATGTTGTAATTGTATAACAATTTGGTAAGCAACCAATGGAGAATTTTATTCTCTAAGATAATTGTCTTAGTTACTTTCTCATTGTTGTGACTCAACACTCAAAACCCACAAACTTAGGAAAGGAAAGGTTTATTTTAGCTCACAGTCTCGAAGGTCACAGTTCATTCAGGGGCAGCAGGCAACAATCAAAGTACACGGCAGAGAGAGAGAAAGAGAGGTGGAGGCAGCTTCCCAGGACAAACAGGAAGCCAAGCTGAGGTAGTTGAGACTAGTCCCAGTCCTGCAGGAAGGCAGGTGCAGCTTATGTATCCTTTCAGGTCTCCGCCCAGTAATTAATCCCTCCTGCATCCAGGTGTGGCCACTACACACCATTATTCCTAACTCACACGTCTTTAGTCTTAGCTGTAATCCACCCCTCTAAACTAGACCCCAAACCACCAACATTACATGGTTCCATAGACAATTCATAACATTAAGATACATGAGACTTTCGGGGGACACTCCAGATCCTAACCACAACAATAATCTAATAAATGGTTGGTTACATCAGTAACAATAGCAGAAGGACTGGTAAATTTCTAAAAATATGCCCAACACTGCACTAAGGAAAGCAAGTTCACAGAGGAAAACCAAGCACAGGACAGGATTTCAGTGTCACCTGAGACCTCCAGTTCACTGGCCAAACATAACCAATAATTGCTTATGCACACAGAAACCTCAAATATTTGAGGAACATGTCATGCAAGATGAGATGATGACCATGATCACTGTCATTTTTTTCCTGAATTCACATGAACTTCCTATTTGAAACTTTAAAGTTCTGAGTCACTAGATTTTACAATTAAACTTGACATTTTTTTCTATAATGAGCATGGCAATTTTGTGTCTTTTAAAAATGAAAACTATCAACATTTACTAATTACAGGAAGACAAACGTGGGCTAAATTATTTTGTTTTTAGAATAAGGAAAGTAGCATTATCATTGCCCCATAAAGCAGCCTTCATAGAAGCATTATAAACAACCAAGACATTTAATTTTAAGGAAAATGTGGCATGCTCAGGTTGTTCAAAGAAAGAAAGAAAGAAAGAAAGAAAGAAAGAAAGAAAGAAAAAGATAAAGAAAACTCAAAAGGTGACACTGGTCTGGCTCCTTATGCCTTTCAGAAACTATAACTTAAATTGTGAATGGTTATCGTTATTATTTGGAGTGTTGTTCTGAATAGGCTAAGGTTAAAGCATAGATTTCTAGTTACTATTTTAATACCTGGCTATCGCTGCCCACAAAGGGACTGACTCAATAAAAAGGAGTGACAAAAATGCCTTTTGATACCAAGTAAATATCTGAAGTGCATATTCTAGTATTAGAATGTCATTAGTTTTTCCTTCATCTCCAAAAATCTGCTAGGGGGGAAATGGTGCTTGCATCTCAGTGGATGTAATAAGTAAAATACTGTAATATCGATATACTTTAACATAGAATTAATAAGGACTATGCTGAATGAAATCCTCCAAATTTTGGTGAAAATTAAAATTACTGTTTATCAAAATTAGGGGGAATGGTAGAGAAAGAAAATTTCAAGCTTCAAAGCTATAGACAGAACATTTCAAGCTTCAAAGAAGATATTGTAGGAAATGGAGGTAAAAATAAAATTGAAACTATAAAAGCAAATGAGAATGTCCCTCTAGGATGATGAGATGGTGATAGCCTCAAATTGTTCATATTTCTATAGAAAAGGTCACAATATATCACTGGATTGTTAACACTGAACAGAGACTTCCTTGCAAAAGGAGATTCAAATACTTATTCTGTTATAAGACATCAAAAATTTTTAAAAGAATTAAAACACCCATAATCCCACTGTGATAATGACATATGATGATATGATCTTATATTCTTCTTAGATCAGCCATATTTCATAGTTTTCATTGATACTTTTTCAGACCAGAAAAAGTTCAATCAGAATTCTCTAATCATCAGTATGATTCCTCCACTATTTTTCCTGACTCCTAAGTGTCATCATATAAACCATGAAACAGTGTGATCCATCGCAATTATGTTAGTTTTTATTGTGTTGGAGTGTATTACAAAACGTGAACAGAAAATCAAACAAATGCTCGAATCTGTCTCCGGGTATTTTTCTCATTACAACTCTTTGATGATGTGACATGTTTGAAATATAATGACAAATGTAAGGAAGAAGATCATTCTGATAATGTATATTGTTGTATTTTCATTAATTTTCCTAGGACATTAAAAGAAAGAATTGCTAATTGAAAAATATGACTCCAGATGCCCTGGAACATGAAAAAAACTCTATGTTGGTTTATGTGAGAAGTGATTCAAAGAGTTTGCCCATTGTCATCCTTATAAAAGTTAATGATGTTTGACCCCAGTATACAGACATTTGTTTGAACGAAGACACATACAACTGTTAATTCTAATTCTTGTACCTAAATAGCAATAGTATTCATCTGCTAAGGTTATATGTCATGAGAGTAAATCAAATTGCATGTTGAATTGCAAGGAAGAACATCTGCTTGGAGTACATCAAACAACAACAGATGTTGCTAAATCAAATAACTATCAATCTTAGATTTCTAATGTCATTGTAAGGGGTGTTCATAGTCAAAGTAGAGCCTCGAATGGACAAATCATATATCACATTGTCTGGAATGCTTATATTAAGTAAGTCATGAATTAGTTGTAATCCAAAGAACAGTTACTGCCAAATAGGGATTTCCCCCTTTTATTTAGAGAAGATGGAAAATGACAATAAAATCAGCTACATAAAACTAAATATAACTGCACACGTATTGCTGCTATGAAGATTCTTTTTGTTTTCCTTTCTTTTAAGTTTCATTTAGTAGAAACAATCATACACATCTTTTGTTTTCATGGTATTATTTAGTGCAATAGACTCTTAGACATAACATGATTTATAGTCATTAAAGGAACATTAAATTATATTTCTAATTAGGATGTTAAACAGATAACTATGCTAATGAATTTTTTAAATGATTTTGGTCAACATATGCTCAAAATAATTTTTTCTGTTTAAAAGATTTAGTTAGTTCTTCACCCAAATTCCAGGTCTTTGAACACAGTACACAAATCAAACTATTTCATTTTGAAGACACAGCATAGGTTTTTTTTTTTGTTATTTTCATTTTATAATTCATTTTCAATATCAACAAAAATACCTGGACAAAAAGTTTGTGCTTTTCATGGAAAAGTCATCTGTTGACAAGCTGCAAAATAATTTCTATGAGTTAAATGCCCAACTTCTAATATATTGACCTTTTTGCCCCAGATATAGCTACACTTTCCAGAAAAGCACAAAACTGTAGAATATTTGCAATATTTGAATATATCCTACTTGCTCATAATGTCGATTTTTATTTTTTTAATGGAGAGAAGGTTGAATTTAATTTATTAAAAATGAGTTCTAATGCAAACAAACCACATCTCCTAACAGAGTTTCGGCATGCTTTTCATCAAGGTAAAGACAAGGGATGTCAGAAAGGATAGTGGAGCAACAGCCAAGCAGGCATCTTTTCTCCTCTACAACTATTTAGAATTAAATATGTCATATTCATATATAACTTTTAGCAGTATAGAGTTGTCAAATCTGGAAAAACAAATCAAGTTTTTGGCACAATTATTATAAGATGAAAGCAAGATTTAGCCTCTGTACTTAGTAATAATAAAGTTCAAGTTTTCATTGAGAGGAAGGAGAATACCCTTGCTGTAGCAATTAGAGCACTGTTTATTTTCATTATAAATGAATGATGGAGGAGCTTTTCTAATTAAAAGTACTCTATGGTTTTTTTTTTTCGAAATAATGAGTTCCTACCTCCTCTTTCACCACAGCTAGGGCCTCAAAAATTCTAAAGCCATGCAGGTTGTGAAACCACCAATTTGTTGGCTGTTCCAATAAGAAATAATACTTTTGTGCATACATCTCTGAAAATGTCTGTCTATTCTGTACAAGACATGAGAGAATATTCTCTTATCAACTTGAATTTTTCTGGCACCCAACAAAATTCAAATAGGCAACATAAATTGATAATTATAAGCACCCTTTAATTTTGGAGGTCAAACAAATACCCCCTACATTATATTAGTATAAGAACTACATATATCTGAAGAAAATGTAAAGAGATGTTCTCTCTCAAAGATTTCATAAGGTTTTACACGTTGATTAAATATGGTCTGATCTCATACTTGTGAACACAAAAGCAGCATACTTAAATATGATTTATTATAAGGAAATCAATATGAATTATACAAACCATGCATATTTCTCCTATGAAAATTATTAATTTATTTTCTGAAGATGTTTTTTATGTATATTGATAATATTATTTATAATGATGAATAATATCAAGTAATTTTACTCATTTTTCCTTGTATGTTTAAAATTACATTCCCTTAAAATGATGTATTTAAGAAATATCCTTTAAAACTTGAAAATATTTTATTATATTTCCATTTATCTTAAAATACAGTATGAGCTGCAAAAATATTAATTTGCATGCTGGCAACAAAATATGTTTTTATCTAATATCTTTTCTGAAAGAATATATTTATAAATGAGAGGTCCCCTAAGAAAATAAGAAGTTGGCAAACATTTTAATGAGTCTGTAAGATCTAGAGTTTCAAAAATTGCAAGTTCAAAAATTGCAAACATCATAAACAAAACAAATACTAGAATGTCGATATTTTCTGCAATTATTTTCAATGTTTAGTTGCAAAAATCTGACTTGGTTTTTTACAGCTTATATATATTTACATATTAAGCAGTAATACGTTATAATTTACCCACTTTGCTTGGTTTACCTTGATGCCATCTGATTTTACAGGAAAGATTAATGTGCTTACCTAAAAACAAAAGAAAGAAAGCATGCTGTTAGCTTCAAGGGGATGTTGCTTGAAAGATTGCAGTGGACACAAGAAAACGTTGTGGTTGATAGTCACACTTCCCTTTCCAACCTGTTTTTCCTTGTGCCCGGAGATCTTTATGGCTGTGACAAAATCAAATGGATTTTGTCCAAAACTACATAGGCAAACGTATCTTCTCAGATTCCTTGACAGTATGTATATTTTAATTGAGTTAAAAATAGCTGCTTCCGTCAATACTTTGCTGACACCTGCATACAGTTAATTAAATAAATAAATCAACAAAAGATTTGAAGAGATTTTGTTATTTTTCCAGAAGACGTAAATCCATGCTCCTACATATGAGTTGTTCTGCGTTTCCTGCAGTGACAGTCCTACCCTCCACCTTTACCTACATAGAAGTGTTTACAAAGCAGGCCTGTTTAGAATCAGCCTCAGCAATGACAGAATATTTAAAGGACCAGGATGTCTGAATGAGAAACACCACAGTAGATCTGTAATAAGACAAAACCTGCTAATTTCGCATTTCATATTAGGAAATACAGAAGTAAAATTAAAAAAAAATAAACTCTTGTTATCCTTCTAAAGTGCATTTATGGTAACTTAAAATGGTTGCTTTACTTTTTACCCACTAATCTAAAAATATGGGAAAGGGACTCAAATGTGTGATGTAATCTGGTTCTTCCTCTAAATGAGGAGTGTGTGTAAGTGTGTTTGTCCATGTGTGTATGTGAGTGTGTGTGTGTTTTGTTTTTGAAGGTTGGAGACTGACCCTAACGCAAAACTTTTTCCATGTGAGACACGTAATCTAATGCAAAGTAATAACTCTTGCTGAAGCTGCATTTGTAGTCAGTGATAGTTTAAAACTATGATAGTGATTGCGACAGGAATGGATATTGATGATAGTGATGGCTTATGTCACCTCCACTACTAAGCTGGGCACTCCAAATGCCGAAAATTTGGTATATATTACCTTATCATAGCTAGAAAAGTGAAAGAATATATTAAATTTCTGGTATAACTACATTCATAGAGTTTTCCAATATTTTAATATATTCTATAGAAAGCTCTGTTAATATTTTGCAGTATGTACTACAGTATATGAACCTCCATTCCATTCCATAATTATATGTCCACTAGTTTCTGAGGGTTTTGGAGACAAAAAATATTTATGTCATTAACTAAAACATTTATTACATTACTATAAATGTAGCAAAAATTCAAAATGACTCTATAGAATAGACAAATCAAAAATAAAAGAATAATTGAATTAATTATGTAAAAATAAGAATTTGCAAGCTATTGTTTAATAAATTGCAGAAGGGCTGAATATTCAATGCACATAATGATGCTTTTTTGTTTGGTTGTTCTTTTAAATGATAAAGCTCAAAAAAACCTTCAAAATTTCATTGAACTTTTTAAAATTAAAACTAGAATAAAGAAACAATTTTTTTGAGTGTGTGGTTCAATAAACTGGAATACCAAATCAATAGGACATTAAGGAGCAATTTTTGGCAATTTTAGCATGTAAAACAACAATTGTTGGTTGCTATTTCCCAATAAAAATGTAATTCATTTTACATAATGTCTCTTTTGAGAGGTGGAATTTCTAATTGGAATATGCTTATTTTCCAATTAACGCGGTTAGGCGGATGTGCACATTTGGGTAAGTTTTCGTTTTTGGAAGTTGTATTTTTCCTTTATGTAAAACAGTGCAAGTGCAGAGAGTTTCCTTTGTTTGCTCCACATTTATCACAAAGGCACTCCTGTAGCATTCTAAAGAAGGGAACAGAAGATTTTTAGATACACATCGCTTTTCAAAAAGAGATCCATGAGCATTCTACAATTATTTTCTGCCATGGTGTTGACCAACTACTGCTTCATTTTCTCCTTTCATAAAATCAGATGTGCTTATAGGTATTTATTTTCTTCTCTGCTCCGTTATACATATTTGAGTCAATCTGGGCAGTGAGCCCAGATTGCTTTATTTTGTGTTTATTATTATGTTTAGACTGTCCTAGATTCTTGTGAGAGGGCACATTCTAAAATATTACCATAATTACAGAAAGATTGGCTCTCAGAGATTTTAGTGTAAGAAGATTTCCTATTATTTTGTAATAACTGAACTACTAACAATTTCGGAGTGCTACATTATATGGATAAAGCATATTGACTTTAATATTGTCTTAATATATAGAAGGCATTGAGAACTATGATAAAAATAAGCCTATTTTATAAATGTTGATTCATTTTAGAGGTATTTATTTATTTATTATTTTTTTTAGTTTCCACAGTGGTCTTCTGTGGAATATGACGTTGCAAACAACTATCACTTTTAACAGGGTGAAAATTACCACTAGTCTCCTTGAAGAAAATTACAATTAAATTCATACTATAGACACGAGATACAATATTTAAAAGCTAAAAAGAAACTGGTGCAACTTGATTTTGTTAAGCATGTCATCTATTTCATTGATAGCAATTATTAGATGTGAAGTCACTGAAAAAGGTTAATTAGTATATCAATTTTCACACCGGACCTCAGTAGCTTCCCAGGATATAAATTCTAACATTGTTTGAACTGTGACAAAAACAGCAAAGGTAATTTCATTAGCCATTACATTTCCAACATGTTTTTGGGTCTGACTCTTGTGAAAAACAGCAAAGGTAATTTCATTAGCCATTACATTTCCAACATGTTTTTGGGTCTGACTCTTGTGAAAAACAATGTCAACAATTCCTGGTGATTTTCATTTTTCTTTTTTAGAGTTTATTTATCCACTATTCTGACCCAGACACAAACTTATTTCTGGTTGCTTGGACACACACTTAAATTTAAGATTGGAAGGAATTCAGATACATTCTAATTTGGTGCATAATTTTAGTGTGAAACCTACAGAAGCGATTTGATTAGAGTCATACACCTATTGACTTCTGATCTAATGTCTAGTCAATTTTGTTTTGAAAATCTACCTTCATTTTTTGCTTTTTGAAGTTTTTATGAAAACGTCAGTTACAATATACTTTAATATATTCACAGAATGCTGCAGCATATAAAAATGTAATGTTTCACTAAAACAATTTTATTCATATGAACACTGAATATCATTTTTTCAGCTAAATACGGACACAAGCACACCTTAACACATGTACACACACATTAGTATATTTTCAACATCAAGATCTTTATTCCCGTTCAGAAATGCCCTGAATTCTGCTTAGTATAATTATTTTCTCCTTTTCTTTCAGGTATTGAAGTCTGTGAAGTCTGAAAGTACTGGACCTAAGTCATCTCTTACTAAGCAAAAGAATAAGGTAGCATTCATTGTGCAATTAGTGCTTCTCACTAAATTTACAGTCTGAGACAAGAAGATAGCCTCTTCCATCCACATGGGTGTCCATTGTTTGTTTTTTCTTTCTGAACTTCTTCCAATCTCTTACTTTCCATTCAAGTTGAAAACATTATTGTCAGCCCAAATACTTGACAATTAGAACTTGAAACTTGTTTTATCTGTTTGAAATTCGTTTTCTTGTACAAGGTTTCCTACCATAGTTGCTTTCTTTTCAGATAATAGATATTAATTAAAACCTATTCTATATAAAACAAGCATCTTTCTATTAAGTGCTGTATTTCCCTGGCTGTTGGTATTGGTACTTTAACAGCTGAAGATAGTGTGACTATTAAGTGAAACAATATTCAATAAATGGAAAACAAGTGTAATACAAGAATCAATATATGCCACGGGAAGATTATTTCTGAAATTGTCATGGAAGGAAATCTAAGATTTCACTGCTAATGATTTATTTTCTCCCTGACTTATAAATGGAAGACAGTTGGATTAGGGAGTCTCTAAATATATTTGAGAGTAGGAGATTTGGAGAAATTTGATAAATCATTACTATTGATAGTGAAACTCACTATCATGTAAAAAAGAACAAATACATATCTAGGACAAAATTCAGCAGGTATCTGTAACTTTTACAACTCAGGAAAAGAGTAATAGCAGTTCTAAATAATGCTAGGAAATTTTAATTGGAATTGCAATGAAATTTCCTAGATCGTGTATTAATGTAATTGTAATTATTGGAATGGAGTCTGAAGTTTAAAATTAGCTAAATTATCCTTGGCAGATGGATTCACAAAAAGTGATTGGTATGTACAAACTTATATCTATTTTACCCATAAAGAATTAGTATTTAATTCATCTCTTTCATTTTCTCTTAAGACACTCTAAAGTAACCAAGAATAATTTGTTGACTAAGATCCTACACTTAAAGATTATTGTCTAATGGAGGAGCTAGCCATATAATGTAATAAAGGGAACATATTTGAAGTAGAATTCTTCATATCAAAGAATATTTATCTTCCTTTATCTAAAAATCAGTAGAGGTAGTTTCCACAGAAAAAGTATGAAACCGTACCTGTACAGCATTTTTCAAATGTAAAATGGAAAAATGTGTCCTCTTATTTAATCTCAAGCATCTACCTGACTAACATAATTAATGCATTTTCTAATTACAAAGCTTTTTATGGATGACTTGTTACAACGCAAGGTGCTTCAAATTGAGAAGATTAAATGTATATTACCAATACGCAAGTCTGTTATTGTATAACTAGAACTTGATTCTATAATGATAATTTCAATTTTAATAAAAATAAGAATTATGGTCCAATGATTGAAAAACTAGAGGATGGTAACTGAAACAAGTAGGCTGATATTTCATGTTTCACAAAGCATATGTCTGTCAAAATGTAATTAATTTAAGTAAAAAAAGTTAACCCTCAAGGATACTATAGATTAAGGATCAGGAAAAATTGGTTAAACTGCAGTATTAAATTTATTTTATTTTAAATCTGTGTTTAACTTGAACCTTCTTCTATTGAAAATGATCATACCTAAAGACAAAAAATTATTGTTGCATATCTTGGTCCTACTGGTACATTCTAAATAGATGCCAGACTTACATCACTGGGGCTGGTCAAACTTGTTTATGTCATCTATGACTTCTCTGAATTGGACTTTCCCCCAACTCTGAG
This sequence comes from Ctenodactylus gundi, assembly GCA_004027205.1. NCBI lineage: Eukaryota > Metazoa > Chordata > Mammalia > Rodentia > Ctenodactylidae > Ctenodactylus > Ctenodactylus gundi. Next base: position 290,377 of record PVKB01000300.1, on the reverse strand, counting down.
AGTTACAAGCTACAGCGCAGCTAAATTAAGCAGAACAAACAAGCAGCACCAAGTGAAAAGGTGATGAAGTCCACATCTACTTATTGACTTTGTTCTTGCTGCTCTTCATTCTAAACTTTAGACACTGGATGTAGAATATTATAGGCACTAAAGAATGATGAACAGGAGTAAAAATGATTTTCAAACAAATAATGACAAGTTATTACCAATGATTTAAAAAGTTTTAGTTATTCATTGCTTTAAAATTCTCCTAATTTTCTCATTGTCACTTTTGTAGAAAAAAATTCTTGAATAAGTAAAACTATTCTTTCTAGGTGTACAGTTACATATGTATTCCTACAGCATCATCTAGAACTCAAGTTGGGACCATGACTGAGAATCTTTTCCAAAGTTAGATAACTTGTAAGACTTTTCAAAGAAAACACACAAAAAAGTCATCTCTGTGATCTATATTTCCTTTTTTAAAAAGTCATTTACATAAATCTTCAGAATAAGGTTATATCTTGAGGGAATAGGGGAAGTACTTTCTGTTGACACAAACAGTAATTGATAAGATTTTCCTGAATACTCTTTTAGAAATGCTGATGTATTACACTTAGGATAAGGAGTTAGCTCTCATTTCCTTTCAACTTTTGCCTCTGGATAAGCTCAAGTGTTCCCAGGAAGAAACACTGATCAAGTACATTTGTCATGTGAGCAACTATAATAAGGTAATTCATCATAGTCTGTCAGAGTTTTATTCTAGAAAGACTGCTGCATTTTTAACCTTACTTGAAAATCTTCTGTCAATCCTGCTGAAAATTTGGTAGACACTGTGGAGACATTTAAAAGCCCTTCCAAACTGATAATGGCAGATAATTAAGTTATCAGTGATCAAAGCTTTTTTTTTTAAAACCAATTCCATTTCTTTTTTCCTCCAATACATATGACACCATGAACCTATCTGGCCAGTCTTTCAATCTGACCAGCTCACAAACCATGATCTCATGTCGTTTTTCCTCTTTCCTCCCTTAATGTATCCAATGACCAATGCAATTCACAATGACAAATGAAACCTTTCTCAAGAGTCTAATCGAGCAACTTTGTTTTCCCTCCAAAGCCCTAAAATCTACATCATTTTGAACTTCATTCATGAAGGAGGCAAAACAGAGTGGTTACAGGGAAACTACGTAGTGTAAGATATTTTGTGGAACAAAATAAACAAACTCTGCGTAAGTATACCATGATATATCTCAATGATATGTCTTGTCACTCAGTTCATCTACTCAAATCATTTACTTCGTGTGTGTCTTGTACCTGAAGTCAGTTCGGAAGAAGTTTCCTTCTGATGGGGTACTTTACTGAATTCTAAAGTCTTCATTACCATTCTCTCATTTTCTCTTCTATAATACTTCCTGTATCTCTCAGGTCTAATTTAATATATATATGATACATAAAATCAGTGTTTTCTTTTTGTCAATTTTAAGGCAACTCAACCTATTATCTTAAAAGTAAATTTATTTTGTTTTATTTAAAAACCATCATAAACATGATAATGACTTCAAAAATTTACATTTTTATTTGTTAATGTATATTTTATCATTAGATAATATTCACATCCAAGAACATATTATTAGTAGTAGCTAAGTTCTACTAAGATAATTCAAATAAGGTATGTGTGTCCCTTTCTTTTTCTCTCCTTGTATCCAAAATATTACCAAAATACACAATACTAAGTAAAAAAAATAAGAAAATTGCCATTAATATCTGTCAAAATACTGTCATTGTTTTCAAATGCACGTTTTTTTACTTTCTGAATCAGATCTAGAATTTTCCTAATGCAATCTATCTACTATCTATCTATCTAATACCTGTCTCTCTATTATCCATCCATCTGTCTATCTACTGCCTATCTGGCTACTATCATTGCCACCCAAGAGAAAGGAAGGGAAGGCAGTCTGCGAGAACACCATGGTATCCTCATTTAACTCTTTCAATGGATCTGGCTCCATATAATTTCTATTTTTCAAATTCAAAATAACCATGAAAGGTAAACATTTCGAATTGGTTCAGGTCATCAAGATAGCTGCGACAACACAATGAAATGCACTCATGATACAGAACTTCCAGAACGCATTCAGAAAGTGGCAGAGACAGTGGGGTCATTTTGTTTGAAGCCAGAGAAAGCCTTCTGAGGGGCACTAGAGACAATGTGTATTTTGCTGCAATACATTTCATTCATTGCATATTTCTGCCACAGAACTTGTCTATATAAAATTACTTGACAGCTATACTAAAAAAATAATATATGCATACAAATACACACACATACATTCATCATGTTTAGTAGTTTAAACTTAACTTCTAGCATATTTATTTTTCCAATCTCATAGTCAATGAAATTCTGAAGCCTACAGTCCTTACCACTCTGACAGTTCTTTGCTCTGTCATCCTAACATGCTTATGGAGTGCCCCTTTGTTTACAGCATTATTTCATCTGAAAAAAAAACTTGTCGTTGGTGATGGAGAAATAGGTGAAGGCATTTTTTCACCGAATACGCAACACGCATACATATTCTAAAGAAGGCTTCATTTTCATCTTCTTCAACCATTCCTCTCCCCTTCATCATTTAAGAGCAAAAGTAATTGCAAGCTCTGGCAGTGGGCAAGGTGAGACAGACATTGCATTAGCCTAGTATTCTAATTCATATTTTTCTCTTCTTTCCTCAAACTAAAGTGTATTGATAAATAAACATAAAAGGGCAAATACTACGTTGCAAAATTTCATTTACTAACAAATCTAAATTATGACGTCTGTGGAATATATTCTTTTTTGATGAAAAATTATTCTTCGATTTGAATGCAGACTTAATTGTAAAGCTGCTTTTGAAGAAGTAGCCATTTACCATTTTCAATGGCAAATATAATGGATCAACTTGATGACAAAGATAATCCCATCAATAGGAAATCTTCAAATCTACTTAAAAATGACATTTTTCTCATCCAATCAAAAAATTGTTAGAATTTTATTTTATCAAAGTGTATATATCATCAATTATAAGACACATTATTATTGGTTTCTAAGAAGAAACATCAGTTAATTTACAATATAGTCTCTATATTCAAACACATTCACCTTCAGAGTAGGAATAAGTTGAAAATTTTTGTACAATAGATTTGCTGAATTATAGATTTTTTATATTGTGGTAGAAAGAAATTCTTAATGATCTCTAAAATCTAAATATCTAGTTTTCCACACCCCTTCATATGAGGGTAAAAGGATTTTAAGAGTGTATAGATAAGAAATAATTTATTTTGGTCATAAATGTTATTCTCAATACTACTGTAACAGTAAAGTAATAAATTAAAAATTGAATCAACTCGTTTTTGTATCAAAATATTTCCAAGTTTTATTAGAAAAGCCTGATTGGAGATTTTAGTAGTATTCCACACAGCAGAGATTTTTTTAAGTTTAAGTCCACATAGTTTTCTACAGAAAATTTCACCAGTTATTTTTTTTTCATAGAGATTATTTTACATGACATATACTCAGAAATTCTAGTAAGACTTTTGGACTATTGAAAAGAATTTTCTTAATTTTGTTAGCTTCATAAAGCAATTCATAACATAATGAAATCTTAAACAGACTGAAGATTATTTCATCTACAATGTCTCCTTTACCTTAATATTTAAGAAAGAATACAGAAACGTTTTACTATTTTTTTCCACAAAAGTATTTGATTAACAATATAAGGCATTGATTTATATAATTGAATATTTAATCTAAACATAAAATTAAGGTCAAACATGGAGAAAATGAATTTCTGCTTCCATAGCTGCAAATGAGAATGAAAGTGTTTAAAATCTACCTGCTTTTTGTCTCAAAAAATACATACATACATGAAAGAATTTCCAGAGCAGCTTAGCCCATAGAAGATCATTTACATGCTCAACTTGCTTGTCACTGGTAGAAAAATCATGCTTGACAAAGAAAACATTGCCAGGCACGAAACCTAATAAGGATATACACATCCTGTGAGAATGCTCCTGCATTACTTGTAATTATGTTTCGTACTCTACCCATCATGCTATATAGTTGGAAAATAGCAATATGTTTAGTTTTCTCATTGTGATTGTTGTTAGTGTTTCTGGCATTTTAGATAGAAACAAGATCGTTCTCAAATAACAAAGAAGGTGGCACTCTGAATTTTGTTTCAGCTGTCACCTGCTCACACAGGTCTACCAAGCTAAATTAAATAACACATTACAGTCAAAATATGTCATTATAGGGGCTGTAGGGGCATGGCATAGTGCTTAAAGCCCTTTCTTTGCAAGAACAAAGCCCTGAGCTTGATTCCCCAGCACTATGTAAACCAGGGTGTGGTGGCACATTACTGTAATCAGTACCTGAGAAGCTCAGACAAAAGGATATCTGTGAATCCAAGTTTAGCTGGGCTACAAAGTGAGTTCAAGACCAGCCCGGGCTACTAAGTGAGACTCTGTCTCTAAATAAATAAGTAAATAAACAAAGCTATCACAAGTAGTATCAACTCAGAACTGATACTGTCAGGACTCATATGAGCTATATTGCTGTTGGAACAATGAATTTAAGCATAAATCTATTTTCTTAAATCTAATTTACAAAAGTGTGTTTTAATCTCTTGTTGTGTCAAATAACATGAAATACTAATTGTCAAAATTGCTTCTGTTAAACTGGCATATGGCATTTAAAAAAACTTAATAAAAATGCTTCTCTGAGCACACACACACACATGCACACACACAATGGATGCCTACTCGTGATGGCCACACCTTGCACGTTACCCATGGCACTGCATTGGCACATATTTTGCCCTGCTGCTTGGCAAAATCGATGTCTAGATTCCTGTGAACCTCTTTGTCATAACCTTATTTCAGCTGTGCATTATGCAATCTTGTTTAATATATGTCTCTGGGTAAAGTCACCTTACATAATTGACTATGCTTTAATTTTTATATGTAATATTCATAATAAATCTCTAGGTGTGAAGGCTAATGTTTTTCTGATGTAGAGGAACATAAGCAGACATTTTGGGGGGATTATGTGTCTCAAAACATCGTATGCTAAGCTCTTTTCAGGAAGTCACAATCTCAAGAACCCAGAAAGCTAGTCATTTTCCAGCTTTACTACTGCTTCATGACGTACCATATATGTTACTTTAGCATGTTCTGAATGAGGTCTCATCCAAATTATAAATTGTTCCTTAACAGGTCATTGATTCATTAGCTTAGAAATCAAAGCCAACAGCAATGCCACTCATCTCTGGAAGATGCTTATCTAAGACTTTTTTTAATTATTAAAAAATAAAATCAAATTCTTTCAAGTCAGAACACCAGACAGCACTTCGATTTAGGGATTGGGAGGGAAAGGATGTTGAGCATTGATACGAAAAGCAAAGCCCTCACGAAGACACTACAATGTTGGCATTCAACAGTCTCAAATAGATCTGTGTATGCAGGCAAGATCTGAAACGAAATTCAGAGGGTCACCTTGTTCAAGTTTGGCTGGAAAATGTGCTAAGGAAGCTCGCATCTTGTTTGTGAATGGTCATAAAAGTCGCCCAGGAATTTATTTTAGGTTATAAATAAATTTCAAGGAGTAGGGGATTTCACAGCACAGAATTTAAAAATAATGAGCAAGAAGTGTACACAAAAGTATGAACTTGGAAATTCAGAGAAATAAAACGTGAGTTGAAAGAGGGTTACTGGTCTTTTCTAGATATTAAACTTAACTTTACATAACATGATATTCAAAGACCTGCGATCTCCCATATGTTCATATGTGTTCAATGACCCCATGACATTTCTTCTCTTTTCTCTGCTAAGCACAAGATTTATTGTAAAAACCGGTAGATTCTTAGGAGAATCTGTTTGCTCATAATAAAATATATCTGTAGGTTTATTTTAAATGATGCTTCTAATTTACAAAGTAATCACAAGTTGATTGCTATTTCAAAACTTTTATCCATTATAAAAACTTTTAACATGAGGTATTTTTTGCTTTTGTAATAATTTCCAAAATAAATTGAACATTTATTTTTTCTATAATTACTTTCCATTTGAGAGGAACTTCATTGTTTCATTATATAATCATAAAATTTAGAATTATTTAGAACATGCTACTACTTTCCCAGAAAATAAAAGAGATTGTTGTTCAATTATTTGATCTCTACCAATTCATCTCAAACTCTGTGCAAAACGAGGATGCTCTCGCTCCCCATCCAGGCTACTATTTTCCACATTTGTGTCTGGGAATGCTTGCTGGGTGGATAAGAAAAGTCTTATTTTCTTATCTGCAACAGACATACGCATTCTCCTTTGTTTGATATTGTAACACCAATTGTCTTAAAAGATAAAAGATGTCCTGAAAAAAATTGTGTGTTTTGACTTTAACTAATAAGGATTGTAGAGACAGTCTACTCTATGTTTTAAACTGCACGAAAAAGTAAAACATTATGAAAAAAATAGAGCCTTAGTCTAAGGACAACAAGCCATTTAGTAAACTAAAAAAAAAAAAAAAAAAAAGGCTTAAAGTACAATAAAACTTAATCTCATAAGTGCAGGTACAAAAGATTAGTTGTTTGAGACACAGCTTTAGGTTTTATTCATGTTCGAGGGGTTTGAACTTAGATAAATAAAATGTCTGATAATGTGATGATTAAAATGAGTATAAAAGATTAGAGAACCCATGGGATGTAGATTTTTCAGGGGAAAAATACTGAATTCTTACTTCAATTCTATCTTTTCATATAGAATTTCAAAGAAGAACAAGAAAATTCCTTTAACAAGGGTTAGTTAAGTTTCAGAAAGTAATGTTTCATCCAAGGTACTTTGAATGCTGCTCATTTTTCTAACCCAGAGTAAATCGCATTTCAAGGATTTTCAGAATTCTAAGTATGTGTATTAATGTTTTTTTGAAAGTTAGGAAAGGAAATTTGTGATAAGGAAAATTCCAGGTGAAGTGATTGGAAAGCTTTCAAATAGGAAAATGATAATATATGAAAATAATTAGTTTCAAATACTGCAAATATTATCATAAATAATTGGTATCAAATTCAGCAAGAAAAAAGTTTTACAATCATTACTTCACTTTAATTTAGATATACAGAAAGCCAGCAGAGGATACCACAAAGAGAATTGTATTACCAAGATTGTTATAAGTAAATTTATATACTGTCTCCAGATAATTTAATTTTGTGGGTAAAATAAAAATTAATTGACTTTAAAACCAAGTAAAGACATTCACGGCAAAAAAGAAAAAGACTTATTACTTAGTAACAATGAAGGGAAACTCCTGTTGTTTTATTGTTGATATAAAAGATATTTTTATCAAAGTTTCTTAGAATATGTCAAAATAAAAAAGTTGTATGACAACTGAGCTGGTTCCAAAGAGAGACTGAATATTATGCACCACATAAACTGGCTATGGTGGCACATACTTGTAATCCCAGCACGGAAGAGGGTGAGGCAGGAGGATTGCCATTTGTTCAAGGTCAGCCTGAGGTCGACAGTGAGTTCATAACCACATTGGACTACAGAGTTAGACCCTGTCTTAAAAAATAAAATAAAGCAAGGGTAGAGCAAAGGCCCAGTCCTTGATGCCTCTGGAAGCCTCCAGGGCTCAGGGTTTATGGGGCGATTGAATTCCCTAGAAGACTCCAGAAGCCTCTGGGAGCCTCTGGCTCACAGGACAGATGGGGCTACGGAATGTGGAAGACACCAAAATACCCATCAACAGACCACTGGATACACAAATTGTGGTATTTATACACAATAGAATATTATGCATCTAGAAAGAGAGATAGGTTGGAGGCTTTTGTAGGCAAATGGAGGCAACTTTAGAACATCATGCTTAGTGAAGTGAGTCAGAAGCAGAAAGTGAAATATCGAATGGTCTCTCTGATATGAGAAACCCAGATAACAATTATCTCTATGCAAATTAATGTGGAAAATAATGGGAAATGGGGGGAGGGAGAAAGGGAGACAGGGGAAGGTCTTGTAACTCATGATATGTACGTGCACAAAATGCTCAAGATCAATGTAAACTTCAAAATTTGCACTTATACTTATTAACAAAATGGGGAATAAAATAAATAAAATAAAATAAAAGGACTTCAAATGAATCTTTCTGGAGAAATCTCCTAAATATATGATCGTCTTATACTCAAATAAAAATAATTTGACTTTAAAAAAATAACAATATGTATATTTAAGAAAGCTGGAGAATTCAAATCTTGGTAGCATTGATGGGGAAGCTTTCAAATGTTATTAGCTATTTTAAAATACTAAATATTTATACTGAAATGTAGAAAATTAGAAGAATATTGAAGGGTCCAGTGCTGTTTATTTTAAAAATGAGAATATTTAGATATCCACGAAAATGTTCTTCAAATCTGGCAGAACTAAGAGAATAATTCATTTAGGCCTTCAGATTAGAGGAAACTAATATTTTATTAAATTTGGTCTCATCAGAGGACCAAAATAAGGTAATATGAAAGATAATTTATGAAAATAAGATAGTTTGGCCCTCAGATAAGCAGAAGAAATCACTAGAAGCTTCTGAAACGGTGTATTTTTTCAGTTTTTCGTAAGAAAGTTTAATTCTGAAATCATTCAATAAGGTTTTGAACATTTGCACAAAAGAAGAGTTACGTATCACTAGGTGATGAGGGGAGAAACTGATGGTGACATTCTAGATGAGTCAGAAAAATGTCTCCCATAACAAAATGGCTTATGATCTTCCATTCTTTGTTTATTTTATTTTTTGTACAGTGTTTTCTGGTAACTAAATGTCACTTCACATAAATATATAATTTATCAAACAGCAAAAATGTACATTAGTATTAAGCAACAAATAGAAAACAATTCAAATTTTAATGATTTGGGTTAACTAGTTTTTCACTTAACAACTACACAATTATTCATGGAGGTAAAACTACTGGTCATCACATCAAGATTATAAGAGAATAATATTTAACTCAATTGTCTCATTTATGAAGAAATCTTTGGAATGTATAACGCATATTTTGCTGACATACATATTTTATTAGCTCGTTACAAATAATAAGAAAAATGTTTAAATTTTTTTCATGGAGTACACAAAGGACAAAAAGTATTTCTACTTTTCTGAGGGGAACATATATTAAAATGATGATAAAATAAAAATCAAATCTAAAACTAAAATCAACAGTGTTTACTTGCAAAGAATTTGTGCAAAAAGTAAAGATAATTATTAGAGAGTTTTTTCTTTTTTCATCAAAATGTAAAACATAACGAAGAAAAGACAAATCTTATTTCCTGAAGAGATCAATAATTTTATATTTTTTCACAATATGCACCTTCAAAATTTTCCAATAATAAGTACTTAAAGTCTAATATGACTTCAAGGGTAACTGATAATGCTTCTCTACCGGAGATCAAAAATTAATTGTAAAGGTTGTGAAGGTATACTTTTGTAATGTATACTATATGTTATATATTGCCTAAGATACTTCAGATGGAAAGTCCATTATCAACATGTACTTGTGCAGTGCTATTTGTTTATGCATTTATTTATTTATGTAATTATGTATTTTTGCAGTATTGAGGGCTGAACCCGGAGCTTTTGCTAAGATCTAGAGCCTTGACCCTCTTTATTATTTGAGATAAGGCCTCCTCCAGTGATGCAATCGCCAAGGCTGGGGTGGACTGAATGCCTTGCCGTGATTTCTTAGCACGGTAGAACTATACAAATGTGTTGCCATACCTGGCTGCTTACACTATTTAAAGATGAATCCTACATTCCTGCCCTATGTTCCCGTAATTGATCTTAGGCTAGAACAACTCAGGAAGGGGGAAAGAAAGAAAAGGAAAAAAAATAGTTGTGAGATTTTTAAAGAAGTGATGAGTGGCCTGCCTAAGCCACTTAGCATGGTCTGAATCGGTAATTCCAAGATCTATTATAGTCTCAAAGGCTCACTTCATGTTGCACTTGTAGCTAAATGGAGTCAACAATGTGAGTTCTTCCTCCTCTGAGTATTATACTTTTTTCCAAGGGAACTTATAAATGATTTAGGGGACAGTCTCTTTATTTTAAAATACCTGCCCCACAGATCCCTTACAAAAATGTAGATTAACAAAGAGGGACAGAGTAAGACATTCCTAGAAGGGAAAAATTAACATTAGTTGTTAACTCTGAAGAGCTTGTCCTTGTCTACTGTACCAGAGCCATTATCCACTTCCCTCTACTTATGGAGTATTTACTTGGAATTATAGTCTGTAGTGTTTAAACTCACTTGAGTGTCAGCTGAAAGATTTACCTTATTGGGAAAATGTAACAATATATACAACACACAAAAGAGAAAAAAATACACATACACACATGGGAGTTTGGATAAGTATGATAAAACAAGAATATGTAATACTTTAAAAAGTGTAATCAGAGGCTGGAGGGAATGCTCAGCGGTTATAACACTTCTCTATCAACAGCTATGGAAGAGCTAAGTACTTGAGTGTGATTCCCCAGTACCACATAAACTGTGCGTGGTGGCACACACCTGTAAACCCAGAATAAGGGAGCCCGAGGCAAATGGATTGTTCAGAGTACAAGGACAGTCTGGGCTATATAGTGAGTCTGGAACCAGCCTGGACTACAGAGCAAGACGTTGCCTCAACAACAACAAAGTATAAATCACACCTACTGCTTTCTCTATGCCTGCTCACGATTGGTGGATTGGCGCTACTGTCGGCATTGTGACATCAGAAGACCCACTGGGCAATTAGGGAAATGAATTTTCCCTAGAGCCACCACTTATACTGTAAATTATGAATGCATTATTATGCTGCCACTTTGGTTGTGAAGAGCTTATGTTAATTAAAGACTAAGAAATACATGAAGGACAATTATTTTTAATTAAGATTAAAATAGTGCAGTATGTCAATATAGTTCTCAAAGAAAATGATGGCTTACTGTGTCACTTTGTTTTCTTGTAGGTGTAATAAAACCACATCTAATGCTTGCTTTCAGTATCTTGCCTTCTAGGTATGGAGAGCTCAAGGTCACCTAGAAACCAAACTTTATGCTGTGGTATTGTTATCTACAAGCAGCTACGGGGTGGGACATACACAGTAAAGTCTGTATGTTCTGAACACATATACAATGGAAAGCACAAGGTTCTGTATTTTGAGGTTGAAATCTGTTTTGTTTAACTTAAAAAGGTATACTGGATATTTTGTATAAAATTAAGAAGAGTTGGATTAATATTATCAAAATATATGTGTCTATATATATATATATATATATATATATATATATATATATATATATATTTGCAGGTTGTGAAGAGAATGATTTACTGGAAAAAACTACAGCAGGGAATGGAAAATGGAAGGGAAAGCAGAGGGTACAGTTTCTGCTGGTCGGCAGGGAGACCTGGAAATACGGTTGGCCCTGTCTGTACACTTTTTAAAAGTGAAGCTTTAGATTTTTTTCATGATAATATACATTGATAATACATTTTTCTTCTATATTCAAAAGAAAATAAAGGTAGCTTGCTACTTCATTTCATTGTATTTATTCATTTATTTACGTAGAGACATGTTCTGGCTCTGTAGCCCAAGCTGGTCCCAAACATAATCACAGGTGTAGCCCCAGCAGGCTTTTGACTCAGGCTAATCTGCCTGCTTCAGCCTCCTGTGCTATGGGATTAGAGGCTGTACCACCAAGACCGATGGTATTCGGAATTGAACTCAGCACCTTGTGCTTGCAAGGCAAGTGCTTTAACCGCTGTGCCACTCCTCCAGCCCTTATGTTCCTTTTAAACTATTACAGACGTGAATGTTACATAACTGAGTGAACACTTTTTCTTTAATTTAAATAACTTATTTCTCAATGTCTGCAAAGTTTACAAGGAAAAGTTGATTTTTTTTTTATTGTGTTTAACAAATACTGTACTGCAGAAAAACTGAATCTCCAATTCATGCCCGTGGAATTTCTAGAAAGTGACCATTTCATCTTTGCTGTTTGGTTGTTACATGTGAGGATTTTTTTTCTCTAGGAAATAAATTTGTCATAGATATTTCAATGACTTTTTTTTTTTTAAAGTTGAAGTATATCTGGTTGTATTTGTAAAGAGAAATCAGGCCTTGCACAGGAATGGGCTAGGAGGGCATTTTCTTTCATTCTTGGCTGAAATATCAACCTTAGGACTCTCAGGAGAACTGACTGATTATTTTGTCACAGTAGGAACCCAATAAACATGCACCACTATGGCCACATTATCTGCCTGCAGGTGAGTAAGGGAGATTCCTCACAGAACACCCAGGCGGAGTCCCACAGTGCACCATCCCTAAGTGGCCCTAGTTGTCACTCTGAGAAGGAAGCGAATTAGGTCAAGAGGATAAAAGCACAATTCATTTATTTTTCATTTGACAATTATTTCCAACTTAACACCTATTCCTTTTTCAGTGGAAATTTGTTGTTTTAACTTTCAACAGAAGGGAAGTTTTCTTCAGAATTAATTCCAAAGATTACAGAGAAAAACAATGTGAAGTGCTAGGTAAAATACATATCATTTTGAAAAAAATGTATTCTGAGGGTGACAGTGCTTGTCTAGCCAGATCAAAGCCCTTGGGTCCAATGCCCAGCACTGCCTAGCCGGGTTTGGTGGTGCACACAGGGAATCTCGGCACTCAGGTGGGTAAGACAGGAGGACTGCTGGGAGCTCAAGGCAGGCCTGGACTACATAGTGAGCTCAGGGCCAGCTTGGAGTATACAGTGAGACCCTGCCTCACACACATAAAAAATGACATGTGCCTTATAGATATTCATTTTAACTCAACATGTGAGAAGGATATAACTAATAGTTATTTTATAACATTGGAATCTAAGTATGATGGGGAAAGTTAGGGGAAGAAGGGAGGAGCACACAGATGATCTACAGATTTTTTTTTTTTTAAAGACAAAGTCTTGATCTATAGCCCAGGCTGGTCCTGAACTCACTGTTGTAGCCAAGGCTGGCCTTGGACTCAGAACAATCTGCCTGTCTCAGCATCTCGAGTTCTTGGATTACAGGTTTGCATCACTGTGCCCAGCTTTTTGAAGTGCTGGGGAATCAAACTCTGGGCCTTGCGCTTTCAAGGCAATCACTTGAACCGCTATGCCTTTCCTCTAGCCCCAGGAAGAAGCAGAATTTTAATTGGTAACTATTGAGATGAGTCACAAAGCTTTTGGAAATAAATCTATTCCAATTTACCAAAACATTGCTTACTTTGGATGCTAATAGGTATTCAGTTGACATTTAAATGATTGGTGTTTATGAATACTATAAAATACTGTAAGAGTACTCTAAGTGCATCCAATGAAAAACGGAATCAGTACTAAACATTTCTGACTTTCCGTAAGAGCTGTTTTGCCTGCGTCTTATAGTGTCATAACTAGCAGTTTCTTTTCTAATCGGCTTCTTCGCTAGTCCTCCTGGCTTGGACCACCTATCCTCACTTACACAAATGCAGGTAGTTTCTACCAGAATATACACAAACAAATGCTGCCATTTTTCTTTTCTACGAACTCTGCCCTATTCAATTGTTAGTTTTGCCATTCAAAAAAATTTTAAAAATCGCCTTTTCTTTTCTTTTTTTTTGCTATGTTCATTTCCAGATTCTGTAAACTGTATGTATTGATAGAACCTGTTATTTTGAATGTAATTTTCTTTAGTGAGCATTATCTAAACTATGTGACTTTGATATTAAGAAAAAATAATAAATGTTAATAAAAATTACAGATAATTCCATCGCAAATAAAATTTCTGTGTGCATTCTAATGGTTCATGTCGATGAAGAAAAGTTTTGTTTATTTGTTTACAAGAAAAGGGTAAGAATTAAACAATGCATGGCAAATATAAAATATTTATATTAAATAAATACATGGGGTTTTTTTCATTCTTTTTTGTTTCTTTGCCTAGTGCATTCTCTATTGACAGTTACTGGATAAATATAAAGCCAGCTCACAAGGCCCTGATGTTGACCACAATACCCGCTCCCGCAATAGCTTTCTTTATCTTCCATACTTATCACAAAGTGGCCTCAAGTGCATATTCGAACATGCACATCTCTCAACTGCTATGAACATGTAGAAAACGTCTTCGGGACCACCACAGAAAATGTTTCAAAATAATGTGAAATCTTCAATTAAGATATTAAGACATCACAATTCACATGGCCATAGGCCGAGGAAGGTGACACAATCTGCTCATTTGCTAGTGAATCTGGGCCTCCAGGAAAACAGAGAACTCATTGAAGATCACTGCTTTGAACTTTCATGTTCCAGAGAAATAGAATGTGTCCAGAACGTGTGTTTCTGAATTTATCACTGTTTGTAGGTCTCGGAAAGATGATCTAATTTAGTTTTGTCCTCAAGTCTAAGACGAGACTGCTTCTGTGACTTTATACCATGGTTTCTAAATTAAGAATTTGGAGTACTTATTATTTCATAAAAGAGGAAAAAAATTGTTTTTTCCTTATAAAAGTACTTTTCATATTTAGAGAGTAATGAATACCAGTTACATGTTGAACTATGTGTAAAAAAAATGAGTTTCTTTCCTCATACTAAAGGATCCAGTCTTTACAGATTTTTAAAGTGCAGTTTTGCAGAAGAAAGCTTTCAGTCTAGAAAAGATCACAACTGGTACGTTGCCAAGAACAGATGAAGCCAAAGACGGCACAATTAGGGTTTTCACAAACTTTAAAGAAACTGTATTAAATGTTTTGAAATGTCACTTCAGATGTCACATTGCCATTTATGCCCCATGTTGTAATGTTGCGTATTTGGCTCATGCTTTTAGCTGTAATTGTATTGGAAAAAAAATTACCAAGCAAATTGATTCACTATAGAATAGAAACTATAATTTTACAAAAACAAATTCTGCATGAGCAAACTAGTCAACTCCTCTCACATTTGATTTTGCTTTTTTCCCACTATATTAAAAACAATCAAGATCCAAACAACTCTACTGTACCCATTCTGTTTAGAATGACACAGGTTTATATCTCAGCTGCCAAAACTCACAGGCATGGTTGATCTAAACTCCACATTTCCACTGCTTTGTCTGATAAAAGGCAAGGGCTTTCCATGTTTGTTGAATAACAGCTATTCTTGCAAAAACTTGTTCAGGAAACCCATCAAAAATATTTAACACCTTAGGTAAGATATGAGAAATAAAAGGGGGTTATTTAAATACAGCTAATTTCCATTAGGTAGAGAATTAGTAAAAGAAGAATTGTGGTTAATTGATTTTTACAATCTATTTTTAGGTAATAAACTTTATAATGCTTTGATCGCTTCCAAATTGTGAAACCCCAGGATATGAGGAACTCTAAATTTGAAGTTAGAAGATAGGAGTGGAAGTTCTGAATCTTTATCTTTATGTATGCAATCTTAATTTCATGAGTTTAGAGAAATAATTTATTCTAGATCACGTAGGTTTGGTTGCTTCTATTGATCGGAACTAACAATAGCTACTGAAGTGTGAAGTTATACAAGGAAATACAAGCAGAAATAGCCAATTCAAAGACAAAGGCTCTAGGAAAGTAAGGTGTTACAAAATTCACCAAGAAAAAATAATTGACTTGTTTAGTTCATGAAATATATTTAGCAAATTATTCAAAATAATTAATTGAACACGATATTAACAAAAGACATGAAATATATGTTTTTCCACCTCTAAATCAACATTACGGTAATTTTATAAATAAAATATTCATAACAGTGTGATAATTTTTAGTTTTTTCCTTTACATTTATTTTATGTTCTCACACAAAAATAAATTTTTAGAGGATTGGAATTTTTTTCTATTTTTACTGATATTGATAAATGAATTGATGTTAACAAATAAAAAAATAAGATTTAAATGGTCCATTTTTAAGATGGAAATACTTATTTCTTAAGAGATTGGAAGTCTCTGTAACAAAGATATGTAACACCCTCACTAAAAATTTATAGATTAAGTGATGATAGTATTATGATCTTAATACACACAGATAGAATGCAGTATAAATATATAATTCCCCTGGATTTAAGAATCCCATTTGTTTATTGTGGGCTTCCAAGTAAGAAGGTCTATTTTTACTTATTGATTCCCAGTAAAAACTTTATTTATACAGCTACATTTACATGCAAACACAGGTGTTTTTCATTCTCAATTTTAACTCTTAAAAATGAACTAGAAAGTTTGACAAAACAAAGCTTGTGATTCTTGATATTTTGAATGCAGTTATTTTGATAAAATAATTTTAGGTATAAAGAATCTTTCAATTGTTAAAAAATTTGGTATTAATAGTAATTGTGCAACAATTTGAAAATAATACTAATGTAAAAAATAATAGCCATAATGTTTCGAAGAAAGCGAAATTTAAGAGTTATATACAAAATAAACATGTTCTTTTTGTTATTAAAAGAAGGCTCAATGTAATTATTTTGTACTTTCGCATTAATGAAGTGAAAACACAGCCTCAATCTTTATTTTGTACTAATGAAGTGAAGAAATAGAAGAACTAAAAAAATTAATTTAACAAGCTCATCACCTACAGAAAGAATAGCATGTAAAAATAATCAGAAGCATACTAAAAGATAATTTAACAATTCCAGCCATAGCTGTTCTATGGATGGTACTCTACCTTAATATATTTCATCACATGTCCTTAAAAATGTGCCAGATCTGAAACCTAGTTTTAAAAAAAAATTTCCATTTGTTAAATGATTGGAAATAAAACCATTTTAATTTTCAATAATTATTTTAATTTTATTGCAGATTTTAGTAACACGTAGTCAATATAGCTTTGAACTACACAGATTAGAGGTATGAACCTTCACGCTTGGGAGACACCTTCATCTCTGCTATGGATGGCACGCTTGCGCGTTAATGCTCTTCACAGAAAAATAAATAAATAAATAATAAATGAATAAAGGATTCCTTTATGAATGTAGAAAACTGGGATTTGTTTTCTGATTGCTTCTTCTAGTAAATCTCATCACACACACGTACATGTGTACAAATCTGTATACCCACACAAGAGAGCACACAGACAGATTGTGGCCTACATTCTAAAAGCTATTCCTTTAGAGAGTACTTGCATTTTCTGATGTCAAGGAGAAAGGACTTATTCAAACATAAGTTAGAAAATTAGTATCATCAGAGTAAGTTTGGAAATTCAGGCTTGCTAATCAAATGGACTCAGAACTTAGTGTTAATGAAGTATGCTGTTGTTGAGAAAGGAAAAAACTGAAGGTGAAACATTTCAGTATTTCAGAAAAGTCTGAGCAGTTTAAATCAACATCTAGACAACTTTTCTATCTTCACTGGGTCTGATGATGCAGGAATGTAGTCCTAGCACCTTGGAGTTGAATCAAGAGGATTACAAGTTCAAGCCCAGCCTGGGAAACTTAGCCACCTAAAAGAACTGTCTCAAAATCAGAATGATATATTGGATTTTGGATGTAGCTCAGTGAGTAGGCCCTGGACTTAGTCTCCAGAGACACAAATATCCTCTCACATACACTCACACAGAATTCCTTTCTTCATAAAACTTCCATTCTGGGATAGAGAAGGGATTGATTTCTTTCAATAAAAAGTATGTTTCATTTACAAAGGAAATTTTAAAGTATTTTTGAGATGAAACCAAACATGGTGGCAAAAATCTATAATCCTCCCCTTCCTGAAAGCTGAGGCAGGAGGACACCAGGTTAAATTGCAACCTAGTCCTACGATGAATTAGTGAGACTTTACTACACACACACACACACACACACACACACACACACACACACACACACACACACACACTCTGCTACATTAAAACATTGAAGGTGAAGCACACGGTGAAAGCCCAGGACTTTATCTACAATATAAATAGATATGCAAGTAAATAAGAGTAGACATCCTAACTTCATGAACTTTGAATTTGTTTATTCTCTTTGTATATACATTTATTTTGAGATGGAGGCATTCATTAGCTTTTACTTATTTAAGTAAAGATAGATACAAACATGTTTCCTTGCTTACTGAGAGTTTTTCATCATTAAATAATACTTTAAAATATATACATTCTATTAGGTCTCTTTATTATACACATACATAGATAGGGTAATCAATCCTGCTGGGAGTCTTAATAAAACCCATCAGAAAGCATTTGTAACATTGCTGTTACACTAGGACACAGTTTGATGCCAACATTGAATAAGAAGACATAGCTTCTCTTTTATAATGCTAAGATTTTGTAACCATTTAAATAGCAGTGGAAATAAAATTTAGGTTTCATTTATTTCGGCACTACTGCTTTAGCCAAATGAATAGCAGCCTCTTAACATGAGCACAATATTGAAATCAACTATGTTTATGTAAATATGATTTTAACAGATATACAACTTGAATTTTTGTACAGTATTCCCACTCTTGGTCAACATGTTTCCATTTCTCTTTGTTTCCTTCTTCTATTGCCCATAAAATCTATACTTTTGCAGCATAAACTACACACACTATAAAAGTTAAAGTAGCATTTCTTTTTATGGTAATTCTTATAGATGAAAGAATAATGTTTTCAAGAAGTTATTTTCTGAATATGGCAGTTTAATGCCTAGATAATTTAAATACTTTGAAATATAAAAAAAAATATAAATTGCATAATTTCACTGAGAGGCCAATGAGTTTTGTTTTAAATGAGAATAAGTTCTACCTGCTGTGACCCCAATGTCATCATTTTCTACTCTGCTACTCTGTTCTTAACTCAGCAGCAATAAACGAGAACAAGTTTTGAAGGTCATTATTTTTAAGTATGAACTATGCTGAATGCAAAATGCTGCTTCCCATGGCAGCAGAGCTTTGGATTCTCAAACAGAACATTGCGAGGTTTTGTTTCACCACATACTCATCTTTTTTCCATAAACATCATAGAATTGCCATTGAATTACCCAAAGGCAGAGAGTTAAACATGCCTCCTGTGGCCAAACCTTTCATTTCTTTTTCTTATAATGACTCTTTGAAAAGGAAAAAAAAAAAAAAAAAAAAAAAAAAAAAAAAAAAAAAAAAAAAAAAAAAAAAAAAACCTGAGTAAGAGAGCATTTATTTTAGATTTTTATATAATGCAATACTTACTTTGAATGTTAATAAAATATAAATATGTTCACAAGAAGGTAGTTTATAATGAACTAATTTTGATTTTTCTGATGTCCTTTTAAATTCTGGAGATGAAACTTAATATACAGAGGGTATTGCTACATGTAGTTGGGCAAATAACTGTGGCCTAATACACACAAAGGATGTTGATGTAGTTGATTTATTCCAATGGATGTATTCTCTTTTTTCTCTGTTGCCAATCATCTGTTGGTGCTTTTTTAAGAAATAATTTGAAGCCTCTCCGAATATGTGTAGTGAGTTATAAGTAATTTCTATTATCATTTGACACTAGCAGTTTCATAGGTGGATTTTTAATGATGAATTTACAGGGAGAGACATATCAAAAAGACTATAAAATCAGAATGTCTTTTCATTGTGCTACCTTATAATTTATCCACAAAATATAAGACAACAGTGTTAATTTTTAAAATAAGTGACATTTAGGAAATACTCAGATAAATATAAGGTATTGGCTACCTGAGGTCTCAGCTTCCTTTTTGCAGACCTAAACCTGGAAAGAAACCTCGATTCTCACTTAATAGGCAGTATAGAATGAATCAGGTTTTCATTGTTGAAAAGAAGACATTAAAGTTACGATCTATTCAGTTATTCTAGAGCAGGGGTCACCAAGGCCTGACCGCAGACCCTGTCCTTGGCCGTGAGAGCTCGGGACTGCTGTGACAGATGGGCTGTGACCTGGAGCCAAGCAGGGAGCGACTTCGTTCTCCTGCCAGTGTGCCCTGTCCTGTCCACCTTCTAATGCTGCTGCTGCCCTGAACTGAGTCAGAACTCAGCTCTCTGAGTCCTCCCACTGCAGTTCCCATTCTAAATCTACCCTCCAACAACAGAATGCAGAACTAGGACACCCCAGTCTGGTCCTTGGAGATAGGTCTCCAACCAAATCAATTCCTGGTCTCAAAGAGGTTGAGGACCACCGATCTAAACTGTTACCAAGGCTTATAAATAATATTTTACCAGTGTGATACTTGAGTGTTTCTCAAGAGTGTCCTACTCCTAAGGATACTACATAGGGTTGGGCCGTGGGGCCTGGCTGGAAGGGGGAGGATGTTTTGGCTTGATCTGGAGGGGCGCATGCTGGTTCTGCCCTTCCTCCCAGTGGCTGTAGCACCAGGTTGGGAGGATCTCTGCCTCTGGAGCTCTGCTCTGGCCCTGTCCACACGTCAGCCCTGCTGTGTGCTTCCATCAATTTTCAGCCACCCACTTGTGAGTGGACTTTTGACCTTCTGAAACTGAAGGTTAAAATTAATATTTCTAAGTTGTGGATGTTGGGTATTGAGTCACAGTAATGAAAAAGTAGCTAAGATAACCAGTTTTCATCTGTTTTTGTATCTTATTTTTAAAAAAGGATTTGTGGACATTTCACTCCATGCAATGATTCCTAATATACACAACCAAATCACATGACAAAGGGAGCCAGAAAAATAATGTGAAATGGTTGTGATATTTATGTGCAGAAAAGTCTCAAGTTTAATGTAACTATTGTGTATCACACATGCACAGTAATAAAAAATAAGAAAAAAATATGTGAAATACATGGAGTGTTTAACTACATAAACTGAGTCAAAAATAAGATTTAATTGTTAAAATGTCTTAGAAAAGGTTTGTTAGAACATTACAGAAATTAAAAATAAAGTATATCAGAATAACTTATGGTAGTTGCATTTAATAGATCTGAAATTAAAGTCATTGATCTTCACGACAAGAGTCTGTTGATAGTTAAGGGACCAGGAAGTATTTTTCACATTTTCATTAGGTGTAGACTTTCTACTCAAAAGTACCATGTAGGTGGCTAAAAACAAAAATCCTTTTTAGCACATAACTGAGTTTACATTAAAAAAAAACTTTCTGGCATGAATGCAGGTGTTCAGTTCAATATTAAATACAAATGCGTTATCAATGGAAGCCTGTGGATTAATGTGAGAGAGATGTAGATTCTGGGTATATTACATTTTCATTGGAGTATCTTCCTTTAAAGGATTATATTATTCAATGTAACCTATATTTATTAGATGAATGTAATAATCAAAATTCCTTAATTGTCATAAAATCCTATTCTTGCGTTAGTACTTTGTGTAGTAGTATAAACACCGGAAAGGTTCAGCATTGTAGTGATGTGCACTTGCTGAATATTGTGAGATAACTGATAACATCTGATACCCAAAGGACATGTTAAAGAATTTCCAGGAGGATAGAAGTTTGTAATTTGGCATCATTGTTAAAATATAGTTGCAAGTGCAAAGACTACACTCTCTACCTTACACACATGTGTATCAAATTTGCTTCCAGGTTATGTCAGACACATTGAAGAAGAAATAATATATATATATATATATATATATATATATATATATATATATTCAGAGTAGAACTTTTAGTAGAATGAAAAGGACAAGGACAAAAAAAGAAAGAATAGCTAATAGCTTTAAAGATAGTGGAACCAAACAATAAGGAAAGCGATATATTTAGTAACTCAGTTTCCTGAGAAATTATGTGACTTAGAAGTTTTAAGAAGAAGATGGAAGAAGATAATGGAAACTTCTATTAGTGAGCTTTAGAAAGTCAAGAAGACCTATGAAAGCAGGAACACCATTTGTGTAAAAGTGAGACAAAACATCATTTCTTTCTCTTTTTTAAAATAAATATGAGTACACGATGTTAGAAAGGCTACTAGAATAAGTATATGCAACACATATATTTCACAAATATAATGCTGATTACATGTTTAAACATATGGTTATAGACAGATAAAATTAGGAATACTTTATAATGCAAGGATATATCTGATGTTATTAAACTATGTATATTGGCCATAAACAATTGAACCAATTTTCCAAATATCTGACACTTTGATTTCATACACAATCTCATGCATCAAAAATGATGCAAAAATTTTAATATATATGCACACATACATATGCATAATTATACTCATGTATACATTTAGCACTTATAAAATAGATTATAATGATTTTACATTAATTTATTAATCATCACAAATTTAAAATATATGATTTTAAAAAATACTATGCATTTTACTTTTAACAAATATGAGATTTTTGTCTGGAGTAATACTGGGGTTTAGTAAATAACAGTGGAGATGTTGTAGAACATGATGACTAAAATGAATGCCACAGAACTTGGGCGTTAAAATGATTGAGAGGTAATTTTAGATTAGTATTAGTTCAAAAATAACTAAAAATGACTTAAAACATTTTAGTACATTATTTATGATTTGTTAAATGTTTAGAGAAATATTGAAAGGGAAATTTTAAAAGAGACAGTAAAAAATTGCAGTTAAATTTCAAGAGTCAGTTGAAGAAACTTTTAGTGATTAATTTAAATTTTTTTCAAATATACAATGCTATAAAAAGCTTACTGGTGTATATATATGTATACATACATATATATATATATACATACATACATATATATATATATATATATATATATATATCAAAAGATCTTGAGTTCTTTATAGAGTACAGCATCTAAATATCAAATATGAAATATTCCCACTTACAATGATGTCACATTGAAATTATCTGTCTTTTCTATGTTACAATAGTGCAGAACATGTGTATTATAAGTGTACTATTTGGCTGGTCTAGTGACCATTCTATTATATCTCATGAATATTAACATAATGGGGGAGAAAATTTCTCATTTGAATCATTAAAAAGAATTTTTTTTCGGAAATATTAAACTTGGGCCTGTGGGCATAGATTAGTTGTTACAACGCTTGCCTAGCTTACACAAGGCCCTGGAGTTTGATCCACTGGAACCTCATCAAAATTAGTAGATATGATGGCATATTCCTATAATTCCAGCACTGGGGAAACGGGGCAGGTTTGTTATGAGTTTGAAATCAACCTGGGCTGCAAACTACTTAGTAAGTTCAGAACCAGCTGGGCTACAGTCTTTGGGGAAAAAAAAAAAAGGAGAAGATACAAGAAAAAGAAAACATCAACATATCCAGGAATTGGGTTAAGGCCTGTAATCCCAGCAGTCTGGGAGGCTGAGACAGGAGGATCTCAAGTTCCAGCCCTGTTCAGGGTTGCTAATCATTAGTGAGATCTTGTCCCCAAAATAAAAATAAGCTGGAGATGTTGCTCATTGTGAAGGTCTTCGGCTCAACCATAATACCACCACAATACCACAAGCCATCAAGAAATAACAACAACAACAACAACAACAACAACAACAACAACAACAACAACAACAACAACAACAACAACAACAAGAAGTCCCCCTGGCTTCTCAGCCTGGGTCTCTTCTCTTTTCTTCCTCTAATGGAGACCTGCTTGGGTTTCCTCTTGGTTCCCTAGGCAAAGATGTTTCTTTACTCTTTTATTTTTTGGTGCAATAAATAGTTGCTTGAATTGTTATATATATATAGCAAAAAGCAAGTACCAAGCTAAATATCACAGCAAACATATTTATGGAGTAGCTGGCATAAATTCCTCAAAATTGCTGTTTGCCCTATTTTGATCATATTTCCAGCAAAAGATTGCACTTAGAAAAAGTAATCAGAGTCAAGAGCAGCAAGTCAAAGAGATTTTCAGTATCTCAATATCGTCCAAATCAAGTCAGAAAAATAGAAAATAAGAAATATCCTCATTCATAATCAAGTCAGTATATTTTTAAATCTTTGATAAACTCCACCAAAATAATACAGACTGGTCAAATACTCAGAGACATGATTGTTAGCAGAATAAATGTAAACTTTTTCACTAATAATAGACTTTGGAGATGTAATTCAGATTTATTTATTAGTCTGGAATGATTGTTGGTTGAATTCTTACTTGGAAATGACCTTTTGGTAAAAAGTTTGTGAAAAATCCATATCGATAGAAAATCTGCAAACTCAGAATATCAGCCTTAGGTATTATTAAGTATGCGCCAAGAATGAAATAAATATTCTGAATTTCAATCAACATCTTCAAACGCTAAGGAACACTAAGGAATTTTTTCCAGCATGTTCTCTAGCGAGTCGAATTATTATGAACACTTTCCCTTTTGCCCTTATGACTCAAGAAATTGCCCGGTAGGAAGGAAAACAACTGATACTGTCCCATTGATCTTTGTATATTGTTTTCTACTTGCAGTTTGTTTCTTGTTTCTTTTGAAGATTTCCTCCCCAACTCACAAGGAGCACAAAAACATCAGCAGACTGTTCATCCGAGTATTTATATTTTATGATTGAAAAGGAAAAAATTTAAAACAATGAAATTCTTTTGAAAACCTGAAAGAAGAAAGTTTCACTTTGATTTGTATCTTGTGCTGACAGAAATCCCAGCACTAGAATTTAAGTATGCTTAAAAGTATTTGACATTGTGTTACGGATATAAAACCATTTTTTTCTGAATCCTCCATGGTAATTCTAAGGATTGTAGTGCCACACAATCTCACATGATCACACACACCCTGTGTTTATCACAAAAGCTTTACCATGTTGCTAACAATTCAAAATGTCCTTTCTGACTTGTCAATAAAATTATTTCAGCATTTTATTCATCACTGTAATACCCATGCTGTTAGTAGATTTTATCCAATGAAGACAGTTACTCATTTAAATAAAAATCTATTCACTGTTGTGGCACTTGCGGAAGAGGCTTAAGCACTATGAATAAAAGAAGTACTTTCCTGTCAATATGGGAGCACATTCCTAGATCCTTGATGATTACCATTTTAGTAGGAACTTTGACTTACAAATATTAAATAATCTGGATTAATTCTGTATAATCTAAATAATTAAACATGTAATCTAACCTTTACATACCATGACTGTGTGTGCTGAGTGTGTGTACACACACACATGTATATACATTAACACATGTACATGAAAAATGAGCTTTCTCAAATTTAATGTTCGCATCAGATCTGCAGTCCACGAAGTAAATAAGAACTACAGCAATACAAGAAAGTATAAATCTCAGTATTTCTTAGTTATTATCTCCTTTTGTATTCATGTACTTAGTTTTAAGAAACATATTAAATTACGGTAATATTCAACTGTGCTGAGATGATTCAATACTTATACTTTATCAGAAAACATACTTTCAACAAAAGTATGACAGCTTTGTTGATGTATTTTGAGAAAAAATAACCAGAAGTAATACAAATCACAGTAAAATGCTTATAAATTCTTTTTTTATACTCATGTATCTAAAAACTACCCTGCTATTCTTAGACATGTTGATCATTCAACTGAGGGTATCCAAATTAATAATCTATAATAAAAATCTTTGCAATTGTCTCTCACCAGAGACAAAATTTCTTGGTCATTAGATCCTGATTCTGCCCAAGAAGTAACTGTGTGTGTGTGTGTGTGTGTGTGTGTGTGTGTGTGTGTGTGTGTGTGTGTGTGTTATGGAAAGAGTATTACCTATCAATTTACTCAATTGAAAGTATTATATCCAAAGTAAAATAGCAAGCTCATTATAATATTAGATGGTAGTCATCAATTTACATTTCTTTAGGAATTAGGCAATAGATCATTTGACCATTTAATTATCCTCTTTAATTAATAATAGTCCCATGTTTTGATTATACAAAGATGAAAATGCAAAGGTAGACATTTGTGTGAGGCACCTGGTAACTTGTATGTAGACAGATAATTAAAATAATGGCACAGTCAAGATATGAATCAGTATAGTCCATGACTTTAACCATCTCATTGCACTGCATTTCCTATGGATTTTTAAACATGATCCTTATGATGATTAAAATGAAACAGGCAGGAAAGAACTATGGATCTTAGAGGAAAATTAAAAATTTAATGATACTGGAAGTGAAATTCATTTAATTAAATTGTCATGAAAAATACTGTCAACATTGGCTAGTCAAAAAGTATAAACAGTGTTCAAAATAATGTTATCTGCTGGTGTTAGTAGGAGGAGCTTTAATATAGTTTGATTGCCACTCCTCTTAAAGTGATAATATCACCTCGAGCTCAAAGGCATGAAATTAAAAAAAAAATAACCTTTCAAAGTTTTCCTAGATTTATAGATCTAAGATTTTAAAAAATCAAAATAAAATATTTAAATGTAACAAACTACACACATTCTACCTTAAAATTTTATAGGATAAACATAATACATCAAAATCCCAGACTGAATAAGCAAAATTAGAAATATATAATTTTTGTTAACATTCTCAAATGTATCTGAAAATTCATCAGAAATTTGGGGTTTAACACAAAAGAAAACATATCATGTTATCCAAAATTATGTGCCAAGATTAATAGCAAGGAATCCTTAAGTTAGTCACTGTGTGACAGAGGACCACTTAGCTGACTGATTAGAATAGATCTATGATAGAAAGAGCTCTGACAGATCTTTCAGAAAAAATTTCAAGCTACAATCTTGACATTTCAGATGAATAATATCCAAGACTTGATCCACAGGAGAAACACTGGTGAAGTTACATAGTGAACTCATAAGACTACAGATTTTGGAGACTGAAAAATCTGGATATGAATCCTCATTTGAGTACTTTTGTTCTAAGTAGCTTAGTGAATGCTGTTTAATGTCTGAGAACACAAAGTGTTTCTTTTGTAAAACCCCAAAGAATAAATAGTATTGTTCAAAGATCGCTGTTGCGATTTTGTAAGTCTAGTGTGTCACAGGCACTCATAGTAGTTTCGTCCCCCGGTATCACACCCACTATGTGAGATTTTTTTTCTGGTTTTGATGACTCATTTTAAATAAAAGTGTATTTTTCATTGTAAAATGGGCATAATACTTCACACTGTATTGACGTAATTGAAGTCTTCTGAGGGAAGGTGACAATATTTGAAAGCCAAAGTATAGGTTATTGCAATCTAGAAGTGTTAAATAACCTCAGCACAAACAACACTCAAATTCGGAGTACTCCTTTTCTCTTGAGAGTGTTCAACACTTCTTAGATTTTTCTCCTGCTTCCTTACCACCCTGGTTTTCAGCTTTACCATTAATCAGATCTCATTGTGATTTCAAGGCATTAGGAATACTAGAGCATTTCACTTCAATAAAACGTTGTAGGACTCATCCCTTATTTGACTTGTTTCTGTAGTAATTACTTTCTATAGATTGCTTCTGAACTCAGGAAATAAGTTTTCATTTTTATTTCAGTTCAGGTCAGTTCTTCTGACCAGATGTGAAAAAGAAACGAAGGCCCAAATTTCATTGCCAGTTACTCTAATGAAAAATTGTATCTCTAAAAATATCTTGTTTATACATTTTGTTATCATACTTATATTTTAATGATACAGATAACACCACAAAGATTTATAGATAAAACCATTAACAGCAAAGCTTAACTTTTTTTCACTTTAGAGAATCCAGAATTTTTTTTTTCTCTTGTTTGGCACTTTGTTGTTACTGCCGTTGAATTTTTTTAATGTAGAAAATTTGAAAGTTTCACCAGATGGCAAAATAGTGACCTTCAGTCCTTACTAAACTCTTGCCTTTGAGGTGCTATGTAGCACAGTGTAGAAAATGTTATCAAAGACATGGGAAACATTTTGTAAGTAATTAATACTATAAAAGTTTATTTAGTTATAAAACAAACTTATATAATCATAATTTGAATGTCCATTCTAGTATGATTGAAGAACACACAAAATGTTCTATATTCTTGTTCTATACTTAATATTAAAACTTATTTCAAAGTAAGATATTCTGCTAACTGTAGAACTATTTTTGTAAAAATCATTAAAATAGCTCAGAATTTTTGTGCCCGATTGCAAACCCTCAGCGATGTGATTTCTGAAGACACAGACAAATGGGATATGTCTTAAATTATTCAGGGGTCATACCATCTGACCTCTGGTTTGTTTATAGTCTTGAATTCTTTTATTATCCATACTGAAGGTAAGAGGAAATTCATTTTCATATGTGGATACTACACAAAAGATATTCAAAAGAATTATTATAGAACAATATATGATATGCTTCAGATTAAGACAACCCGTCTAAATTATTTTAGCTTATTCTATTACATTTTTCTTTTTCTTTTCTTTTCTTTTCTTTTCTTTTCTTTTCTTTTCTTTCTTTCTTTCTCTTTTCTTTCTGTCATTGTAAACTTAACACTGAATAGCTGGTTTCACGTACTTCTAATTCCAGCTCTTCACTCAGGAGGCTGAGGCAGGATGATTGCCAGAGGTTTGAGGCTTGTCTGGGCTGCACAGTGGACTATAGAGAAAGAACTGTCTCAAAATGAATAAATATTAATAAATATATTTTAAAAGTTAACAATAGACTGTTGTTGTTTCTTTTCTTTCCTTTTCTTTTTTCCTTTTAATTCCTGACATTTGTCCTAAAAAAAGCTTCATGAGGACGTGGTAAATGGTAACAACATATAAGTAAATCTATTCTACTCTGATACAATTTATCAGTTTGTCTATCTGTTGATTACCTATCTATCTGTCTTTAGTTACAGTATTGACAAATATTTCCATGTCTAAGAACTTTAACTCTTTCTCGTGTTTTTTACTTAAATCTCTCTCCTTGGATGTAAAAGCATGCGGACAATCCATGTGGTGATAGAAAGGACTATTAATACAAAATTTTCTAAACATAACTTTTACTACTGTGCAAAAAGCAAGGAAAAAAAGACCCGTTTGTGATTTACAAGAAAACTTTTTTTTTAGTTTTGTAGTTATAAAGTGAAAAGAAACAGATGCTTTTTTGACAATGTGATGTTCTTTCTGCTGGAGGTTTGAGAAACACATACCTAATGGTTATGCCTTCAGGCAAAAGTCTGAACTAATCAAGCTACTAATCGGCTGTCCAATGTAAGGTGCTGCAAAGCACCTGAGCCAAAAATAGAATTTCATTGACGAGGTAGCTGTATGGTTGTTCTAAATGCTGCAGTAGAGAAGAAGTATCAGAATAGTAGTGACTGCTAAGAAAAACTGTGTGTGTGTGTGTGTGTGTGTGTGTGTTTCTAAAATCATAGTTGTTACAAAAGTATATTCAAAAAGTCATGACATTATTAATGAATTTAGAGACAGATGATTGTGAGATGCATACATACATACATACATACATACATACATACACAGATGCAGCATTGTGCATTTTTCAAGGATTTGGAGATTTAAATAGAGTATGCTTCTGTTCGATCTAAGGTATTTTGCAAGCCATGCGTTAAAAAAGATAGTCTACTCTGAATACGTCATTTAATCGGTAAAAATGAAGGGTTGGCTTTTAACAGGTTGAATGATTTGCAAAATTTGTTTTTCTCTGCTATCTTTGTAATGTACTGGTAAGTAGTTAACCTCAGACTGCAACAGATAAAGTGTATGCGACATGGAAATCTCATAAGAAGGAATGAATAGGAAATGAAATAGAATCTGAGCTCACTCACCTGCCTCTCCAGTTCAACACTTCTGCACTCTCCCTTGCTAATCGCCTATATTTCCTTTTTAAAATATTATTTTACAATAACATGTTTTCTTTTCATATATGTATATGTATATGTATATGTATATGTATATATGGTTTAAAAATAGATGGGGGACTAAACTAGAGCCCATAGAGATTTGATACTGGGAAAATGCTTACACGAAATATCAGAAATAAAGTTGAAATTGTACTACAGAGTCTCCCACATTTTATAAAAATACAGAATCTTCAGCCTTAGAGAATGGTCTCAAACTTTGCATGTCAACATCATTGCCAAACCAGATGCAAATCACTTTTTAGTTTCTTAGGCCTATAAAAACAAATCACTTAAAATAAAACAAAAAGCTAGAAATCACCATGGACTGGTAAAAGGATGGAGGTAGTTTATAATTAGGAGGAGGTATTTTATAATTTATTTCAATTAGTTGAAGTTTGGATAACATGCAGACAATTGCTTTTCAATGATTCACTATTTCTTTGTTGTTGTTCAATGACAGACAGGAACTCGAATTTCTGATTTTTTTCTTTCTTTAGTAATTACTTGCTTGTAATTAATGTAAGACATTTCAGTTTGAATATTTGGAGTATTTTCTATTTTTATCCTTCAAAATAATCAACTCTCATTTGTTTTTATTAAAGTAATGAATATAATAATTTCAGCAACAATAAATACTAGAATACTAGAATCAATACCTACTAAAATTTCTTTCTTACATATATATTTCTAGTGTAGAGATGAATTGACTTTATCATGTCATGGTACTTTAAATGATAGTTTGTTGAGACTGTATTTACAGATTAATTTAGTTTAAAATAAGAACAGCAATATTACATTGAAGTGATAACATAGTGGCAAAAACTGATATTTATTCTGAACACTTGATGTTTGGTAACTACTTTCTAAAAATTTATCAGACAGACCTCTCACTTAGGTTCATAAAAATACTGAGTGGAGAAGAGAAAAAGAAAGATATTTCCAAAAGCCATTCTGTTAAAGCGATTATTTATAATTCAACATTTTTCAAAATACGCATTATCTTATTGTTGAACAATATAGCACAACATTTTAAATCCTTTTGAAAAAAAAACCCACATAACTTGAAGAGACACTGAAGACATGCCCAGGTCCACACCTCTATTTCCTAGTTGTATTCAGGTAGCTGAGGTAAATCTTAGAAAAAGCCTGGACGTCTGGATATTTTTTATGAATTTTAAACTTTATACTTCAGCATTAAAATAATAGGAAAATAATTTCAACATTTGCCTAACTCACAAAAACGTGCTGTAGGAGGAGAAATAAAAGCCTAAAATACTTTACCAGTGTCTTCATGGATTGGTTGTTTTCTTCTCCAAACAAAATTTCACAATCTCAGAATGCCTGAGAATTCATGAGAGTGCCAGCTGTGTATTATTATACTATGCCCGAAGTGAAATCTATGAAAACTTCTCTAAAGATTCAAAGATGGTGGGACAATTGCCAACACATGAAATCCCTTCGTTGATTGGGTAGGTGGTAAGCATTTATAGCAATCAGTTATGTAAAGCCATTTTTCAAATCATCACAATAATAAATAATATGAAACAAATATATTGAGTTACTAATGCATGCCAATATCATGTTTTTTGTTTTGTTTTGTTTTTGAGACAGGGTCTCGCTCTGTAGTCCAGGCTGGTCCTGAACTCTCTACGGAGCCCAGGCTGGCCTTGGACTCAGGGCAATCCTCCTGCCTCAGCCTCCCTAGTGCTGCGATTACAGGCGTGTGCCACTACGCCCAGCTTACGTGGTGCTGGGGAATCGAACTTGGGTACTCGTCACTTGATTTAACGCTTGCTAAGCAAGCGCTGTAACCGCTGAGCCGTTCCTCCAGCCCCCAATATCATGTTTTACACAAAGTCACTCATTCAATGTGCATTAGATCGTAAATGGCTATCATCACATTCATATGCACGATGCTCATTTTGTATATATCATTTTGCCATTGAATGACCAATGACAGAAATCACACATTTTTACTTTGAAGATAAATGTGTAACACATACAGCTTAGAACTTAAAAACAAATCCTTGAAACACTCTTAGGAACATTTTAAGAGCTGAAGTGTTAATGCAGTGCTCAATTGGATGTGCCAGATAGGCGGAGCTATCATATCACAGGATTCGGCCAGACAGTCTTGTGAGGTTTCTAGAAAAGTATTTTCAGATGATACTAATGTTTACCTAGACGAATTCAGAGTAAAATAGATTATCTTTCATAAATATGTGTAGTTCTCATCTAATGGGCTGATGGTCCTCAAAAAACAAACTGACTTGCTCCAGGCAGGAAATAATTTGGAAAATTGCCTGTAAACTTGGACTATATATATATTTTTTCTAAATCATAATCACAGCTTCAAGAGTTTCAATTTTGAATTTACCAAGCTTCCTCAGTTCCAATTATTTAAGTGTATGGGTATGTGTACATCTGTGTGTGCATGTGTGTGTGTGTGTGTGTGTTTATATGATGTACATACCTGTTTGACAAAATATCTGTGAACAAAATTAAGAGCATTATATTTACCTTCCAAGCTTCTATTTGATTATATAAATGATCTTTATTTATTAACCTCCATAGTGAAGTGATTTGTCTAATCTTTAGTCCTCCACCACTGTTTAGCCTTTAGTTTTTTAACTGATAAAATATTAACTCACAGCAATAACACAGATTCCTTATTGTCACCTTTACATGGCTATTAAGAAAAAATTGGGAATTAAACTTAAAATGAGTTCTGTCTTATATGACTACTAAACTTGGCATTTATCACAAGTACCAAAGAAGTTTGAATATAATGTGCACAATTTAGGGACATCAACACCATTTCTTCTCCACTAAATAACATTGTCTTTATATATTTTGAGAAACACTCTGACAAAATGAATTGTGAGATTCAATATTTTGAAATAAATAGTCACTTCCTCCACATATAGCAAAAATAGCACACAACTTCTAGCTCTGTTAATGTCATTTAAAAGAAAAAATAAAAGTCAATTCTTCACATTTGCAATTGCTTTATGATGTCTAGAGTCTACGTGCAAGACGGGTCAAAGTCTGGCTCAAAGAAAGATGGTCATTTGTGCAGCAGTCAATTTTAGAAACCTGGACGATCAGGTCTCACTCATGTAAGCTCCTGGCAATGAAAAGTTTTTTAATGAGTAGTTTGCATCTGTATTTTTAGACAATATGACCCCTCTGAGCTTTTCCAGTGACTTTTTAATAAAACCAAACCATACCGAATTTCTTCTTTTTGTGAACCTCGAAAAGGAAAGTATGTAATGCTCTGAAAAGGCAGAGCTCCTCAGGGAGGAGGTGGAGGAAAGAAGAGAGATGAAAGAAGGTGGGGACAGAGCCAGTGAGCAGGAAGCAGAGGGACAAAAGGCTTTTTTTTTTTTAAAGGTCCTTTCAAAGAAGCAGACTCTGTAACTTGTAAATTCAACATCCAAACTGCTTTATGGAGAAAAATGTCCCCAAGTCTTGGGCTTCGGAGGAATCATCACCGTTTATGGACTGCAGCAAAAAAGCGTTTAATGTCTGTTCAGGACACCCACAATCTCCCCTTTCCTGTTCTACCTGTGCAAAGAAAAAATGTTGTATTTCTTGGCAAAGACAAAGTAGAGTTTGGGTTGAGATTGTTGATAATAACGAAGAATACTGCAGACATGGTTACATCATGTGTGCCGAACCTAAATTTGAACTTGATCTCATAAGTACTCTCTTTCCTTTACATATTCATAATTTAAATGGTGAGAGGTGACTGAAAGTGACAAAAATGATATCAGAAAACCAAACCAAAATAACACATCAGTTATTTTTTTTGTCCCAGAAATAATGAGTGTTACCTAATGGCAAACACTGTACTAATAAATAATTCTGCATTAATTGATTCTGTATTCACAAGTGAATAAAAAACAAATTACTGTAAAAATCTTTCAGATAAAAATGTGGGTCACTGAGATCATATAGGTTTTTCCCATGATAGTGTCTAAGATATATATTGAGTACATCTGAATTTAGAGCCCTTTAGTTTAAGAAACACTTTTATAGCCAGCCATGGGAATCTGTGCTGTGAAACGGAAGCGTAAGAAAAACTATACCGTCTGTTTCTGACTCACTTCACTAAGCATGATGGTCTCAAGTTGCCTCCATTTACCTAGAAAAGCCTCCAACCTACCTGTCTTTATAGATGAATAGTATTCCATTGTATGAAGTATTGAATGCTTTCTCTGACATGAGAAACCCATATCACAATTATCTCATGGAACTTATGTGGGAAATAATGGGAACTGGGAGGGAAGACAGAGGGTGCAAAAAATGCTCAAGATCAACGAAAACTTTATGCTTTGCACTCAGACATATCAATAAAACAGGGGAAAAAAGAAAAGCTACAGCAAAAAAAAAAAACTATGAAAAAATTGCCCCAGCATGCAAGAATCAACAGACCTGAAAATTGAGGCTTGTCTCAAGAAGGTGATAAATTACAAATTGAAACTGTATTCATCAAAAATATTTAAATCATTATTAGAACAAATAATTAATTGAAATAATTCTCTTTGGGTGCAAAAATGACATTAGTACACAATTTCTATATAAAATGTTGCTATATATATATATATATATATATATATATATAGTCATTTTACCTCAGCAAGTTTAACTTCTTATGTGCTATAATATTTTTAAAATAATTTAATACTGAAATTGTTAATATAATCTCAAATTGTTAATATCTGCAATTCTCAAAATCATCTATATTTGGTTATCTATATCATCAAAGTTCCTGTAAATTGTACAAAACAAACTTTGAAAGTCAAATCTCTCTGATACAAACCTAGCAAATGAAATGATTAATTAATTAGTGTGCTATAGGTGTCTTGGTTATCTTTATTATTTTATTAAGTGTTCATGTCTTAAATTCTTTTTAAAGTAATATTTATGGTGTAATTTCTGATGATGGCTCTAAGCTTTCATGTTGTGTTTGATGTATTAATGAAAATAATTTCTCCATAGTGATACAACTATCTGCAAATGTAACCACCCTGCTGAGCTCTACAATTTTTTGTGCATTATTACAATGTATCTATCTAGGTCAGTTCCGTTATTAATTTATTTGCCTTTATTCTAAAGTCATAGAAAACTAGTACTTCTTTTAAGTTTTATCATTTAAATTAGCTTTACTGGAATAATTAGGGAAAAATATCACTTTCTCAATGTGCTCAAGTATATTTTAATATATCTTCAAATTGTGTACCAAAATTATTTATTTAAACATACCTTTTTACTTTAATATCAGTTGAAATGCCAATACAAGGGTGCATCTTAACATTCATCACAGGGTAAATGCTATGAAGTCACTACAAAGTGTCAACAGTGTCTCAGTAAATATCCAATTTCTGTTAAATATTTCAGCATAATAAGATTCAAAATTTGGTAAACCTGAGGAACTAAAGGTCACTTATCATTTGTTTTAAAATCTAACTTGGTAATGTGCATGAAGGAATTCCTGAGTTATAACGCCAGTTTGCTTAGCTTCCAGAAACATCTCTTTGTAACACCTTCTTAACTGTGATTTCCTAATCACTATGCAGTAGATTTCACTGCCTAATTAAAGGACTGGTGCAGTGATGAAGATAAAGAATACAGAACAGGGCTGCAGGCTCATTTACAAGCAAAACACAGGAGCTACTTGTCAAGAGTAAGGGCATATTTTATCGACAGCTGTGTCCAATAAGGATGAGTTATGCGGTAAATATTTAATATTAATGCATTTATGCCATGATTGTTACTTCCCTATTATCTCTCACTGTGTTCAGTAAAATAATTAATACAGGCAGTCATTGAAGTTCTATTTTTAAACAACAGAATTTTGAAGAAAAATATTCATTTTCAGTAGAAAAGCAATACTCATTGTAAAACTGACAGTTTATGAACCCAATGAAATAAATGCATAATCAAGCTAACCATTCTGTTTATTGGTTTTATTCAGTTTTTCAATACTTAAGATATACACAGTATTAATTACATGTATATGAGCAAGAGACAGAATTGACATAAATATTATTACTACTATTGTGTAAGAAATTGATAGTTCCATCCACAGATGAAAATTCAGCAGTAATTAACCAAAGGACTGCACATATTGAGATAGAAAAGATTAATCTTTAAAACCAATTATTCTATCCATGCGAGAAAAGTAATGTTGTCAAGTTAATCTTTTCTAAATCTAATGTTTCCAACTCTGAGAGAAAGAGTATAACAATAGTATTTAGAAAAAATTTTTTTTAAAATACAAACAAGGTGCACGTGGAACGAACAAGATACACATTAGGCTTTCAATAAATGTTTATGTCACCCAATATAGTTATCATACCACCATTTCCAAATTATCAATGCAAGATGAGAAAAATAATAGTTTAATATATTATCACAATTTCTTTAAATAATACTTTCAATGGAATGTATTGAATTTCTACAATGGCGTGGTCTGAATTTGAGGAAGTGGAACAGGAAACTGTGAGAACACAGGAAATTGCATGTGTATGCAACTGTACTAAAGGCAACATACCTATATGTCTGTGCACGACTTATTTATTTATCTATAAGCCTAACACTGTGCCTGTGAGCATGTAAATAAAAACTGACTTTTAAGAATTCCAGCGAGGGCATGGGATAATAGTTAAAAAAAACTTGGAATAATTTTAAAATACAACGTTCAACACTCAAATGTATAAACCAGATTGAGAAGTAAAAGCAGCAATCGTTACAAAATACGGTGATTTTGTGTAGTGGATGAAGAAGGTATTATACAAATTTTTAAAATTCATTTGATTAGAATAAATCATTAGGGAAAACAAAAACGCTTAGGACTAACAAGAGTTTGAGCTTCCTTCATCATGTTTTTCTTCAAGAGTTCCATCACTATAATTTTACTACAATGACTAAGAGTCTTAACTCTATTTACATAGAGTTCAAAGACATTTGGTTTGAACTTGTTTATCCTTAGATCTCTAGAGTAGATTATTATAACATATGAAGAACAATGTGGCCTGTTGTATTAGAATTTGACATTTTATCTCTTATGTGCAAACCAACATTAATTATCAAAAGCATATATTATAAAACTTTTTAAAGAACAATATTGGGTTTTTTATTTTCAATTCAAATAAGTTACTTTTTCTTATGTAAAATAGAACAAATTTTCCTAAGTAAATTATAAGAGAACATTAGAATATTAAAGGAATGAAATGAAAATAGCTTTTTCATCAACTAGCTATGATACTTTTAAGACTCTGTTTAACATAAGATGAATATTCCTAGGGAAACCTACTAAAAATTGAAATATTTTCAATTTATAGTTCAACTAAACTTGCTTTTCATTGTCTTTGTTAACAGGAGGGTGATATCAAATTGGTGTTTACAGAATTGAGAAAAATTATAATATTTTTGAGACTGGAATTTGACACTGTGATCTTACATTCTTCCAAATTCATCTTCATTAAGGGGGAAGAAGGGCTGAACAAAAGTGATCATGTGGAAGATGGCAGTGCTATGGCATAGGGACAAGACACATCCCACAGTGATAATATAAAATTAAGTCAACACTCAACATCCATTTGATTTTACGTTATTATGTAAGATAATCAGAATCTATAGTATTTAAACTCCCACATCTTGAAATATCTTTTTAAAAAGAATCTTGATTCTGTACTCTAAGGAGTAGAGGTACTCATCAAATAAATCAGTATAAATTAAACAAAATATCTTTTGGAATATAGCTGACAGAGTTTGAAGTAATTTCAATCTTTTCCTGATATATGTCAAAATAAAGGATATTGTTTCAAATTAATGGGTCATGACAACAAGTCAAACACTGGACTTTGTTCGAAAGTGAGAACACAAATTAAATTTAAGAAATAACTGTAGAAGCTTCTAAAGAAGAACTTCACCTTAGTTTATAGCCCCAATGCGTGACTTTCTTAGGACATATAACATATGATTTCTCAACCTTGTTTATTCCACTGGTCTCCTCACTTGAAATCTAGAAACACATCTATGATGTCATTGAAGGATGACTTTTAAAATTCTAAATAATCTTGCAAATATTTTATTATTTATGATTTATGTTTTCACTATTGTGTCTCAAAATATTTTACATAATCATACTTAGAACATTTCAAGAATGGAAAATCACTGACTCATGTCCTTCACTATTCTTAGAACAATAAACTCTGATAAGTCCAACAACTTGCTTGAGTTCTAATGAAATTCCCGCATTATTTTGCTTTCATTTTCTCGTGAGCCATAAGGTACTCCTGTATTTCAGCTGGTAACTACGTTATTTATCATATGTTTGAACAATATGCCAATATTTTAATCTTTTACTTTTATTCTTAGGGCTCTTTCTCAAGGTCACAGTTCTTATTACATGGCATTCCACACCAAAGTCTTCTAATGTGTATATTCTTTTTTATTATTATTTGAATGTATACTCAGTACTAATTAAATATTCACCACCTCAAAACTAAAATACACAGGGAGCTGAAGAAAAGTAAGCCTACCAAAATAAAGGATCCTATTGAACAGTGGGCAAATGAAATGAAGAGGCAGTTTAGTCACAAAGAAGTTCAACTGGCCAATTGATACATGAAAAGATGTTCAGCATCCCTAGCCATAAGAGAAATGCAAATCAAAACAATGCTAAGATACCATCTCACTCCAGAGAGAATGGCCTGTTTCAACAACTGAAATAATAGTCAGTGCTGCAAGGCTATGGGCAGAAAGGAATCCTCCTACACTGCTGGTGGGAATGTAAATTCATACAACTACCCTGGAAAGTAGTATAGAGATCTCCCCAAAAGACTGGAAATAAATATCCCCTTCGTACAGTGACACCCCTCCTGGGACTATTTCCAAAAGAGGTCAAAACAACACATAACAGAGATATGTGTATACCCATGTTCATAGCAGCACAACTAACAATAGCTAAAATAAGGAAGACACCATCAACAGACCAGTGGATACACAAACTGTGGCATTTATACACAATGGAATACTATGCATCTATAAAGTCCAACAGCGTGGAGGCTTTTGCAGGCAAATGGAAGAAACTTGAGAACATCATGCTTAGTGAAGTGAGTCAGAAGCAGAAGGTGAAACATAGAATGGTATCTGATATGAGAAACCCAGATCACAACTCCTATGGAACTTAAAACGAAAAACAAAGTTAACCAGGGTGGGTAGGGTGGGGAGGGATGAAGGGGTGGGTAGGGAAGGGACAAAAGGAAAGATGTAAAGTCCTTGTCACCTTGACAAGATACATATGTGCACAAAATGCTCAACTACATTATATATCTTAAATTTTGCATTTATAGATATCAATAAAATGGGGAAAATAAATGTTTAAGAATTTTTAAGGTACTGCTGCATAATGGCATTTCTCATTTTTCCAAAATCTGAATTTTAAACTTAGCAGGTCCTTCTAACTAATCTCAAGATATAAATCAAGTAGTCAGTTTTATTTTAGTGCATAGCATGAAATCTACTAGAAATTTGGACTAAGTTACTCTGTAGAAGTGAAGAGAATATTAAAGAGAACATTAAGTATGTTAAACTATCAGTCCAAATGAATTCTGTTGTTTCCTCCACTTACTGCCTCACCTTCCAGAAATGTAACCGGCCTGGACAATCGTGTTCTATAGCTGATTGTACTAAACACAGCAAGGAACAAAACAGTTCCTCAATTTGTCCATGGACATGATATTCACAGAGTACCTTGTCATTGTCAACACTGTTTTAGGCTGTTGTAACGTATCCCTAAATATACATACCATGCTAACTGCTGCAATTAGCATTCTTTACTATAGTTTAGCGTAATCAGAAGGAAAATATTTCTGTACTATTTTTTTTCTCTTTAATGCCACATAGCAGAACACATGTTTCTCTCACTGACAGTATCAGCCCCTCTCTAAGTGACATCCCATCTGACAGCTTCTAGCTGTTTTCTTTGTCTTCCCATTTTAGTGATATGTACAAGTGTAAAATTTAAGGTTTACGCTGAAGTTGAGCATTTTGTGCACCTATGTATCTTGTCAAGGTGACAAGGACTTCCTCAGTCTCCTTTTGTCCCTCCCTCTACCCACCCCTCCCTCCCTCCCCACCCTACACTTCTGTTTCACTTTATTTTTTCTTTTAAGTTCCATGATATAGTTAGTGAAATATCGAATGGTCTCTCTGGCTGTTTTCTTAAGTGAAGGTGTATTCTCACCTCTCCATTTCGTATACAAGTATGTAAAGAAGTTCCCACTACTACTTGATCCCTAATTATTTGCTTATATATCACATTTGCTACTCATTGGGTAAACATCTCTAGTCACTTTTGTTATTTGAATTAAAATCAAGGATGCTCTGTCCTCTTGGGAGGCCTTTCCCCATAAGATTTATCCTCTCCCTTACTTTTACACACTGTCTTTACTAATGAATGTCTTTCTGCCTGATCCCAGCTGCCTTACTTTTCAAATAGCAACATGTTGCTGAGATGCTATTATGTACTGTAGTTTTAAATATTACATCCCTTTAACCCACTCCCACAAATAATTTTACAGTGTCTTTTGGGGAAATTAAAAAACATATTCTGTAAAAATGATCTTTACTTCACACACTGACATATCTAAAACTCCCAAGATACATTTTGCAGAAGTTGTGGTTCCCGGTTCCATGACTCTCACCAACTCTTGACACTTTTGTAATTTTTCTGCAAATTCCTACAACTTTAAGCCTGAGTCTTCACAGGCCTGGATGGGGCTACATTATGCCTTGTTATAGGCTAAAGAGCAAGGTATTAATACTCATCTAAAATCTTCAACCACCAACAGACTGAGATTTGGGTACATACTCAGCAGCAGCCAACTTCCTTGACCTTGGATAACAGGCTCTGAGCTGAACCAGGCATTTGTCTATTGTCCCAAAGGTTGCCAACAAGTGTGAGCTCCAGGTGCTCACAGTGGTAATCCACATAATAGAGGATCTGGTGTAACTTCCTCCTCTTACTGGTATTATTTACATTATTTGTGACCTGGTGTTGCCACTCTAATAAATTAAATGTTCCTGTATTTGATCCTTAGAGCTGGTTTTGGGGAAAATCTGGAGTAAGATGAATGGACATTAGTTTGGATGATCTGGACTAGTTCTAATATTTATTTCACAATATACTTATAAAGAAAAATAGTCTTTTATATCAAAACTAGCAGTGTATTACAAATATCATGTAAAATTTTGGACAGAGATCAATAGTTTTATGAAATCAACCTAGTTTCACATTATATAATTTTGTTGATAAGTAGGCTTTACATTCCTGATATATCTACCAGTTCACAAAGACCTGGGTCACATATTTTGGTCCTCGCAAATCTGAATTAAACTTATAATTAACAAAATCAGTATAAATTGTCATAAGTTATTAATAATTAACAGAAGATTTTTGGAAAAAGTTACTGAAAATAACTATCGCCTTTAATTTTTCAATATTTGAGATGTTCAATATTGTAAGACATAATACTTTGCTTAAAACGGAGTATCAAAAAATATATTCAAACATGTAAGAGGGTGATAATTTGACTCAAAGGTACCAACATTATAAACCCTACATAGTTGTTAAGTATTAGATAGTAATTCTGAACTAACTGACAAATTATGTCATGTAGGACAGTCTATAAATACCCAGATTCTATCTGTCACTTTTGTTCAGTTTTACTTTTAACACCCTGATTCTAACTTGCCTTCCCCATTCACATAAAACTGAGACTCCATCTACCCACCACACAGGCACCTGTGAAAATTTACATGGTGCATCAGTTTAGGAGAAATTTTAAACCCCAACACAAGTACCACGCCATTGTTTTCCATATAAAAACTGGAAAATTGTAGAACCGCATTGAAACTGGCAGGTATTCAGAGTCTTGGCTACAGGAGGCCAATTCTCCACTAGACCCAATGTTAAGTTAGTTTCAACAGAGAATGTGAGTGGAAAGTAAAAGCAATTTCTTTTGCTTTTGAATTCTAGGAATTCACGTTTTTAAGAATGGTTGAAAATATTCTTTATTCAAAGGTAACATCTGATTGGAGAAAACTATAAAGAAAAGGATTCCCTAAGAAAGTAACAACATTATATTTGAAAAATAAAGGCAACGACTATATCTAATATTATTTTATTAGTGAAATGTTGATCCCCTAAACATATCTTCATCTAAATGTCTGGCTTCTTAGATTTATCCATGCGATTAAATCATTGTGAATAGCTTTAGAGTCTAATATTTTCCATTATGATTAAAACTATTTATATTCTATGAATCATGGCGACAGGATGAGGTATTGCAGACAAGCTATTGTTGATGACTGCTAGATGTGGACAAAAATGATAACTCTCTTATTCTTTCCCTAGAAAATCACCAAAGCAATTTTTACATGCAAGCTTCATCTTCCGTTCCTACTAAAAATAGTTTCACGTGGATACATTTCCTAAAAATTCATGCTCTACTTATTTAATAGTGAAATAATTTGGAAAAACTCCTCCTGAAATTAACCTTTGATGAGATTATAACCCTCAAGTGACAAAAACGTATAAAATTGTGGAAGATAAATTTGGTCTGAAATTACTGAAAGCCTTCATTAAGCCTTAATATATGCTGTCAGCTTTAAACTAAATAATAGATGAGATTTTAACATAATCAGAAGAAAACTGCTGCTACCTGCCTCTGCTACTGTCACAATGAAATTGACAAGATAATTCTGAAAATGAGGCCTTCTCCAGGTCGCTTCACAGATCTGACAAGCACCTCGTATTTAGAATTATATCTATTCATACAGAAATGATTTATCTGCAAGGGTATGAGATAGTTGAGTTGAAGATCAAATATGTTCTCCTTAGAAGAACGTGTTGCTACTGCCTTCAGCAAACAAACATAGCTTCCGTGCTGTAGCTATTCCTGGTTGTGAGAAAAATTTTCCAAAGTCCATTTCTTTTATAATGGACTTCAAAGAATCTTTACGTTTTTAGAATAACCTTCATATAATCAGTAAAATATTGATTGTTTCCCTACATTATACTGAGGAAGTATATTCATTTGATTAGGCAGTTCCTTCTTTATTAATACATGCAGCTCAAATCACATCTAGCAATAGGCAACGTTGTTTGTAACCTGTGTTCACTTTTGGCACATGGCATGGAACACAGGATCTTCACATCATTGAGGCATATTCTCAGCCCCCCCCCCTCCTTTTTTTTCTTGAGAATGTCTAAATTGCTCAGTTGACCAGACTGCATTCAAATTTGTCCTCTTTTTGCTTCAGCCTCCCGGAGTGTTTGTATCAAAGGCATATATCATCACATTCACTAATAGAAAGAATTTCACTAGTTCTTTCACTGAATGACATCATACATAAAAACAAACAATAACACACCTATAACCGTCGTGTGTGTCCACAAGGGAACAGCTAAAATTTGAGCATAACAAATTCTCATTTCCCTTTCGACTGTACAAAATGTGAAACATCCAACATTTATCTTTATAAAAGTGAATGACTGGTTGAAATGACATGTGACCAAATATGTAGAAAGCCAAAGATGGTGGAGAGATTTTTTGAATGAAACAATTTGCATATGCCTAGACATAGACACATATTATTTAACTTTTATTACTGATTTATTGTTATTTAAAAAATTACTTCTCAACTCTATGGCATAACCAGATGACACTTATTAGTATAACTTATTAAAATTATTTTATCTAAAACCAGTTAATATTCATTTTTAAATTATGGAATCAAGTGTGTTAAAATGGGTATATTGTTGACATATTTGTAATATTTTCTTACGATTACACAAAATGTATTTTAAAATGAATTGATCATTTAATGGTGTAGGACTACATAGTGAGAAGAGAAACTATTTCTGTAAAACAGCTGACCAACCATCCTAAAAATACTTATTTGAAAATTAAAATATACCGTTCTTATGAAACATTGAATATAATCTCATATTTCCTTTAGGTATGAAGCTTTAAACTGAAATAATAGAAAATAATGTTATGTTAATAGTAATATCATCCTCATATAAGATAGGGTGTTTAAATATGATGAAAATCATTTCTATTCGCTCCTATTATTCCTCTATATGCTTAAAATGGGACAGGAAAGAGACACAGCAGGGAGAATCTCATGAACTCACCTGAAAGTAAAGTACAATAGACAGGTCACATTTCTGAATTGCCAACTTTGATGTGGCTTTACTTCTATAT
This sequence comes from Ctenodactylus gundi, assembly GCA_004027205.1. NCBI lineage: Eukaryota > Metazoa > Chordata > Mammalia > Rodentia > Ctenodactylidae > Ctenodactylus > Ctenodactylus gundi. The sequence goes on along the minus strand of PVKB01000300.1, from coordinate 246,483 downwards.
TACAAATCATGTTATATTCAGGAAGTTTAAACACTCAAGGATCTATTGAGTACTGTCCCTGATCTTCAAGAAACCTGAATTTCCGAAGAGACGTCCAGATAGATTTTTTTTTTTTTTGTCTTTTTCATTAAATGTCTTCAAGCAAAAAGTTAAAGATAGGGCTGCAGGGGTGGGGCGCAAGTTTTAGGAGCTTGATCTTAGAGGATTCTTCGTGGATCTGAATAACAATGGAAATACCAGGTTTTTTTAAAAAAGGAAATTATGATCACATTTCAAATCACATTTCAATGAAACAGATATGTAGTCTCTGTCTTTTGAGATAAATATCTCAAAACCCTTTTAAGTACCTTTTCTTTCTCAATCAAATTCTTGATTTTCATTTCCAGAATAAGCTTACATATAACATCTTGAAAGAATTACAGTGATCACTTATGGAGAAAAATGTAAGGTGTGGTCTACCAAGGTGGTTAAGATTTAAATGTGTATCAGATAATAATCCCAAAAACCTTAGGCTCACAAACATATCATATTTAAATATCTGAGACAATAAATACAAAATAGATTGCACTTCCTGAATATTGTCATATCTTTACGCATTATTACATATATGAAGTATATTCGCTTTATGAACGGATTTTTAAACATATATCTATCAACACTACATGAAGTATGATTCATCATTTTTATGAATGAAATTACACTTCCCAGCCAAGCAACATAGCTTCAGAGATCAGAGATGAAAGTTAAAATATAGGGGAGATAGTTGTATCTCAACTCATAGCATACTTGTCAAAATAAATTTTGAGAAAATACATAAAAAATGATTCCTACATTATAAAGAACACAAACTGCTAAGAGAATATGACTCATTACTGGGATCAAAAACAATAAATCTCTAAGCTATTCTAGACTTAGTTTATTCTTAACAAACTCTGACTCAGTAGAGAATTTTGACTGAGCATGACTGAGAAACGAAAAATACATTCTTTGATATAAATGGATTTGTTCAGATCAAGCAAAGGCTACTCAAGTCAAATACAGTTCATTCTCTCTCCCATTACAATTAGAGCTTGTGAGAAGAGTCACTTGGACAGAAGGTGCCATTCAAAATCTTTTGGAACTAAGGAGAAACAGTTTAGCCTTCCACAACCTCTAGAACTTATTTCTTCTGTATCAGGTAAAAATGAAAGCTCTGGAGATTTGACCAGCATCACAATGCAGCAGGATTAAAAAGGGTCCAACTACTGCAATTTCTGCAATTAATAAGCACTTGAAAACCGAGAAGACTTAAAATTGGGATGTGTAATGATCTCACTTTATAGGTTTAAAATGTTAAGAAAATATACAGAGCTTTAATTTAATCCTCTGATAGTCCTCAAATATTCAGAGCTCTAATTTAGTCCTCTGATACCCCTCAGTTCTTAAGGTGGGCAACACCATCTTTCTTAAAAGGAGGAAACGGAGATATAGCAGAATAATAAAGGAAAAAAAAGTCCCATGTCTCCTGAGACATCAAAGGCCTCTGAATATCTGCTGAGATTCACCCGTGAGATTAAAACCTCAGAAGACAATGTTAGCAATGTAGTCATGTGACTTTCAAGATATTGATACAAAAGATATGCACGCTGTGAGGTTGGTTAAGAGGTGTGGGAAATGAAAAACGTACCCAGTGGCTACTTACAACACTTGAGTTTGGTGTCAATAATTTTGGAAGTTATGTTCTTCTATATTAGGAAAAGCATTTTAGACTTCAACTGACCTGAAATGTGTCATATATAAATGTCTATTGACAGTATGCTCTGAAATATTCTTCAGGAAGGTATTGGCATATTATATAATGTTGGTCTTTTGATGCCTTTAGAGTCCAGGTGTTGAAATCACTTAGACTGAAACGAAGACTAATTTTTGCAGCAGGATGCCATTTTCTTGAAGTTAGCATGATACAAATCTAAACAAATTCTGAATAAAAGTCACGGAGTAAATCAAGCAGGTGTTCTGTAGATATGTGTCAAATCAAGTACGTTTTTCAATAACACTTGAGGATAACTTAGACTTTTTTTCATGATGTTCATCAAAAAACCTATTTAATGCAATTGACGCGTTCTTGATGAAAAGTTACAAATGTGGGCTTTTCAGATCAATAGGTATCCCAGTCCAGGGGGAGCAAGTCACTAGAGATAAATTCATATGAGGCTAATTCACAAGCTTAAATGCTAATATTTCATGTTTTATTGGAGGGATATTCTAAGGCCTGACAACTGGGACATGTCTTTGGCAAGGGCATATACCCTGCTGGGTAGGTAGGCTCTTCAAGGAGACAAAATTATAGATCAGACAGTTCTCTTGAGAGCACAGAATTAGAACAAAGCGAGTTGAGTGATCTTAACAGATTATTTTACCAGACAGCAGTAACCTGATTAATTGCATTGCCTTTATTTTCTGCTAGTATTTCTATCTAAATACCCGAGCCAGGATAATGTAGAACCAGAGCTCCTATCGGTAGCTCAGTTCCACCGAAGTAGTGGAAACTCCGGGCGTGTAAAGAATCAACATTTTCTTTGGCCACTGTAGGGACCAATTCTGCTCGACATTTATCAAACTATGTTATTTTCAGTTTAAAATTTCAAGATCCAGAAGTTGTTTTGATGCTAAAGAATAGAATGTAAATAAACAGGAATTTAAGTTTTTTTCTTTCTTTCAATTAGGGAATTAAAAGCATAAATTTTGTGATGTAGGATCATTCTTATATAGTGTCAGGCAGAATGGATTATGCAGGTTACAATAAGTTAGCATGAAAAAATCGATGGCTTCTATAATGTCTGGCCTAAAGGCATTAGGAACTTATATTCGAGTTTTGTAAGAATGAAGAATAAAATTAACCGAACAGCTGCAGTAAATAATTTCCAAATCAAAACAGAGCAATAAGCTCAATGCAGCTACCATTTTTCTTTTCCTAATAATCTATAACGTGTTTAAATATTAGCAAAATTATCAATAGAATGCACACTACATGAAGGAATAGGAAAGAAAGTCACAGTGCATGAGAAACATTTACCAATTGATTTTAAGGTAGTCCTCACGACTTTTCCTTTTAATAGGATATCTGCTTGCTTTAGCTGAAGTCGCTGACTTGTGTCTGAAATCTCATAGAGATTATCCCAGAAAGTGTAACCTTACAGATTGTTGGCTTTCCTGGGTGAGAGTGCAAATCATTTTATCCATTAATCTGGGGTGCATTACTTCTCCCTCACAGGGTGGACCTTCATTCCCAAATGGGAACATTTAAAGGCCCCTTTAATTCAAATGGAAAGTGCATGGCAGTACATTGGAACTCTGAATTTCTTGGTTAAATTTGAGGTGAAGCAAACTGCTCTAAAACACAGAATTTATTATTAAAAATAAGAATTCAATATAAACTCACAGTCAAAAGGAACATGCCCCCTCTCTACCCACATTTCTCAAACTTTCCCCTATCAAGGAAGGTAGAGCTGTTGTGCAATGTCAGAAGAAACAATTGTTTCTTTTCTGCTTCGGTACTTTTCTGCAAGGAGATCTGCTACCTTTGCCTCTTCAAAAATGTCACAGCTCTATTCTGTTTCTCATGAACTTTAACTCTTTTCATCTGTCTGCAAATATTCCGTGAAGTCATGACAATTCTTCATGGAGTGGGCATGTTATCTTTATCAGAAAACGTAACAAATTTGAATGAGGTGAAGTAAAAATAACTAAAAGCAGTTACAGTAGAAATGTTCTTCTCTTTTAAAGAGAATGGGGTTGCAAATGAACACAAACATGCAAACACCACACACACACACACACACATGCACACATGTGCACACGTGTGCACAAAGAATTTACAGCAATATAAAATAAAGTAGGTAAGATTTATATCTGTTCCTATCCAAATTTCTTTATACTGTTTAACAGAACTCCTTCAATACAAACACAATCATGTTAAATTAATATGCAAAGTACCATAATGTATCTTTAGAAGCAACTACACAAAACCAAAAATTAGATGTTTACCCTACATCTTTAAGCCTTTCTCAAAAACTTAAGGTCTTTCAGTATCCTAAAATATTGCTCTCATTTTGGAATGCAAGGCAGTACAAAAACAGCTTTTGGAGGTCTTTTAATTATAGATCAATAAGTGTGTCTGAGTGCAAAATCAATTATTAATTTATGTAAGCTGAAAAATGGTATATTTTATAAAGTTGAGTTCTGTCTTAGAGTGGTTTATGCTTTCTTGAAATGGATGAAACATAACACCTTTTTTTCTGAACCTCTGGCATTTCACTATTTTGAGAAATATTTAATTATTTGGAAATCTTGGATGGATTAAAGTCAATATGGACAACAATGGAAAAAACTAGAACACTAACTTTACAGGTAACAGTTCCATCAGCTAATTTTTTCTATAACTTTTGGAATTACTGTATGGTGGAGAACAGCTGAGGTAGAAGAGAATACAAAAATTTTCACAGTATCTAAGATTTTGTCACAAAAAAATCTAAAACACGATTTATCTTTTGGTTAACTACATTGCTTCAAAATATGTTAATCTTTTTCTCTTGCAGAGATAAAACAGAAATAAAGGCATGAAACAATGCCATGATAAAGGGCCATTTTTGGTGGACATAAAAACAAGCGTCAGAAAAAAGGGAAAACACAGGCGCATCTTAATTCACACTACACATCAACGGTGCCAACAATCAAAACTGCACGCAGAGTTCAAAGGAAGTTGCTTTCTAATCTCTCTTAAAAGGCAGAGTAGAGAGTGACAATCAGATACGAAAAAACTGAAAATAAATAGGCAATAAACAAGGGATATACAGTTAACCATTTGCAATTTTAACATCATAAGAGACAAATCTAAAAGTAATGCAATTTATTCAAAATGCCTACTTTAACTATAGTTTCTTTCAGCATCTAGTTAATTTCACACTAATTTAATAAAACTAGAGATCTAGCACTTTTTTGTGTCTTCTGTCTAGCTATCGTAGACATCACATCTCAGTTCCTGTTTGATGCAGAGCGGGCCTTTTTCTCTTTCTCCTTACTGGAGGGGCCCACGACTCTCCATAAAGGCTGAAAATACTGCACTTTACAAATGCCAGTCTCTCTGGTGAAGAAAAAATGGTCAGCCTTCTAGACATGACTGCTGAGTGTGCTGAATAGGGGATTTACTTTCTCTCCAGAGAGAAAGAGGGAAGTGGCCAAAAAAAAAAAAAAAAAATCCCCATTAGAGTTTTAGAAAATTGCACGAGTGGCCAAGTTGTTTGGAATTTTTGTAGTAATCTTACTGGAGTGCACGTACTCTCTGTCTATCTGTTTGTCTGTCTGTCTGTTTCTCTCTCTCTCTCTCTCTCTCTCTCTCTCTCTCTCTCTCTCTTATGCACACACATGCATGCACACACACCACACACACACACACACACACACACACACACACACACACAGAGAGAGAGAGAGAGAGAGAGAGAGAGAGAGAGAGAGAGAGAGAGAAACTCTAAGGAAAGTAGTTAATGCCTATTGAACCAAGCAGAACTAGCCAAGTAAACACATTTTACTCAGATGTCATTTTATCAGACAACTAGGACAGTGTATATGTCCTGAACTATTTGGTCTGAAGTAAAAACACCATATCCAACATAGCCATGCCCAAGACTGGGTAGGCTACGCCATCCTTTAATTGTATGAATTATTACAGACAAAAGTTGCATATAATGCCAAAAAAGGTATGTTCAAAGTAACAGAATATAACAATATTTAACAAGGGGGTTATTACATTAATGGTAAGTGAGTGTGCTTATCTAGTCCTGTGCACAAGGTGTCGAGCTATCACTTACAGGACCAAAACATAATTCATCTTCCTGAGGCTTCCTTTCATTTAATGCAGTAATTCTCTCCACAAAGGTTTGCATATGTACTGTTTAACTATGGTCTCTTTTGTTTTTATTTGTTTTTTAGTATTTTGTAGAATTCTTATAATGAAATAATGTAGAACATCACTTTCCTTGGATCAAACTGGAAGAGGGTAGAATCTCAGAATCTCTCTCTTTTTTGGTTCATAATTCTCTTTCTTTCTAGAGATCCTACATGACTATGAAAATCATACTTTATAATCACTCTTCCACTCCTGAGTAAGGGTAATGAAAAGAAAAATCAAACTGATGCTTACCAAGATTTAAGAAAAAAAATTGTGAAATGCAGATCAATATGATTTCTTTTGATTCTTTTCTTCACCAGTCAAGTAGCACACAGAAAACCACAGGAGATCAACATGCAGTTGGCAAATGAAAGAACAAAACTTGAACTCCACTCTGCTGTGCATTGAGTTGGCATATTGTGGCGTTTGCACTAGGAATTTCCTTCATACAAAGGTGTCTTTCCAACAGATGAAGAGGTTAGTACATGAAACAGTCGGTGCCTGTGCTTACCTAGGTCTATGCACGAGGTGTTGAGCTATCAATTACAGGGCTCATGGAAACGTTAGGCCAGAATCTCCCAAACAGAAACCTTAGTTAGTAGGAGAGACAAAATTATAATTCAATGTACATTGCCAAATATAGACATCAATGCCACCAGAAAAAAAAATTAACATGTTTTAAATATCAAAAAGATGCACGCATGCATGTATGAACAAACATGTTTGTAGGTGTAAGAAGGAACGTAAACAAAGACACGGATGAGGTAGACCTTGGGAGATGATTCAATATTAAAATAAATATGAATTTTTAGTGAAAAATGGTGAAGTATTCTTGAGTGATTTCAAGTAGTCCATTTCTCCTTAGACATAGAAAACATAAGGTGTGGGACAAAAGTAGAAAATAATTTGAGAATATACTTAGGGACTAGTTGAATATCTGTCACACCTGGGCATTCTACAACAACGTTTTCCATATCAGTTAAAATCGTCCCTCTTTTGGAATACATCGCAACATCTATCCATAAAATTACAAAAAATTTAAAGTCATCTTTGGCTTTACTGTGATCTATAAAGTATTATGGTAGTTCTCTTTCATATGTGACTTTTATTTTTAATTTTTAAACTTATTAATTAATTTTCTGTAGGTACACATAGTCCAAATTTTATAACACTATATAATACATGGGGTTTTGGGAATCACTGAGAGTCTAAACCCATCATTTTCCCAGAGGTTTATCCCTTTTCAAGCTGACAATTGTTTCTTCTTCTACCCTGTCATTCATGTTGGGATCATTTTTTGTCATTATTTTTGTGCATTTCGTAGCAGAGACACTCATCTTCGCCTATTTCACTGAACATTTTTGACTCAAGATTACCCCATTTTTACTTAACACCTGTGATAGTTATTATCCACGCTAAACTAAGTTATGTAAATACTAAATAAGAAATTCCAAGAAAAAATAATTTTGAGATCTACATAATGAAGATAATAAAGTCATATAAACCCACTCCACTCATCTCTTTGTTCAGAGTATCCACACTATCTGTAGTACCTACCAAACTAGATGGACCATACGTCATTTTGTAGCCAGTTTATTAGCACATCAACTGTGGCAATATCACAATGATTGTGTCTAAAACACACTCACTTTAAATAGTAATATTCTTAATATTCTCTAAAGCACAAAATCAAAAAAAAAAAGACAGTGACAATAGCAATTCAGACATACCAAAAAGAAAATGCATTAGATTCTTTTTAGTAAAAACGTGGAAGTACAGTAAGATAGTATGGAGAGATTGGAAGCAGGATCACATAATTTTTATTTTATTATATTAATATGTCTTTTTTCTATTTCATTCTTGGTTATTGTCGTTAGTACCTTATAGATGTCTGATTTATAAAGTAAACTTTACCATGGGCGTGTACATATAAAAATCAGTAAATTCAGGTTACTCATGATATGATTTGAGGAATAAAATGGAGACTAAAAAATGCAATCATTTGAATAAGGAAAGTCCACAGCAGTGTCCAGTCATGATTATCTCACAGTATCAGGTCAAAATATTTATAACTTAATCTTAACTGTCTTATGTATTTTAAGAAATAGACGAATGCTCAATGTAATGAAAGATACTACGCATTTCTAGTAAAAGTCAGGATCAATTATGAAGCAATTTGTGTAGGCTGAGATGCGATGTTAGACTAGAGGAAATAAGGTAGTTATAAAAGACATACCAAAAGTATAATTATTTTCATACTAACACTCAAATGTTACAGTGCAAAGTATGTATGATATTTTCTTTTATGTATTTTATGAAATTTTGTGAAAAATAGAAATAATGTTCTAATCAATCCTGATTCTCAGCAGTGATAATTGGTGTTTAAAAATGTAAATTCATATTGGAATAAAATTGCTCAGATACACTTCGACCCCAAGACTATTTTTTGTTTGTTTGGTTTGGTTTGGTTTAAGACAGGGTCTCGCTCTGTAGCCCAGGTTGGTCGTGAACTCACTATGTAGCCCAGGCTAGCCTTGGACTCCTGGCAACCCTCCTGCCTCGGCCTTCAGAGTGCTGGGATTACAGGTGTGAACCACCACACCCAGCTAATTTGGTGCTGGGGAATCAAACCAAGGGCCTTGCACTCGTTAGGCAAGCGCTTTAACTTCTGTGCCATTTCTCCAGACCTTCAACTGTTTTTAAAGTGTATGTCTGTGTACTATTAAAAAATCTGATAACTATGGCTGTATTTATTATGGGAAGGAATATTTGAAATTAAACCGATTTATTAATACAGATTCGTATTTTTTTATTTTAAAAACTAGGACACTTGAACCCAAATGTTTATACTACTCTGAACATAACAATTTTATATTCTACCTAAATAAAATTGTTCTCTTTTAACTTTCTTGAAGTTCAAAGACGATATCACAATTAAATCAATACCAAGAACCAATTTCACCAGAGTAATTACTAAATAAAGTATTATTAATAAATATTTAAAAGGCATAGATATTTTAACTCTTGGAAACATATTCCACATAAAATTAAGTACTGTAAAAAGAAAACAACACTTTGTTGCTATCAACTTTTAATACATGATCTATAACTTAGTTATTTTATTAATTTTGTAAATTGATTTAAATTTCTGATAAGTTTATTTATGTATTTATTCATTTATTTATTGAGATAGGGTATTGCTCTATAGTACATGCTGATCCTGAACTCAAGTAGCCTAGGCAGGCCTTTAACTCAAACAATCTTCCTGCTTCAGTCTTCCCAAGTATGGGAATTACAGTTGCGTGCCTTCCCTCCCAGTTTATGTCGTCCTGGGAAATTCAAACAAAAGGCTTGCAGGTGCTAGGCGAGGACTTTCACCTCTGAGCTTTGCTTCTAGCCCAAGCTCAGGGCTTTGCAGTGAATGTCACGTGCGATTTTCAAAACAAATTGTAATCGTTTCCAAATTAAAAAAATAAAGACAATCAAAGTAGTAAAAGACAAATATTGGAAGCTCAGCCACAGCAGACTTAATTTAGCACACAATTACATGTGTTCATCCTCAGAGTCCAAGAAAAATAAAAAGCATCGTAAAATATGCAAATTTTACAAAATTCACCATGAATCTGTACACATTAGTGCTTTAACATTAAATCAGAAGTGGCATTAGTAGTATTATATGCAATGTCTTTTAATAAGGTAGACAAAAAACTGTCAACACTTTGTGTATCTATTAATGCTCACCTATGTGACCTAAGAGTCAATTGTTACATAATACTGTCTGTAGCGCGGTGTGGTCTGGAAGTCCAACTTCATAGTGAATTAAGTATGCAGGGAGTCGGAGCTCAGACATCATCTAGGAATGGCTGCCAAGTAGACTATCCATTTCAAGTATCAATCGTCTCAAATCAGTTTCAGCCTGTGCAGATAATAGACAATTCAAAATGGTGTCTAATGACACCATTTTGATTTCTATGCAATGCTTTATCACTTCTAATTTGGTTACCATGTGTTGGACCAATGTTTAAGTAGTGAGTATGTATTGCTCAGTGAAGTTTTACATCTCAGACACGGCTGACTTTTGTTTTCAATGCTTATAACCCAAGTCAGCCTCTGTCAGTAGATGTGTGCTTTAGAGGCTCTGACGGGCACTTCCAACCAATTTAAAAGCCACTCATGTTCTCAACATGGCTCGAAAACTAGATTCAGACACAGAATTCTGCATCAATGATCATAGAAAGTCATAGATGTCACATTAGTATGTTTTTGTGTGGCATTTGTCGTATTTCACTTCATATTCTTTTTCCCCCATTTTATTGATATGTATAAGTGCAAAATTTAAGGTTTACAATGCAGCTGAGCATTCTGTGCACATATGTATCTTGTCAAGGTGACAAGGGCTTTCCCACTCTCCTTTTGTTCCTCCCCCTACCCACCTCTTCCTCCCACCACCACCCCTGCCCCACCCCCTTCACTTTGTTTTTTGTCTTAAGTTCCATAGGAGTTGTGATCTGGGACTCTCATATCAGAGAGATACCCATGCTCATAGCAGTACTTCATATTCTTTTAAGCAATGCTGGTCCACGTTGGGTCAGTTTGGGTCCTTTATCATGTCAGAGGAATCCCCAGACAGAATATGAGTGAGAGATTGGGTGCTTTGTCTTGTATCAGGCAAGCACATCGCACATGCAAACACACATTCACACACACACACACACACACACACACACACACACACACTCACACCTCTCAAACTCACACATAATATTTTATTTTCTTGTGGAAACCAGCCATATAATTGTCTGAGGCTTATGGGCTTTGCATGTCTTTTGGCTTTTGTCCAGCACTTTAAAGAGAACTCAGTCATTAATAGAATTTCCCTTCTGCAGAGGAGAGCCTTTGTGAAGCTTCCAGTTGCAACTAGAGGATCCTGTGATATTAAGTACGACTTACAATGAACACACTAAAAAAGACCATCCATATGCCACAGCCAGTATGAATTGTGTTAAATTAGTTTCTGTTGGAAGTCTCTCTTCGCATATGTTTGCCTATGCTATCAAGTCCATCCAGGCCTTAGGCTTATGTTCTTTAAACTGAGACATTTTTCTACTTATCAACTTACAAGTTCTTTACTGAAAAAAAAAAAAAAAACGTGACAGCGCTGTTTTGAAGACATCAGTAGGGTGGATATAACAGAATGCTGTTTGATCACAATATAAAACCTGTTTTTGTCACTTAATTACTCATCCTCTGAAAGATAAAGGTAATAAATGTGACAAAATAATAATTAGTGCAATTAGAGGCGTGTGCGGAGTCACTGAGTGATGCTTTCCTAAATGCCCTTTACTTTTGAATTCGAAGGGAATTTAAAACTGTTTGCATTTATGTTTTATTGTGGATTTTAGTTTTAAGCATTTACATTTTTTAGCAATCAAATTTAACAGGGTAGATGATTACTATGCAGTACTAGAATAAAAGAAAATATGAAAATTTCATTAACTCATTTATGATAGTATCTAGCTTAGATATCTAGAAGACGTAGTAGGCTGACTGCAGCTTTTTCTCTGTGCACAGCAAACTTGTTTCAATTATGGATCGAGATAATCTACAACAACTTGTAAAAGTAACACTATCGTCAAAATTTATAGCAGCACAGGGTTCACAGGGATCTCAAGGTGATATGAAATATAGATAGCATTACACTGCTTTTCCAATTTGTAAAATGTACATACACACATACATTCACACACACTCACACACACATACACACACACACACATATGTTAATGTTTACTTAATATCTTCCACTCAACCATAGTCTTTATAGAAACAGAAACGGCAGATTTTTATGTAATACTGTATCACTTTTAATTTGGTTAACATGTGTTTAACCAATGTTTGAGTAATGAGTATGTATTGCTCAATGAAGTTTTACATCTCTGAATTTAAAGTGTGGATTTTGTTTGTGAGCAAAGCATTTTGACTGTATCCTGGCAAGGTAATCTAATTAGATTCTAAATGCTGATGCTAATGGGGATTTTGATTTGATATCTATTTTCTCTACATCAAGATGAGGTTCTTTTAAAGATACTCTTTTATTGTTCTGGCTTCAGAGTGATAATCACTTCCTTAAAAAAAAAAAAACACTTTTTGATCAACTCTAAACAGGTCCCTAACTTCTTCAGTCAGGCTCATTCAGAGTGTCAGCTGTTTGCTTAGTGGGACTGACTGCTAGAAGGACTAATAATACTAATTTTATTTCTTTTTCCCCACTTTATTGATATGTATAAGCCCAAAAAATAAGGTTTATAATGAAGTTTAGCATTTTGTACACATACATATCTTTTCAAGGTGACAAGGACTTTCCCACTATACTTTTGTCCCTCCCCCAACCCATCCTTCCCTCCCCACCCTCCCCCATTACCCCCCTCCCATTTCACTTTGTTTTTCATTTTAAGTTCCATAAGAGTGGTGATTTGGGTCTCTCATATCAGAAAGACCATTCAATGTTTCACCTTCTGCTTCTGACTCACTTCACCAAGCATGATGTTCTCAAGTTTCTTCTATTTGCCTGTAAAAGCCTCCATGCTGTTGGACTTTATAGATGTATACTATTCCATTGTGTGTAAATACCACAATTTTTCCATTGGTCTCTTGATGGGTATTTTGGTGACTTCCATATTTTAGCTTTTGTTAGTTGTGTTGCTATGAACATGAGTATTATTACAACTAAATGGATAAAATACTAACGCTAATACTAAATGTGCAAGCTGTGCAATATATGATAGCATTTTGATTAGTGTCTTTTATGTATTTTAGAGCTGTGCCATGATTAGATTTTAGATCTAGTTTATTCATATGCTTCATATTGATAATGCTGTACATGAAACAATATATTTAGTTATGTAAGAACCAAAAATATAACAACATTTTAAACTACTTTGAAAAACATATCATCATTTTGTTTGCTGCCATCATAGTTTTACATAAGATGTCATATAAATGTTTGAGGTTTGTAGTAAAGAGCATGCACGTGAGTGGCAGTTGTTTTCTCTAGCATGTATGAGTCCCTGGGTTTAATCTCTAAACTAGAAATGCCAAAAAAGTGTATGTACTAATATAAATGTTTTAAATATTTATAAATGAAAAAAATATATTTCAAATTCATATGCTTCACACACACATATGGAATCTGGAATGAGCTTATGAAATAATAAGAATTTGGAGTATGGAGAATGTCATAAAATTTTGCAAAAAATTTGCCCAGAACTATGATTTGTAGAAAGAAGTCTAGGAATGATTAATCATTAATTATTAACAATGATTATTTCATGTATAGCATCTGCATAAAATACATACAATACATGGTTTTTAAACCAGTCAAAATATGATTATTAATAATCATGGTCAATTAAGAAGCATTTAAATATGGATACAAGAATTGTACATGAATTTTATGAAAAACAAGGTTATAAGACTTCTTTTAAAATATTCACATTATTGTGTTAAGTAGTTTTGAACTATATGTAAACACTTGTGTCATTGAACTTATTTAGAGACAAATGAAATATTTTATACTGAATAAAAGTTAATTATGGGGCTGGTGGAATGGCACAGTGATCAAAATGCTTGCCTTGCAAGTGCAAGTAGAAGCACCCACCTAGTATGTGTTTATAAGTTTGCATGTCTGCAGATGTGTATACCACAATACAGTTTCTCCCTTTTTTTTTAAGTATAGGTGAGCACCCCTTTGCAGTAGGATTTGACCCCAAGGAGATATTTTGATAAACACTTTAACAGAATTCCTGAATGGCCATTTTTTAAAGCAAGGAGGGCACTGGACAGTGAGTTTCATGGGCTGTAGGGTAATTACTAAAAACGGAAATGCCACTAATGTTTCATTTTAGGATTGCTGTTTAGGTTGAACCAGGAAAGAATGTCTGTGGGACCCTAAAGAAAGAGAATAAAAAACTTTGTTATAAGTTCAAACATAGGATTTTTGCCTCTTTTTATAAACTGTTTCAAACAACAATGGTGTGTATTACAGACATCAGGAAAGGTAACTAATACTCATAGCTACCTTAAAACAAAACATAAATAGAACTGAAACAAAACACAAAATCAGCTCTTTTGATTCTACAGACTTCAAGAACATATTTTCCTGTGGTGAAATTTGTTTCTTTTTAACTCTGTATTTAAACATCCATTTGCTGCTGTTGTTAAAATAGTGATGTTAATAAAACCTCTCAAGGGAAAAAAACAGGGAATGGCTAAGAGCACTTGACACTTTCTCAGGAGCCTGGGCTACCCGTAACATTTTGCCATTCACCAAGGACTTTGATAATTGGGCGGAGAAGCTGAAAGTGCTTTCACTCTTGAAATTTTAGTCTGTGAAATGGACTTCAATAATTTTGTTAACCATACAGTTACATTTCTAAGAATTGAGGAAATAATGTGGCAGCTTCATTTAGAAACTGCCACATATTAAGAAGATGTGGTCACATCATCTCATAATATACAGTAAAACTTTATATGCTAAAAAATTATTGCACAGCCACACTATCATTGATCTTCTTAAATATACTCTCCACTTCAATTATATTTATTCTATCATTCTGGCCATTGTTGAAGGAGTTCTCGAAGTACATTTTCATGTCTCAACCAAGCAGGATAAAAAAAAAATATGGGGAAAAAGCAGGCTTATGAAAATGACTGTGTCTTTATCCACCTAATTTACAGGATCTGACCCCAAGTAATTTCTGTTTTTTTCCACAAAGCCCAAATCACCTGGAAGGTAAAGCCTTTGAATTGACATAGGGCACTTAAACACATAAGACAGCAAACCAAAAGACAACCAGGAAAGACTTCTGGAACTGCTTCTGAAAGCAGCGACAGCAATGGCGTGTCCACAGCAGGGTGGAGGTGAGTATTTCGATACAGACAAATGCTAGTGTGTCTGTTACTGCATTTTAAAATAAACATTTGTTGTATTTTATCACATTTTATGTAATTATTACTTAGGACAAAGGCACACGTGGAAGTGGCATAGAATATAAATGATATTTCATATTTCAAATAGGAATGTGCAGACGCCATGCTAATTTAAAGGCACGGTCGTACAGACTTGCCGGAGACTGAACTACTGAAGCATGGAGGCTTAGAATTTGAGTGCTTTGACTACATGCAAGTACTTTAAAACTCTTTTAAGTAAATACTTCATATCATGCATTTCACAGGACAGATCGCTGGTGCAATGACACTTAACATTAACAGCAGAATTACTGACCACTTTTGATGTGTTTCTGAATACAAAATGGATGTAAATGTTTTTACGATGGCGTTGTTTGGCAACAATTTAAGTGCCATGTTACTTCAGGACATCAGCCTTGAGCATGAGGCAGCTAACACCAGACTGATGGTTCACTCATCCGTTACATGAAATATTTCCTAAAGAAAAGAATATGAAAATCTCTGCATTGAATACTCTGGGATGTCCCCATTCATTGAAAGCAAGAAGGTGAGAAGCCTTAGGGAAGATGTGGAACAGACTATAGCATATACGAAGAACCTGTATTATTTGTGTTTTGGATCAAGAGGTAAAGTCCCCTAAGGATTCTTCAAAATGCAAAAAAATAGATGTTTGATACATAAAATAATTGACCTGTCTTCTCTTTCTCCAAAATATTTATTTTTCATTAATAATAATTTCAGTACTATATAATCTGGATTTTGGTCATTGGACAAATCTATACTTTAATTCCTAAAATAAAGGCACATGTACACTCATTTTCTTTTCTGGAAGCTGAAGTCATTTAATTATTTTATTCTTAAGGTTCATTTTGTCTGAACAATCTTGTACTGTTTATAAGATACAGGAAATGGAAGTGTAAATTAAAAGACCTCAATTTATCTGCTCTATAGATTTGCAGGAAATACCACAGTGTACTTTTAAGATTAGTGGATATTGGATGGGAGGGAAGACAGTAGGAGGGTGGGAAGAGAAAGGGGACATAAAAGTGATGGGCATGTTGCATAAGTATTTGGGTACATTGCCTAGTTCCCCATGATTTGTGTAAATACTATATATCACAAACACATACTAATATAGAAATAGTAATGATTAGGAAATAATTGATGAGAAATCCACTGTATTAGTCACTTTTTCCTCACTGAGAAAAAAAATACAGAACACACACTAAAAATAGGAGAAGTCCATGTTGGCTCACAACTGCAGTGATTTCAGTCCATGGTCGGATAGACAGCACCTCTGCATGGTGGAAAGACCTGGTTGAGGAAAGCTGCCCACACCATGGGATCCAGAAAACAAAGAAAGATTAGAAACCCAGAACAAGAAGGAGCCAAAAGACGGAAAAATTGTGGTAAAATTACACAAAGGAGTATCACTTCCATAACAATAAATAGATTTGAGAAATTTTAGGTAACTGGATGAAATTTGAGACCATGAGGCTTAGTGAAGTAAGTCAAACTCAGAAAGTTAAATATCGCTCCTATCAGAAACCCAGAATACAGGAATTTTATGGACACAAATGGGTGTGGTAGTAAAAATCAGGGAAGATGAGGGATGAAGGGAGAGGACCATGATGTTGGGGAGGAAATTATTATAATGTTGACATGGCATATATGTCCACAAAATGCTCAATCTCAATGTAATCATTGTGTATCACATATGCATACTAATAAAAATGGGAGGAAAAAAAGCTAAAAAATAAATACATAAACCCTTTCAGGTAGAGTTTATTCACCTCTAAAAAGGCCACCCAACAGCACATTTAGTTACGAAAGGCACAAAGTTCTTGTGCTCATCATCCAAACTTCTTTAAAACACCTAAAGCTTTTATGGGACAATTCTTGTCTAATCCATAAGAACTACAATTTTGTTTTTGGTTTTGGACTGGTTTTTGTAAGTCAAGATTTATCGTTGAGGGAAATATTTTAAATATGTTATAATTCAGTAAAAAATTTGAAATATTATTAAATGAATCTAGCATTCTATACATTCTCTTCTTCCATCATCTGAGATGGTCAATTAAGACATATTAAGATACTTGCCAAATAATATAATCTGAATATTAATTCAGACATGCTCGAATATGAATTTAATAATCTTTCACTTACTTTTATTTTTTTTGGTGAAGAAATTCTCAGCAATTTAATTTCTGGTTCTACAATGTCTACATGGAAGACTAAGCTACAGATTTTCAGTATTTATGTTTACTTTTCAGAACATTTTATTTTCTAAACTTAAAATGAACCTGAAGTAACAAGATTTTGAGCCATGCTTTTGTGAAACACACAAATTTAAAAAGAAACATTGAATTTCATGAAAACATTTTTAAATGTGGTAAACTGGTCATGTGTTCTACTTTTATATTTATTATTCTGTTTATTTCATTTATCTTTTTTCTTAAATTGTTATGTATTTTCAATAAGAAGTGTAAGCCAGATAAGTCTGGAGGGGTAAACTAAAGCTACTCTTCCACACAATTTTCTCTAATATTGAAATCTATGAATCCATATAAATATGTATTTGTGCATATGTGTGCATTTGTATTCAATGTTTAGTACTTAGAATCAAATCAATAAACTTCTTCATAGTTTCCAGTAAGTAGATATGCTGATATATTTATCCTCGATGACTTGTTAAAATTTATGTATAAGACAGGTAAATTGGACTACCATGTATGAGACAGCTTAGTTTTTATATTGTTTTTAAATTTATTCCAGATGTTTACCATGTTCAAATATGCTAAGGTTCATCTTGTGGTTGCTAAGTTTTTCTTCACTGATTTGATGTTTGGGTTTCATTGGAACAGAAAGGTTAAACCTTTAGCTCTTCCCAAGGAACCAGGAAAACAGCTCATTTATTTTGATGGGAACAACTTTGTAGCCTTGTTCTGTTTACTTATTTCCTAACCTTGTCTGACATCTTAAGTCCTTTATCTGCCATCCAGGAGACAAGCATTCATTTGAAAATTAATCCACTGGAACCAATTTGCATCGAAGTGAGGCAGCCTGAGGTTTCAGTCAGATCATTGGACTGGGACCAAAAAAAAAAAAAAAAGAAGAAAGAAAGAAAGAAAGAAAGAAAGAAAGAAAGAAAGAAAGAAGCTCTATCAACTCTACCATTACTTCAGGGTTCATGAACGTCAATTTTTATTCATTTTTCTTTATTTTTTCATTATTTGCAATATAAGACATATGTCTCACTTGAAATGCAAAATTCTATTTACCCTATGATATTCTTATAAAAATGCCTATTTTCATAAAAGTGTAATATCATAATCATACATTTTATGCAACTTCAATGTTAGGAGTATGGGTTATAAAACTCCTTTATTTGAAATAGAAGAAATAAAAATAAAAAACAGAAAATGCTTTATATATTTCCAGAAATGTTTTGTGTGAGGAGATTATCTAATTTAACCAGTTCCATAACTTAAAGATATGTAACACCACAGAAAACCCAATCAAATACATTGTTTCTAAATTTGTATAAATATGAGCAAAACATTTAGTGACTGACAATTCATACAATCAAATCTTGATACGCTAGAGGAAAATTTTCCAAACCTAGGAGACATATTTACTGGAAGGAGCTAGTCTTCCCTTACAGGAATCTTTGTCCAAACCCTTCCAGGACAACTTTACCTCTCATGAACATTTTTTATGTTTTAAATATAAACTCATTTCTCTTCATGCTTGATAGTATTGATGAAAACTTATAAAATAAAGTGCTGAAAAGTTATTTGCCTCTCTTTACACAAAACTACATAATGAGGTGTAGGATAATGGGATATAAGAATTTTTGCTATTGAATACTTAGAGGAGATTTTTGAGCACTCAGTCCAACTCTTTCACCTCTCATGAGGTGAATAATGCTTGCATAGACTGGGTAATGAATGAATCAGATAACCTCACAAATCCATTTTAAGTCAGGAATGATTACATGGCACCACACACACACACACAAACACACACACACAAACATGCATATACATTGACTCAGAAGGAAGGAGCAAGATTCATAGCTTCAATGACACTATTCAAACTGCCAGACAATCACGTCATATTTTTTAAATTAGAATTTTGAAGATATATGCCCAATGTGAACAATACACAACAACAATTTAAATACTGCAGTTAACAGAAAAGTAGCAACCTAGTGACTGATATATAGGCAAAGTTAACATACAATGAAAATAATCATTTTTGCATTTTGAGCTGTCATATTGTGTTGTCTTCTCTTTCTTGTGACACCTGATAGGTAGAGAGGTTCAGGATTTCTGATAAAGTTTTGTTTTGTCTTAACTAAATACAAATAACCATTACATTGTCTTACACATTGTATAATTAGTGACTGCCTTCTATCTGGGGTAGAATTTCACAGAAATAATAGAAATAATATCTGTTTATACCTTTAAGTTCAATGTGTAAAGCCTTGAAATCTTTGAATCAGAAATGTTTTTGATTTTGTATCACAGCCTGTGATGAACTGCCAAATATCATTTGCTTAGTCACAGTACTGCAGCAAATAGGTAATAAAAATTCTGCGAGCATGTTTGCAAAATGCAGATGCTTAGGCAATTTTTCGAAACCACCACTTGCAGTATAGACAGAATGCAATCTTGAATAAACAAGATGAATGAACTGCAGGGGAACCAGTGCTTTATCGTCATCACTCATGGAGGCTAAGAATCCATTGCTTATACACATCAGGGGCAAAGCTTCATGGTTCAAAGCAATGCAATCATACTTTAAGGCTACATTAAAAAATTAAATATAAAGCTCAGTAAAATGGAAATAAAGAAATGAATCTTAAGTCACATGATTTATCATAGAATTGCTATTAGAGTAAGGTTATCTCAAACCATAGCATCAACATGTAAATAGGAACAACTAGCTTTAAAACATTCTGTCACACATCACACTCAATGTCTTGACTTTTAATCATTCCAAAATCTCTTGGATGATGTAATAATGTTTGTGTTGTGGCACCTGTCCCCAAGACTTGGCAATTTTTTCTTCAATTAAGAAGCTACTCTTCTAAGGTAAATATGGCAATTAAAAAAAAAACTGAACTCAAGGCATACTTTTAGTTTTACTACTGCATCTATTATAACTATGAATTTGATAAAACATACATTAAGCTTAAGTCATTTAAATATTTAGCTGCCAGAAGTGATGTATAAACATATTACTAAAGAGACGCTGAAAATCTTTCATAAAATATTCTAATAATCTTTTTATCCTTATCTTCAAACGCTAATTCTTTTTCAAATAAGTAAAGCTGGAAAGCAGAGCAAGTGTTTAACTTTCTGCCAGAGTCAGTGGTTAAATGATGCTACAGGAAAGATTTTTCTGAAATCAAAGAAACTCATCATTCAGAAAGATCTTACTGACCGTGGTCTTGCTGAGATATAAATAATACTTTGAAAGTACAGCTCTCGGGTATTTTTTAATCTTTTTATACATCTGGATTAATACATAACCTTTATGTAAAATTTTGTTAAGTTAATGCTCAAAGCTCTAATTAAACCATTGTTTCATATCATTAAATAACATTATTAATCATTTGTTCACATCCCCACTCATTATTGCATGTTAACTTCAGAAACTTTTAGTCACCATTAATTGGGCAAGGTAGCTTTAAAAAAAAAGAACCTCATGTCTATCTACAATGACCTTAGATTCTAGAAGAAATTTTATACCACATGATAACACGTAAAAGATGAGATTAAAAAAAAGGGTTAACTATGTAAGATGTGAAGTATTAACCTATAATTTCCAAAATCAAACAATTACTTGTGAAATATTGGTTTCAGTTTGGCATGTGTGCTCATCATTTTGAAAGATGCATCTATTTCAGGGACAATATAAATATGATGTAGTATATTTCATATAACTATTTTATATTGTTTCCAAAAAGATGCCTTTTTTAAATCTATGTTTGTAAAATTATGGATTCTTATCTTTTCTAAGAAGACAGCCTAGTCTGTCATTTCACTGTGTTGACACTTCAATCTTAGCCTCAACCAAAATGCAGAGTAATCATCTCTTATTTCAGCCCTTCCAACTATGAGTTCCTTAAGATGGGAGTTTTTTATGTACCATATTTCTAAAATTGATAATGTCTCATACATGTTTAATATGTACTTATTTGCTTCAAAGTTTACTAGTACTAATAAACATTTACTAATGAGAAGAATGAATAAACAATGCAAATCCTTCCAAGGCATGAAAACATAATTTTCACTATATTTTAACAAATATTAGTCAGCTTAAATTCTAAGATTTGTGTAACATTATATTTTTACTAAACAATGTTTTATGTACTTAAAGCTCCTTATGAATGACATTTCAATATCTCAAATGTTAGGATACATTTAAGCATTCTATTTGATAACATTTCCCATTTACTATGCAATTCTAATTTGAATACAAATTACTGACTGCATATTGCATACAATGTTTATTAGTACATTAAAATAATTTTAAAGGATTTAAATGTGTTGCCAGAATAGTTTAATAAAATATTCCAAATACTAGCATTTGTATATCTAAATTTGCATTTTAACTTCGCTGAGTACTATTTCCTTTGGCGAGCTATCGAAATTCCCCAAAGCAAAGTTCACTCATTAACAAAATGAAAACCCAGAAAACTACTTACTTTTAGAGTTGTAATTGGAACTGTATGCTAAGACTATAGGTACTGAGGTAGTGAAAAAAGAATGATAATAATAATATCAGTGCTTGATTAAACATGGGAATACTTCATACCAAGCACACAGCATTTACTATACTCTAGACATTGTAGTAAAAATTTATGTCTACTTAGATTCACTAAAAGTAGAGACAAGAATATCTTTGCCTAAATACTGTCACTCTGTTCAAGATATGAGCAGTCCAGTGTTTTCTTCCCACTGCTTCATATGATATTGACTAATAGATGTTTTTAGGAAAAAATGTACAAGGACCTATACTATATGTACGATATCAAAGGGTTTAGACTTGAAAAAGGTGGAACATTCATCAGACCTATTTTATGAAACTGGGAGAAAATGCTCCATATGTATAAACATGAGCCCACTGCATGTCCTACAGAAATAAATGCTACAAAAATATCCAGCAAGAAGGGGAGATAGAAATTTGGAGATGGACACTGAGGGTGCAATGTTAAATGACCGCGTCGAGGAAACTTCCTGTGTGAAGTGCCCTTTGGAAGATGTGAGGGACTGTCCACTAGGGGTATCTTGGAGAGCTGCAAAGTGAAAATACTGATACAGTAGTACACGTGTGTAAGTGCATGTGCCTGTGTTAAGGAAAAGCCAGGAATCTGACCTAGCTAGAGGGAACTTAACAAGTTCAAAGAGTCGCAAGAGGAATTTAGACAGAATATAGATCGAATTTTCACATATTTATCAGATTTTGTTTTGGTAGAGACAGGAAAACATTGCGTACAGTTTCATCATGGGAAGGGCTTGTTCTTGCTTTTGCGAAGGTTTTCTTGTTGCTGTGATTACAGTGGATTTTGGGTGATTGGAAAATAAATATGCTTTTTATTGTAATCCAAGAAATACAGAGCACAGTACAAGCAGTACACATACTAAAATAAGAAAAATGATGACAATCTATGTAAAAAATAGAGCCAAGAAAAGTTTTTAATTATCGCCATGGAGGACACACACAAAAAAAGAGATGTTAAGGATGATTCTAGGATTTTTGGACTCAAACAACATGGCGAATGGAGTAACCTGTCAAAGGAATAAGGTTATTCCGTTAGAATCGCGAACACCTGCTACACTTGCTAGATGTGAGACACTTAACTAGATATGTGCATGGAGACACTGAATTGGAAGCTGGCAACAGTTCTGAGCAAGAGATTAAAATTTTGGTGTTGTCAATATATTCAAAGCTATGAGGTCAAAGAAGCTCACCAAGAGATTATATGAAAAGGTCCAAGTACAGAGACTGGATACTTCATTATCCCAAACCCCTGCACAGGAAAGAAACAGGAGACAGTGAGGAAGGAGGCAGTGGAGGGCAATGGACCTCGCTCAGTGATTCAAGTGCATCTGGCATGTTCAGTGGTTTGGATTCAAATGAGCACACATAGGGATGAAATGGCCTTGGTGGTGCACACCTGTGGGCCCAGCACCCTGGCAGCTGGAGTCAGCCCATCGTGGACTACTTACTGAGTTCAGGATCAGTCTAGACTAAAGAGCAAGAACCTGTCTTAAAAAAATAATAACAATAAAATTAAAAAGAATAAAATCACATGGAGTAGAAGAAAAGCCATATCAGAGATTTTCTGGAATTGGGAGAGCAATCAACTTTTTCAAAAAAAATTAAATAGGTCAAGTAATTTTAAAAATGAAATATGAGAAATAGAAAAATATATATAACACCATGGAAGACATTGATGATTTCAGTAAAGGCAAAACAGTGGATCAATCGGGTAAACACTGTAGAGTAGGCCAGACCTCACTAAAAGAGGAGAAACGAAAAACATTGAAAATATATTTGAAGAATTTGGCTACAAATTGCTACTGATAAATGGGTGAAGGCTGGGGAGAATTGTGAGGTTACACAGGAAAGATTCAAAAGATTATGGAACTGAAGTATTGAATTGATGAGTATTTTCCTAAAATAGTTCTACAGAATTGATCTTATATATTATGTTTTCATATATTTTAAGGGTATATTAGAAGCATATTTTGACATGCCTTATTTACATTTATGTACCAATTAATAATTTGACATAAATGTTACATAATTGGCTATCACACCAATTTATAATCTACCTGATGTATACAAGAACCCAATCTTCCTACAATAAAACCGAGGTCAATTACTTTAACACAGCTTGCTACAGAATTAGGAGTATTGATTAAAAACTGTGGTTGATTATTTATAAGATTGATTAAAATAGCTAAGAAAACTACCACACTACATGACATAAATTTAGAAACTTTTTCGTGTGTCAATCCATGTTAATTTGGAATCAAATATGCATGAACAATATTTGGAAATATTCAAAAATACCCTCACTATAGAATATCCATATTTATCTTAATCTTTATATGGCCAAATAAAATAACAGTACTTTGAATTTCTTTCTTAAAATTTCATCTGCCCATTAAAAATACTCCTCAAAATATTTTGCAGGTAGTCTTAAGTCTTCCACAATATTATAAATACATCCTATGTCAATTCAAATACTTAAAGAACTGCAAAACAGAAATAAATCTTACTTAAACACACACGCAAATGCTTAATTTACTCAAATACTTAAAATACTTAAATATTGAAAGGACTGTAAAACATAAATAAAATAGAAATCAAACAAAAATAAAGCCTCTAAAGCTTCTGACATTCAAAATATAGTCTCAAACTTAAGGTTAAGATTTACACTGCCATTTGGGCAGAAAAATTAATCACCTATTAACTAAAATCTATTTCAAAATAGAAGATATTTTGTGTGTGTATGAAACATATAGGACATTATTTCACTTCCGTAATATTCTTTTTTTTGAGACTGGTAATCATTCCATATTCCAGGTTGTTCCTGAAGTCACTATATACTCCAGGCTGGCCTTGAACTCAGCCGATTCTCCTGCCTTAAACTGGAAAATACAAAGATTACAGATGAGTGCTGTCATATCTGGCTTACGGGGTGCTGGGAAATCAAACTCAGTGTTTTGCACTTGCTAGGCAAGTACTCCAACAGCTGTGCCATTCTTCTGGCCCTATATTTGTAATATTCGAAACCATTACCAACTACATCCTATCATTTGTGAAGGAAAAATGAACCATCTATTTCCCTTGTTAATGTATGTATACACACTTATTAAAATAAGAAATGCTTATCTTGATACTTTACAGAATTCTGGATATCTATAATCATTTAATCTACTATACTTAGCCAAGGAACATATAAGTATAGAGTATTTTGAATTATTTTAAAGTTCTATGTGAACATTTTTGGATGTTAATTTCATAAAAATTAGCATAAATCTGAAAGGGAATTAAAATAAACTCTTATGGTTGTTTATATTCATAAAATTGGCAATAATTTTATGTATTGTTAAGTACACAAGTTTGAATGTTAATATGAAAAATATTGATCCACTAATCTAATCGGTCATTGTAAATAGCATTAGGAATTTATTTCTAATTGTACTCATTTTTTCTATAACATAATATGGAAATTAATAATTTTAATTATCAAGATTTGTTATTTTAAAGAGAAGGCTATGGAAATTCAAGGAAGACAATATAGAAAATGTTAAAAATGTAAATACTTGATTACATTTGAAAGATAGTTATTTATGTGTATCAAGATATGTAATGTTTAAATATATAATGTTTAAAAATTATGGTCTATGAGAAAGTAAATTCATTTTAAAATAACGGGATAATCCTTTATTAAGTCATGACATAAAAGTCACAGTTTCTTTTTTATCTAAACGAACAAACGTTTATATTATTATCAGGGGCGTTCGATTGGAAATGTATCGTAGGGACTATGAGATCACCATTCAAAGGTGATCAGATTGAAGCCGAAGGCTTTCTTTTTCCACAGCAGGTGATGAGATGCCTAATTTGGTAGATTACTTGAACCTAGTTGCTGTGGGCTTCTGAGCAGTAACTTTGGTATTGCATCTCTCTTCCATTTCCACACACAAAATTTGGCTTTCTGTTTATGATATTGGCTTACAGACGGATACTCCCCTCCTCAGAGAAGGCCATAGCAATTTTCCTGACTCTGATAAAGCTACGTAGCAAATTCTGTAACCCTCAACATAGCAAAGCTCCTGGCCATACAAACCATTTTTATTTTTTTATTTATTATTTATTTATTATTATTTTTTTTAATCCCTGGCATAACAATCTCACTGGCCCTGACAGTTGGTCATCTAATAGTGAACACCCCTGACTTCCATGGTGGATCCACGTCCCATGAGCCCCTAGCCTACCCACATGCTCTCCTGGCCTATTTAGCAACCCTGTTCTGTTCTTTTTCACCCAATTGCTGATGCACAGGTAAAAGGCCAATCCCTGACCTGACTCTCATGCTGCCTATACCACCCAAACTAAATAAATCTTTGTTCATCCTATGGAGTTTTATTTTGGGGCATTGCACCTGAACTTGCTACCAAGGCTTAAGGTAGTTGGGAGCATTAAACTTTAAATTCTCAAGCTGTTGTTCATATTTTGGTTTTGCGTGGGTCCTTCCTTAACAGGTGCCTCTTCCAACAGGCTCTTGTACTAATTATGCTTTGTGAAGTTTGCCAACAGAATTTTAGGTGAACTCAACATACCAATTTTTAGACAGAAATCCAAGACTTAGAGAAGGTATTAACTTCATGCTCTAACAGATGACAGGGAGCCAAGATTGAAGTGCTGTGTGTTCATCTCTGGGCTTTTAAAAGCTTGTTTGTTCTCTACATCTTGTAATTATGACTAAAATAAAAATAGCACCTTCTTTGAACAAAGAAATTAAGAGCTATCGTACAACTCTTTTAAATTCAAAGAAGGTTCCTTGTCTTTGTCATCTTTTTCCCCCCACTGGTATATTTTGAAGAAAAGGTAATAAAAACATCACAGAATATACATTCTCTCTAAACGCACTCTGTTTCACGTTTGAGAAATATTAAGTTTTCCATGTATCTTACAATTCACTGCAATGTAGCCAAATCTATCAGAATTTCCTTGGGAAGATTTCTCCAAAATAATGAATTCAAATGAAATAATTCCTTTGATAAATGTTTTACATTAAATGAAGTCACTTTATCTTCATGTTATTCAAGTAGATATGATTTTTTCAGTCTGATAATAAACAGCTTTAAACTCTACTTTGTACATTTTATACATGAATATTTGATTAGAAATGCCACCACCACAGCTCAGCCCCTTTTAATATGGGTCCTTCAGTTGCATAAAACCCATGGAGATTTTGCAGACAACCCATGAAGAGATTAGGGGCAATCAAGTTGCCCAAAATGTATGGCATGTTTGCTGAAAAAATTGCCAATTGAGTAAATTAGCTGCAGTTGTTTTGGCTAAAAAATTAAAATGATTTAAAGCATTCCCACTAAAGTAAGTCATTGAGATGTTTCAATGCTACATAAAATATAGATTAAAAATGAGAATAACTTATTTGCTTCTCATAGAGGTGATAAATTAATTTACATTCAACCAGAGTTTCAGCCCCAAACCAACTCAATAGTAAGTCATATATGAACTTTTCCCTATCTTTCTCAAACTATGGCTCCAAAACTCATTTCAAATTTTTGCTACATATTAATTATCTATTGAGTTCTGTCTTTTTGAACAGCAGGTGTTAAAATACAGTTATAATCATCAAGAAACAAAATATCTATCAATCTGTGTGCCTGTACTATTTTTGTATACATTGCCCACACAGGATTAAAAATATCCTCCATTGCAAAATGTCTAAGTATTTATTATGTTACACTGCATTAATCTTAACTGTCATTATTTATATTATAAATAAGACAGGAGTGACATCCATGATTGTAAAGAAAGCATTATGACCCAAAATTATGATGGCAGTGTTTACCAATAAATACACTTACCTATCATTTTATTCATACTGACAGAAAATTCTTAAAAGAGGTTGTTACTGAACACCAGAATTTGGAAATGAAACAGATTGAAGATACAGATAATTATTGTATGGAAAGATATTTGCTTCAGTACTTCCTATTCTATTAAAATAAGGAAAGACAATTGAGCATCTTAAAAGATGACTATAAAATTTCCCTTAAGATCATGGTCTGGAATAAATTTTCATAAGGAAAACATTTTAAAAACTTTTGAGTGATTTAAAAAAATGTCAAGCTGGTTGTGATAGTACAAGCCTATAATTCCCACCCTTGGTAAGCTGAGGCAAGATAATGGCAAAGTTAAGCAAGTCTAGGCAGTATAGTGAGTAGAGAGCTTGTCTTGAAATAAAAAATTAGACAAATAAATTGATGTTGTAGCAAAGCTATCACCACAGAATATCTAAAAAATATTTCCCAAACATAATCACAGGAGCACTATTTTGGAGGAGGATGAAATGGTGTGTGAGAGTGAGTATGTTTGTGTTTGTGTGTGTTTGTGACAGTGAGTAAATGTGCGTGTGTGTGTGTGTATATATATGTGTGTGCATTTATGGTAATAAATTCAAAGGAGATTGGACATGTTCAAGGTGGTATGGCCATAGGCTGGAAACATATCCAAAGAAAAATAAAACAAACACAAAGGATTCTCTTTACTCCTAAAATCTTTTACAAGTTGTTTTTAAAGAAAGTGTACACGTCATAAAATGTATACCAAATTTCTAGCATATAAAACAAAAACAAAACAAATACAAGTATTCTCATCTCCTAATTTGCTACTGCAATAAAGCACATAGCCCACTTAGTTTTTCTAAATTCATAATTACATTTTTTCTTTCTCTCTTATAAAATGAATCACTCTGTTGTATGATTACTCTTCTTTATCCAGCTTCAGAATCTGGACTTTAGTAAAGTAAATCACAAATCTCATGAAACTTAAAAGGAAAAACAAAGTGAAACTGGGCATAGGGTGGGGAAGGAGAGAAGGGTGGGGAGGGGGAGGGACAAAAGCAGAGTGAGAAAGTCCTTGTCACCTTGACAAGATACATACGCACACAGAATGTTCAACTTCATTGTAAACCTTAAATTTTGTGCTTATGCTTATCAATAAAGTGGGGGGAAAAGAATAGTGCTTCCTGGTCTCTACCCAACCTCATCATTGTCCTTCCAAGATTTTCCCTGCCTCTGCTTTTGAAGGCTTTTTTTCTCTCTTGATGTAGGCCTACATTTTCCTCTCAGTACCTTACATCATAATGACTTACCATTTCCATTCTCAGTCCTACTAATGAACTTAAACGAATCACTTACCCACAAGCCAGCCAATGGTTACACACAAGTATAGTTAGTAGGCCACAAAATAATTTATATTATCACACTCTGGAAAAGTAGTGGAGGTTTATGACATATAAAGATACCTAGACTCAGAAAATTTAAAACTGGACCAAAGTTTGTTCTACAAAGCTCCGGGATCTACCATTTTCCTAATAGACAACTCCAATTTTTCACCTACTTGTTATAGCCCTGACCAAATGATATGAATAATAACTATAATGTTTTTAACTCTTATTTACACAAAGTATTGAGAAGTGACCAAAAAGGGCAATTATAAAATATATCATGTGTACATTTCAGTAATTTCCAAATATAAGCTAGTGACTAATTAGCAACCAATATCATATAGTACTAGTAATAAATTCCATGTGAACTTTGTGTCACCCGTATCCCTCAGTGGGTAGAAAATGCCTATGGACAAGGGGCTGACTCAGCAACACAGAAGATCCGACTTAGACTTTAAATGGGTCAGGTTAGCGTTAACAAGTAACTCGGGCACCGAAGGATACTGTCTCAGCAGTTTTATTTTTGTTTTTAGATTGATAGTACTAAATTAAGTAGAATGGCTGGAATCCCAGCGGATAATACTAAAATTGCTTTTTAAAGTGATGTTTAACACTAATATTATCAAAAATGCATAAACAAAGTCTCATTTGAGGAGAGCCAACACACAAACAATAAGATCCTGAATAAAGCTGAGAAGAATGCTGATGTCAAAGGTGGGTTGAGAATAGTTCTCCATGGAGTCGCCATCTTTAATGAGTGCAGGTGATAGTATAAATAAAGCAATAATTTTTCATATATGCATTTGCCATGTCTTAGATACTTTTTCATTGCTGTGACTCAATACCCGACACCCACAAACTTAGGAAAGGTTTATTTTAGCTCACAGTCTTGAAAGTCACAATCCATTCAGGGATGGCTAGCAACAATCGAAGTACATGGCAGAGAGAGAGGTGGAGGCAGCTTCCCCGACAAACAGGAAGCCAATCAGAGGCTAGTTGAGACTAGTCCCCGTCCTCCAGAAAGGCAGGTACAGCTTACTTATCCTTTCAGGTCTCCTCCCAGTAACCAGTCCCTCCTGCATCCAGGTGTGGCCATTACACACCATTAATCCCAACTTAACTGTAATCCACCCCTCCAGACCAGACCTCAATCCACCAACATCACATGGTTCCATTAAAATACATGAGACTTTTTGGGGACACTCCAGATCCTAACCACAACATTCCACCCTTGGCCACCAAAAGACTCATGCCCTTCACTACATGCAAAATGCAATTAGTCCTTCTCCAAGAGTCAGCAAAGTCTTAACAGTTTCAGCACTGCTAGAGAAACTCCAAGTCCATAGTCTCCTCTGAGATGTAAGACAAACTTTTAGCTGTGAGCTCCTGTAAACCAAAGAGTTGAGCACTTCCAACATAAAATGGCACAGGGGAAACATTTCCATTCCAAAAGGGATGAACAAGGTAATAAAAGGCAATAGGACCAGAACAATTCCTAAATCCTGCAGAGCAAGTGTTAAATCCTGTATCTCCTTGTCCAGCAGCTGGGGTAAATGCTGGTGAGGCATGAACTCCAAGGGGCTTGGGTGGTCCCATCCCTGTGGCATTGCTGCTGACTGCAATCGCCAACTTCCCTCCTTTGGGCTGGATCCACTCACAGCCTGCTGCATTTCTCAGCCGACAATACATGTTCCTGGCTTCTCCAAATTTTTGGGCTCTCCACTGGACCTTAGGCTTCTCTTTACAATTTCACACATTGCCCTCCCAGCGGCACACAGCTTGGCCTCCAAGGCCTTCCTCTGAAAGCTGGGTGGAAGCCTCCATGAAACCACAACTCTTGGGCTCTACCAGCTTGTAAAGCCAGGGCCACGTGGATGTCTCCAAGATCCTCCACTGGCTTGAGCAGGAATCTGGCTCCTTTGTGCCATGGTTGCAGTAGCTTCTGAGTGCCTGGACTGCTGAACTCCAGGAAGCTGAACTCCAGCAAACACTGCCCTCTTTGGCCCTGCAGGGAGTTCTGGGGTACTCTTCACAGGACAAGATCTTTTGCCTTTGCACCCTTTAATTGGTAAAGGGTGGAATCTTGCTGATTCTTGAGTCACTGTGAAGGCCTCCTTTTTTACAGTCCTGATTCCAACTTCTTGGCTTCTGTTTAATGTTAGTCTCTTGAACAACCACATGCTTTTCCATTCCAGACTGCGAGCTTTTTACATCTGTTCTCTCTGCCATTGTCTCCTGTCTTTCACTATAAAGCTGGCTAAAAGCCGCAAACAGTAGCCATGTAACAGTTCTAACATCAGTCTGTATTGAGATGTCTTCCACCAGAGTAAGCAGTCCACCAACCTTAATTTCAGTTTCAGGCAGTCTCTGGACAAGGGCAAAATGCTGACAAACTTCTTGCCAGAGTGTAGCACACGTTGTTTTTATGCCACTTGCCAATACAGTCCTCCTTCCCGTCTGAAACTTCTTGAGCCTGGCCTTTCTAATCCAAGATCAGCTTTCTGGTCTTCTGAGCTCTGACCAGAATCTCCCTCAAGCTCGCCTCAGAGCACTCAAAGGCTTCTCCAGCTTGCATCCCCAAACTTTTCCAAATTCCTTCTGCAAACTGTTTCCAAAGACTTCTGAGCCACATCTTCATGTAAAGTACAGCAACGACCCCACTCCTCTGGTACCAATTTCTGTCTTAGTTATTTTTTCATTGCTGTGAGTCAATACCCGACACCCACAAACTTAGGACAGGAAAGGATTATTTTACCTCACAGTCTCGAAGGTCACAGTCCATTCAGGGGTGGCCAGGAACAATCAAAGTACATGGCAGAGAGAGAGGTGGAGAGGTGGAGGCAGCTTCCCGGGACAAACAGGAAGCCAAGCTGAGGCTTGTTGAGACTAGTCCCCTTCCTCCAGGAAGGCAGGTGCAGCTTATGTATCCTTTCAGGTCTCCGCCCAGTAACCACTCCCTCCTGCATCCAGGTGTGGCCACTCCACACTATTAATCCTAACTTAACTGTAATCCACCCCTCCAGACCAGACCCCAATCCACATGGTTCCATTAAAATACATGAGACTTTTTGGGGACACTCCAGATCCTAACCATAACACCATGTATGTAGCAATTTCTAAGCCACAGTAGGTTTTTAATTCATATTTGTTGAATATATGAGTAAAAAAAAGAATGAAACATTACACTGTGCTTTCAATAGTAGTTTCTAGTTGAATACATTTAGCTTTTAAGCATTCAAACTAACAAATCATAAAAATATGAAGTTAGGCTTCAAGGAAACATTGTCAATTTAGGTAACTGGATTAAAATGAATCCAGTGACACACAGTTAGATGATAAAACAATAGAATTTGTGACAATATATAAGAATAGAAACATATAAAAATGTATTGTTTAAAGGAATTCAAATATTTCCACTGAAAAGAAAAGTAGTACTTCCTAGCCAGGGTGCAATTTTAGCCAGGGTACAAATTTGACAATTACACATTTACTGAAATTAATAAATGGAATGATATATTCCACCATTTATATGCATGTGTTTTCTGACTGTCTACAAGTATCAGGAATCAGACACTGGAAATAAAAAAAATGGCTAAGAGATATAACTAGGCCCCAGGGATCCAAAAGCACAGCTTATACCCACAGGGGAGAATGAATTCAATGCCCTTGAAGTTGTGATCTCTGAGCGCTGTGGTGTAAGCGTGCTGGTGTGATTCTAAGCTCCACTTCCTGTAGAAAGTCTCTTTTGATTCAACAAAACAATGCAACTCACAGAGATATAGTTAAACTCATAGCAGTACAGCAATGCTCAGAGAAAAAAACTTATTGTTAGTCCGGCCATATTTCTACATAACCTGTAATTGGAAAAAACAATCCATTCTCTAGGTCTATGGGGCAATATGCAAATCAGAATTCATCTTTACAATGGAGTTTTGTGATTTTTCTCAGCATAACCTATCTTTATTTGCTGGCTTCTTACATGACAGAGGGTTCAATAACCCCCAC
Organism: Ctenodactylus gundi; assembly: GCA_004027205.1. Classification (NCBI taxonomy): domain Eukaryota; kingdom Metazoa; phylum Chordata; class Mammalia; order Rodentia; family Ctenodactylidae; genus Ctenodactylus; species Ctenodactylus gundi. Next base: position 213,568 of record PVKB01000300.1, on the reverse strand, counting down.
TTTTCAGTGTTCTGCCAAAGGAGCAAGAGATTGCTTTCCAGCCGGGTAGTCACAAGTAAGCAATTTCAGGAATCCTCTAATGAGGCAATCCATAATGGTTTTCCTAACTGAGTTTGTTCTTTAACCACAGGGGAAAAAGCAGGCTATTTGAAGGAGGAACACACACATGCTCTCTCTCTCTCACACAGACAAACATACACACACATAAACATACTCCTGTGTTTAGAAAGATGGTATACACAAAATGATCAATGTATAGGGTAGATTTGAGAATCAAATGAGCCTCATTTTTTAGATTTTTAGGCTTAAAATAAATTTGAGCTTTAAAGACTAGTTATCTTATTATATTCCTTTTATAATATTTAATTAGCTTTAAAATCCTACTTTATGGGGGACAAATGAGATGACTCATATGTGTATGCTTTGATTTCAAGGCATGATTTCAATTTGTTTATGGTAAATATATAATAATATAATTCTGTTACATATCATAACTTGCATTACTAGGCACATATGTTTACATGTGTGTTCATGTATATATATTTTCTCAATAATTCTAATTCAACAAAATTAAATGTATCACGTAAGATATATACCAAGGCTGCTTAGAATTTTATGGTTCATTTAAATACTCTTAAATAAATAGCAAACATTAAGATTAGATCCTAATAAAAATCCTCCCCTTTGTTGGTGTCAAAAGATGCTTAATAAGCTGAGTTTAGTGATATAATCCTAGCATTCTTTGCAACTGAGGCAAGAGGATACCAAATTAGAGCCTAGTTGTATATCTTAGTAATTTAGCATAACCCAATTTTAAAATAAAACTAATAATAATAATAATAATAGTAGAGGGCTGGAAATAAAACTCTGTGTAAAGACCCTGGTTTTAATCTTTATTGCAGTGGGGAAAAAAACTTGAATTAGTGTTTGGTGACAATGATCTTAGCCAAAATATGAAAATATAGGACGATATTAGCAATCTTAGGAGTTAGTTTACATTTTCTATATATTGCAAGTTTAACAATTGCCATGAGGAATGCTCTCAAAATATGTGTATACGATGTCAAGACTTTTCCAAGAACACATGAACCAGCATTTGTAGTACTGGGATCTGAGATATATATTTTCAACACTCAGTTTTGGTGACATTTTGTGTATATTAAACCTCTGTTAGAGCCACCTTGACCAGCTATCATCTTTTCTCTCCAATGCATGATATATAAACATCCAATTATGTGTAGTACTACCACATCTTTTCGGAATCAAAAATGACCATAGAATTCAACCAAATATTTTCCACAATTTGTGGGTGGGAAAATTCACTTAATAATTTCATTTGTATACCTAAATACGTCACTTCTGTAGATATTGACTCATCTTCAAAAAGAGAAGTCATTAATTTAGAAGTATTCTTCCCTTCTTTCACTATTCTGTTTTATCCTGGTCACACCTCCCTTCTACTGCATTTCACAGAAGATGTCAGCAACTTCCTATGCTGAATGATTAACTAAAGTACTAATGAAGATATAGGAAAAGGGAAAAGGGAATGCTTCCTCATTATCGGTGAGCGCATAAAGTAGCTCAGTAATTTTGAAAAATAAAAGAAGGTCTGGTCTTTAAAAGATCAAAAATGGAAGTATCATGTAAGACATCAATTTCACTACTGGCTATACAGCCAGTGGAGATGAAATCAGTATGTTCAAGAGACATCCGCATTTCCATGCCATTACATACCACTCCCAATACATGATAAGAAAAAGGAAACAACTTAAATGTTCCTGAAATGATGAAATAGTAAAGAATATATGGTGCACATATACAATGACATACTATTCAACAATGAAAAGAATGAAATATTGTCTTTTGGTATGATAGTGGTAGAAATGGAGATCATTATGTTAAGAGACATACTGAGGTAAAAACAGAACCATCTCGTTCAATATAAAAAAAATTCCGATCTCAGAGTCGATTAGAGCCTGAGCTGAGTGAAGGAAAAGACCGGGAAATGTTAGTCAACGGAGGCAGCGCTACAGCTAGACAGCAGCAGAGTTCTGGTGCTGTTGGAAACAGAGCGATGGTGGCTGACAACAGTGGATTCTCCATTCCAGAGAGATGGAAAGAAAGTTACCATGTTTACCATAAACATAGTAGCGGGGGAACTAGCATGTTTAACCTTATCTTTATCTTATATATTGTTTGTATGTATTCAAGTACTACTTTACCATAAACAACATATACTTTTTAAAATTAGGTGTGACAAAATAAAATATATCGGAAGTCATTATGGAACTGACACTTGCAATGATATCTTGAATACTCATTACTCATTCTTGGTCCAAGAGCATCTAGGCGTCCTTCCTTATCAACATCCAAGACCTAATTCAGAGTCTCCGAGTTCCTTGAAACACTATTATATTCTCATTTTAAGATAGCTTCCTCTAAACAATGCTTGATTGACACGAGAAAGACCATGCTATCTATGAGGTGAAACAGCAGACTCAACCAAGCCTCATCCTTTTCCTAATCTACTCTATAAACCATACCGTTTCATTAAACAATCAGACTGAACAAAGAGGATAACTGAAGGAAACTATATAATTAAACATAAGTTCATGATGTTCAAACTAGGCTGTCTTTGTTTCAAAAGAACTCTACATCTCCTCCCCACTCATTAATCTCTCTAATATCTATCAACATACTTTTTCAACTATACCTCATTCTGATTCCCAGAAAACAACCTGAATTTCATGTGCTAACAGATGAGTTATCATCATAAATGGTCACTTATCTTCCCATTCATGTTGTTTAGGCTCAAAATTGATCCTTTGGACTTTTCAGAATTCTTTCCCTGTCAACTAGGCTGTCATAAATTTACTGCTTCACAAACCATAATGGATATACTGGTTCTTACTAACTGAGTGCTGAAGTTGTGGCAAAGTTTCTTTTCAAATATCTCTCTTAACATTATAAAGGTAGATATTATCATTTTAATTTTAGAGAGGAAGAATTCAAGACTCTCTTTAATAGAGCCAATGAAGTAATAATAGCTCTTATTAATTTCATTTTTATAATTTATTAGACATAGTTTATACCACTTTAAATCATTAACAAAATGTTTTGATAAGCCTATTAAGCAAATAATATTATGGTCGGTATTTTAATAATTAAAGTCATATCACCCGGTCCTGATTAGTACTTTTTTTTCCCATTATGAGACCAAACTCTTAAATACATCTACTTTTAAACCTTCACTCTCTCATTATCCACGTACATTTTTATTTTTTAATAACATGTGGCCTTTTGGGGTAAGCCTATGACGCCCGCACCCTGGGAAGCTGAAGCAGGAAGATTGCAGATTGAAGCCAGCTGGAGTGACCACATTAAAGCTAAAAATGTGCTGAGGATGGAGGTCCCTGTAGAAGCCCTGAGTTGAATTTCCAGTACCACCACCAAGTTGAGTATTGAGTTTTGTTTTGTGAAATTGACACATACATTTTTTTCAAATGCTTTTGTAATCTGGAATATTTGCACAAAGCCTCAGAAAATTATATAACATTAAAGTTTTCTTTTTTCAAAATCTATTGTTCCTCTGTCATCTTACTCAACATCTCTATTTACCATTGCCACTCCCCCACCTCTCTCTCCCATACTCGCTGGTTGCTTGGCTATGTGCTTGCATTAGTGGTCAAATAGTCTTGGCTTTCAATATTTTTGAAGTCAGTTGCTTGTTATGTAACTTCTTACTCAGAGATATGATCATGATTTCTTTGCTTTGTTTTGTCCACTACAGTATAATGCTGGCTTCAAGAAAAAAATCGACTAATGAAGACATAAAAGAACCTGTGCGCCAGTCTTCAAGAATTATTTGTGATATTGTGGAATTGCCTTACCCTCCATGCTATGCCTGTGTTTATAATCATCCCAGAATTCCATATTTTCACTTTTTCCCTCCAATCTTTCCATCTCTATCTCTCTCTGTCTTTACTTCTTCATCTTTCAATTACCTAACCTCTGCACACCATTCAAATTTATTTTATGATATTTCATATATTCATTTTTTTCTCATGTAAATTTTGTGTGTGTGTTTGTGTGTGGTGGGTGGGTGGTAATGGGAACTGAGCCAGGGCTTTCACACATTGAACTACATTCCCAGCCTAATTCTATTTTTGATTTTGAGGCAGGATCTCACTAGGTCATGAGTCACCAAGTTGCCCACTGTGCACTTGAGCTTTGATTCTCCTGTCTCAGCCTCTCAGATCGCTAGGACAACAAGCCTGTGCCACTAGGTCTACCTGCCTCTGGTGCTGTTCTTGCTGCTGCTAATATGATCTCTTTCTCCCCTTGCCCCTCCTTCTCCTTCTTCTTTCCTTCTCCTTTTCCTTCTTCTCTCTCACCTTCTCCTTCTCTCCTCTTTCTCCTTCTTCTCTTTCCTCGTCTTTTTTTTTCAACAAGGAGAAAATGACTTTCTTAACTTCATTTTAAATTAAGTCTCAGCAAACTGGGCCATATTGTAAATAGTTATGGCTTTGCAAGTGTTGAAACAGTACTGAGGAAGTATATTTCTAAGAAGAATTGTCGCACTTTCACAGCTTACATTTAAATGTGTCAAATTCATTCTACACTTCAAGAAATATAAAAACATGCAGCAGGTCAGATTTAACAAATGGACTATTTTTGGTTTGGTCAGACAGTATAGTTATTTTATAATTAATCTTTCTTATTTTACTATTGGCTTGTAAGAACTATGTCTTCTTTATTATTAATAGTTATTATTAGTGGTTATTATGAGTTAGCCAGCACCAGATGTTAATTAATACAATCAGTAGTAATGACATGTAATCTTGAATACATGCTATGAATATAATCAAATTTCTCATTTTACTAAGGAAGAATATGTGTCAAAAGAATGAGTAAGAAACTTATGTAAGGTTATAGTAGTTGTAAATAACAACATAAAATTGATGCATTATGACGGTTAATTTTGCATATTTATTTCTCATAGAGGCAACAGGTGCACAGAGTCTAATCCTTTGTCTAAACTCCCTGTATTGTACAACTAGTAACATATAGTGTCCTTCTTCATATGATACTCTAACACATATTTTATATCACTGTATCATGAAATAATAAAGGAGATGCTATTGTCACATTAAAAATGATGAAACAGCATACGGAAGCCCCATGACATGCGTAATACAACACGTCCAGAGTATGGTAGAGTCAGGACCCGGTCCAGTCTTCTGATATACAAGTCCTACCCAGTATAAATATGCCACCTTTATATCAGAGAGAAGCATTTTTGACCTCTGCAATGAAGTTCTTTCAATAAGTAAAGAATATTTGCTGCCAAAACGAAAGATAATTAAAGCAGAACCATAAAACTATTTAGCCAACAGAATATTTTTTCTATTGTGGTGTGAAATATCAGTCATAAAATTATTAACGATGCTGAAAATGTTTTTAACCAGCAAATGGACAGTTGACATGACTAAGCCTTTATGATGATTTCTAATACTATCAGTTTTCTAAGCACACTAAAGAAACACTCTAATGTGCGAAAACCAACTACAGAAGGTCCAGAGTAAACAGAAATAAAAGTTTGATGAAGTTGCCACATGAATGCCTTTCAGTTGGTTTTCTATCATATGCACTTTTTTAGTAAGGCTGATGTATGTTAATTTTTGCCTTCTACCTTTGTTGAAACTTGTTTAGCCATATTGATTAATTAGAAAATATAATTTTACATGAACTATTTTCCTATAGGTCATTCATTTTTTATTTTAGCTATAAATGATGTATCTATGGTCAATCAAAATTTTATTGTTGAAAATAGAAAGCATTAAATATTTCATAATGAAATAATTACATTATGTAATTAATTGCATTATGAACGGTACATGTTGTACCAGATGACTGTGAAGCCACTTAGGGGACAATCTTAGTATTGGAACAAGAAGAGAGAGTAACATGCTGTCGATGAAACGATGCAAAAGATACTCAAGACTAAAACAAAAATAGAAATAACTTATGGTTTTGAATTCTATATCACAATATTTGAAACACCACAGAAGTTAAGGGTGCTAAAATTAAAAGAATGTTTCCACTTTTATCCTCATTACTGAAAAGTAATGCTTTTCTTAATATTAAAATCAGTCAAAAATCCACTTGACTATTAGAAGGAATATGTTGAAAATGTCCTGCATATAGAGTTTTAAACATATTCAACATGAAAGCAGAAGTTTCTGCATAAAATTTACTATTTATTGGAGATAATCTTGATATTATTTTGACTTCCATTAACTGCTAAAGATAGCAATGGTTTCCAGGGATGATTTGATAATATAGTGTTGTACTACAAAGGAAGGTTTTCAAACACTAAAAATCATGGCTTGTGTTTCCTAATACCTTAATGTGGATTTATACATTGATGATTCGTTAACTGAGTGCCCTTCTAAAAGTGATTATATGACATAATATTGATTCTTAGGCTCCCCCCATTATATATATATATATATATATATATATATATATATATATATATATATATATGAGTAAAATTTAAGGTCTGCAATGGAGTTGAACATTTTGTGCACATATGCATCACTCTCTTTCTGTCCCTCCCCCCAGATTCTTAGACTTTAAAATGGATTGTTTACCCAGATACAATCTTCTATAGCCCTTCTAATGCTAAAGCATATGTGTTTATTCTATTAGTCTTAAGTTCAGTAAAACATTTCAGAGAAAGATGATGCATATTTTATGATCTATTATTTTATTTTCTAATCAAAAACATTGACTCATAAAGCACATGCATCTACTACATTCCACCCACAGTCTCTATTCTAAAACTAAATCTAAATTTTAGTTAAGCTAAAGCTAAATTGTTAAGCTAAACTAAATGAGCTAAGCTAAGCCATGATACACTAATTCAATTATTTTAATGAATGTGCCTCACACATTTTGCCATTTCACCCAAATCATGATAGCTACAAATGTATCACCCTGTTTTAAAGTGGAGGAGAATATTACTACAATTAAGTAAACTTTTTCTGTTTGTAAGCATTTTTAAGAAGATGACTGTAGATTAAGCAAAATTTAGACACTAAAGTTAATTTTGTACACAAATACCGTTCCATTTCAAGGATCACTTTCCTGTTTGAAAAAAAAAAAAAGTGAGCAAGGTAAGATATTGTAACTTTCAAAGACATGGCCCATTAAAACTCAAAAATATTATCATGAGTAAAGTCAAAAGGATGATCACAGAGAGAAAGTATCACATAAGTTTCCTTTTCGTAATCCTCATATAATAGTAGGAATTTGTTTATTAGCTATGCTTATGTTAAAGCTCAGTTAAACAGTTCTGGAACATTTCTTAGATTTTCTCAGCTTTGCAGAACATTAACAGAATCTTCTAATTTACAAAATTCTAAAAAGATAACCTTAAAATAAGGTAGTGTTGTTGCATCTTCTCTGTGCATGGTGATTTTATTTATAAAATCTGAAAATAGAACATTGGAAGGAGATGTAAAAAAAGAAAAAGAAAAGAAAAGAAAACAGTTTACTGTGCTAGCTCCTTTGAGTAACCATTATTGTTCCCAAGAGGCAATCATTCAGTCTGGCAATTTAGAGCTGAGCCATCTCTTTTGAACTCTATATCACAGTTTCTACTTAAAATTAGTCTGTTTAAACATCCTTGATAGAGAAGGTGGGGCAAAGAGCAGAGGTGCTGATTAGAAATTCACTGCTACTCTTTTCTGTACTTAGATGTATTTGTAACTTCTTACACTAATTTCTTAATGAGATGAGTGTTTCTACTATTTAGAGAATTTTTCAGTGAATTAGTTTTTTTTTCCTACTTTGGCATTATAACACATTTAGTATTGTTCTTGCATCTTAAAATTCTTTTTTAGTAGAATTTTAAGAGTGAGTTAGCAATCATAAAATTATATCAAGACAAGCAGAAACAAGTAAACATATATACAAAAGTATGTGCTATTGATATTTGTAATTAATTTGACATTCATGGTCCAAAATTTTATCAAAACTTTTTTTTTTTTGAGACAGGGTCTTGACCTATAGTTTAACTTAGTCCAGAACTCACGTCGTAACTGAGGCTGGCCTAGAACTCATGACAATTCTTTTGCCTCAGATTCCTCTGTGCTTGGATCATAGGCATGCGCCACTATGCCCAGCTAGTATGTAGTGCACAGGGATTAATCTCAGGGCCTTGCGCTCTAATCACTGAGCTGTGACCCCCAAAGTGAAAACATTTTATACGACATAATATGCTATCAGCCACAAGGTGACTTTTTAAATATAAAGAATTATGTGAACTTAAATGTATTTTATAAGGCTTAGAAACTGTTTACTTGCCATTAAGACAAGAAAAATTATATATCTGAGTAAACCTAAGACATTTTCATTGCAATTAGCCCATCATCATCTTTGGATTTCATCTGGCATACCAACACTATCCCAGCACAGTTGACAAACCCGACAAGAAACCTCGTCAGGAAGTCAGGTTGCTGCATCAAACGGGAAGATGTTCAGACTTATAAAGCGAAGGAGAACCTGTCAAATCTATCCTTATGAGATGCCTTGTGAATGTAACGTACTTGTACACATGATGTTTGTTTGTATTTCATACTTTCATACAACAAATACAGGCCTCTTTAGACAATTCTGGGAGGCTGAGGTACAAAGATCACAAATTTTAGCCCTGACTAGGCAATTCAGAAATTTAGTGAGAATATGTCTCAAAGACGAGTAAATAAATAAGGGTTGAAGATAATATTTCAGTGTGAAGGCTGTGTTCAATGCCTTCACACTGCTCCTACACAAAAAAAGAAAGAAATAAGCAAGTTTTTAAAAAGCTTAATTCTTTTTTTTCTTCGTAATCATCATTCTTAATACATGTTTGGGGTACACAATAATTACACTGAACTTGCAGAATTGGTGCAAAGACATAATCATAAGACTTACACATATAGGTTAAAGGCAATTTAATGCACCGTTTTCAATGTACTTAATTTTGATTAGAGTTCATATGAGAGGTCAAATATAATTTTTTACATGTAAAGATAGTTATGTGTTTTACAATTTCAGATTTTTCAGTTGGAAATGTTCGATCTGCATTGTAATCATGTTGTCTACCATATATCCTAAAAAGAAACACAAACTAAGATTTACAAATGAATAACAGAGCTCTAATGTCTGCAAATTTGCAAACATTATTGTAGGTGAATGCATTCAGGCCAGTCCCAATGCACAAGTGTATAAGCTCTGCACTCCAAGAGGCTCATACGGGCCAGCTAATTTAATGATCTAGCAAAACCCTGGCTCAAAATAAATAAATAAATAAATAAATAACGATCTAGGGACAGAGTTCAGAATCCAGAGGACCACAAGAGAAACCATAGTTTTACTAAGCATTAGTATGAGTCAAGGTGAAAAGAAGTCTTGAAGTACAATTATTTTAGAAGACTAATGTGTAAATTTAATAATGGATGATGATTAAGCCTGCTTCTGGCTTTCAGGAAAAATAATGACATAATATATTTTACAAGGTTTTAAAATTAATCTATAAACTAAAATATAATCAGTTGTCATTACAGTCTATGTATCAGTTAATGTATTTTAATACATATCCTAAAACTTTGATAAGGTAATTAAATACATAATTTAATAACTATTTTAGTGAAAGTGTGGAATGTTCGTGTGTGTGTGTGTGTGTGTGTGTGTTTGTGTTTGTGTGTGGGTGTGGGTGTGTGTGTATGTGTGTGTGGCTGTGTCTGCACATAAAATCTAACATAGCACGCCAATGTCAATACCTTAGGGAAACTACAAAGGGCACCCAAACAAGCTATCAGTGACAAGTGAGATACAAACAAACTTCAGCACTTGTCCTCTCCTATTGTATAAATAATAGTAAGAGGAAATGTCAAGAAATATATTAACAAATCTTTGTTTTGATCCTTGGTGCCACTGTACTGGTTAAACAAAAAGAAAATCTCATTCTGTAGTTATCACATAATTACTACCCTTTTGCATCATTGTAAACTACTCAATTGAAATGAATCTATGCCAAAGTTTATGTAGAGCAATTTTTCAATGATGTATAAGATGTGAGTAAATGAGGTAAGTGAAGCAAATTTCTGTGTATAGATAGATAGATAGATAGATACACACACATATATATGTACATGTATATCAGTAGAAAATAAAATAATGCTTCACATTTCAAAATTTTTGAACCAGAGATGAAGAGAAAAAAATGTAAGACCATCATATATATATATATATATATATATATATATATATATATATATATATAATTAGTTTGCTTGTAACAATTAGAGGACATATGGCACTTATTACAAAAGAGTAATTTTTCATAATCAATATTCAACCTGAGACAGAATGCAAGAGAAAAAATGTTTCTCTTTTTTTAAGGCTTTGAAAATATGACGCCTCTGCATGAATTAATTTCTCCATGTTAAATAATTAATTTGAAGAGATGACAACCGTAATTTAAATTAGCTCCTAAATATTGCCGACACTCTTAAAATAGAAATGCTTGTATACAATAACACACTAAAGCAACAAGCAACAGCTGATGGATTTTTTAATACCAAAGCCTCCTTTTTTTAACTACAGGAACAAATGCAAAATTAGAGTATGTAATAATAAAGCATGGGCTTCACGCTGTCTGACTGCCCTCGGTCCAGCCCACTAACATTCCTCAGCTCTGCCTGTCTTGTATCCTAAAATCCTTTAATGAAGTATCGGACTTTTTTCAAGGTCAAATAATAATCACGTAAAGTTCAACTCTGAAATTCTCTGAATCACTAAGTTTAAAATATTGGTAGGCATTCAAACTACGCTTTTGGTCCAAGGCTATATTAATTATAATTTTCCATTCCTCAAATAAAAACCAAGAGTGCATCCTCCATTAATGTTATGGTAAGTAACGTATGGGGAGATCGAAGCTTTTAGGTTTTGATGGATGGAATTACTCTCAAACAAATCCGATTTGCTCCATCCAGAGCTCTGCTCTTGTGAATCATGTTTTTACTTTGTCTTCTTCTTCTTCTTCTTCTTCTTCTTTCTCCTCCTCCTCCTCTTCCTCCTCCTCCTCCTCCTCCTCCTCCTCTTCTGGTACGTGTGTGAAGGGGTTATATACACAGTACCATGATTAACACAGATGTGCAATACCTTTCTTTTCATATGTATTTTTTTCTATCTCTATTTTTCAATATTTTTACCTGACCTGACTCATTTCCGTTCAACTTTCAAATGAGAACATGCAAAAAAAAAAAAAAAAAAAAGAATTGAGCGCATTTTGTGTTGCAGTGTGGAGAAGTAGACAGGGCTTATCCATTATTTTCCTTTAATGAGACATTCAAATATAAATCCTACAAGCCATTCCTATTTCAACACAAAATCTCTTTTAAAATTAAAATAAGTCTCCTAAGTACTGCCTCTGACTTCTTTCAAGTATATGCATTTATATTATGAATGGTAGAATTAAGTTTAAAATATATTTTATACATTAATAATTGGGATAAATCACTCAAACATCTAGCCATCTTATTGAGGAATGAGTAGATATATTCATAAGGCAAAAGCTGTTTTTCTTTTAATTTTAGTACATAAATTTTTGAAAAAATACTGGGTATCATTGTCTTTTCCTGTACTAATTTTCCTGGAAAAATTAAAAAAAATTCACCTTCACTTAACTAGAACCCTACTCATGACTGGTATTTCTTTTCATTATTGAAACTTTGGTAGGATTTATAACCAATGATTAATTTTAGTATAGGATTTCTGAAACTATGGCTCTTGTTGTGGGTCACCAACACTGGTATAACTTCTGCAAGTAAATACATTCCCAAGCCCTTCATTTTACCTATAGAATTAGAGTACCTGAGGTATGCAATAGAACTATCTTGGAATAAAGTGTCCAGATTACCAAAAAAGCCAGTTTGAGAACAACCAGTTTAATAGATGTTGACTTTATGGTTAAGTCAATACACACATAAGTCAAACTCTTTTAACTAAGAGTTGTAATAGTAATCATATTTTGATAATTGACACTAAGCTGTTTGTAGTTACACAAAAGCTAATATATTGCAACCCAGAAACAGTATCAATTACATAAAGAGCCCAATGTATATATAATTAAGATTGTTGATTCAACATACAATCATAAGATGGAGAAAATTCATTCACAGTAAGGAAAAAAAAAAAACTCTTCATACAATCCACCCTAAGTTTCTATTATTCCAAATGCATGATTCAAGGGAATCTTACAAATGTTGCCACATAGAATGTGGATAATCTAACAGTAGTGACCTATATCAATAAGTGATACACAACCAACTGCAGGCTGCAAGCTGTCCTCCTAGCATATAGCAGTTACTGTGTGACACAAGCATGGTCTCCATGATGGATGACTGGGGACTCTACTCAAGAGGACCATCCAAAGGAGAAGGCCTGAAAATCCCCGGCTGTATTAACTTGGAGTCTCCTTGGTTTCTCAATTTCTAGCTGTACTTTGTTTTCTATAATGTAGCTAACTATTCATTGTCGTGTCTTTTAAAAGACAAGAGGAGGGGCTGGAAGAATAACTCAGCAGTTAAATCACTTGCCTAGCAAGCACTAGGCACATGTTAAGTACCAGAGTTCAATTCCTCGGTACCACATAAGCTCAGCATGGTGGCACATGTCTCTAATTTCAGCAGTTGGGAGGCTGAGGCAGGAGAATTGCCATGAGTCCAAGGCCAGCCTGGACTCCAAAGTGAGTTCAGGACCAGCCTGGACTATTAAACTTAAAAAAATAGATTTTTTTGTATATTTATACAATCAGCTCCTACAGAAAACATATAAAAGAGTGTGCAGTTTAAATTGTAAATCTGTGTTTATTTTTCACTCTATTCCAAAATGCTTGAACTGCCACAAAAATTCTTCATTTAGTTAGAAATATAGAAGTAAATTCTGAGTATTTCTCTCTATATATTTTAGACAACTAGAATAAAATAAAAATACAACAGCAGTAAAAATAAAGTCTATGAAGGGTGGTCGGGTGGGCAGGGAGAGTGGGGTGGGTAGGCAAAGGGAAAAAAAGGAGAGTGGGAAAGTACTTGTCACCTTAACAAGATACTTGGGTGCACAAAATGCTCAACTTCATTGTAAACGTTAAATTTTGCACTTATCCATATCAATAAAATGGGGAAAATAAAAATGTGTACAACAGAAAAAATGTCTATGAAATCTTATATTTGACCATTTATTTGATCAAATTTTAAACTATATTATATCCTACAATTCTTGCCAAAAGTAACATAAGTAACACTTGCTGGCTTATTTTATACATTAACAGACTATTATTTTTTGAGCAGGTAGAATATGGAAAACTGAGCAGAAACAACACAGAATCTCATAATAACCTACTTCCACCTAAATTGTCCTTTAATATACTGAATTATTGTAGTCTTTAATATATTGAATTATTGTAGTACATTTGCTACATTTGATGTACCAATACTAACACATATAGTTAACTAATGCCATAGTTTACAATGAGATTCTTCTTCCCTCTTTGATTTCTAAAGCTATTGCCAGATGCAATCTGCCACATATCTGCTGCTTAAGTAGCGTTCAGAATTGTTTCCCTCTCCTGGATTGATTTTAAATTGCATTATTCTAACAAAGACAATTTAAAATACATTTGGGACAGAAGCTGGATATGCTAAAACTCATTCTCTGTTGAAAAATTCCAAGACAGATATAGTAAATCATATATTTATTCTTCTAAATACAGGACAGAATGCTTCAACTGTCTGTTCTTACAATTCTGTTTCAGGATCCAGCAACACTGATACGGATAAAACTTGAAAGTTTGAAACAAGGGCAGAATTTCGGGTTTCATATCAGACCTTTTATATTAGACCCTTCATCCTAACTGGGATCCTAGTTATTATTGAGCTAAATTTAAATTTTGGAAGCACTGTCCTAGTCTGACCCCAGTATTACATAATGAAAGTACTTTAGAGAATTTTGGAAAAAATCCAGTCTGACTTTTGAGTGATGAATCATACAAGGTATTCTTAACCTTAAAGATTCTTGAAAAGAATGAACAGGTCATATTTCTTTTATATATTTAAGTTCTAAATAGCATAAAAAACTATTGCTCAAAATAGAGAAAAGGTGGAAGAGAAAAACAGAGAGAGAGAGAGAAGGAAGAAGAAGGAACAGTATTGGCAAGACTGGCTAATTTAAAAATTTGGTGGAATCTTTCTGCCATGCCATCCTGACTATGTCAGATTAGGTTGCATGTCTTTTTTGATATAATTTGATATCATATTTTAAGTAGGCTAGAAAAAAGACCAAAAATGTAAAAATAGGGAACCATGATTGGGCTATAATCTTAACATTTAGGAAAGTGTTTAAATATACACTCAAGTGTGCAGGTGCACGTCAGGAGATTGGAAGAGCAGTTGCCGAGAATTTGGAGTCTAGAAATTGATAATAGAATGACTGAATGAATGGATAGGAAGAAAAGACTGAGAGGATTTATAAACTGATGTTTGACAGATTAACTTTATACACCTTCATAGTGATTTTATCTTAATAATCTATACAAAAAAGTAGCTATTAAAATGTATGAATACAAAATTTAACTTCTTGTGTTTAAAATTTAAAGCTCAAAGTTTTATTGCTTTTAACAGTTTTGATAAAATTTTAAGTTCTTCAATTAACTGCACAAACTGAAGAGTTTTTCTATAGGTTATGAAATAGGCATCTCTTACTGAGTTCAAATTTGACATAAATATTTTAGAATTGACAACCACAGGCCTTTGTTTGAATAAAGGGCAATCGAAAAATAAGCCGATCAGAAGTGAGATTCGCCCTAGTTTTCACTGTCCTATGCTTGACATAAACTAGTCTGAATAGTTGGATTGTCTGAGTCCTTGAGACAGAATATGTAGCCCCAGAATTGATAATGGGCAGTTTTCACAATCCTGCATTATTCTTTATGTCTTTCACTTATGTATGCACATATGTAAATATCATGATACAGTACCATATATGGTATTATTTTTTAATTCCAATTGTTTCTTGAATTTACACATATTTTAATTAATTCCTAGGATTAATCTGCATAGTTGCCCCTTTAATTTTGATATGTGTATGAATAATAGAAGCAAAGTAGAATTTCTAACAGTCAGGGAAATCAGGACACTTCTAAAATTCATGAGGACAGTTCAAACCATTTTACTGTTTCATAAAAAAAACTGTGCAGATGTGAAATTTTTTTTCAATAACATGTATAATGTAAAAAATTATTCTTTATATCTGGGGTTCACAGGATTTCTGTTTCTTTAAGTAAACTTTTAAAATAGAAAACATTGAGAGTGAATAAATGAATACAAATTTTAGATATCAGGAAAGAATAAGAATAATTTCCCGGAAAGCCTGTTACCCAAACAAGACCAACAAAAACAAAACCAGGTGATAAAGTTATTTCTAATTTTGGTATCCTTTCTGCAATCGAACTTCCTATACTATGTACATTCTTAAAATAAAGTTGGGCATTATCTTTTGCAGGGAAGGATTCAAGAAATCTAAATTTCATTTAAATTACAAAAGAATAAAATTATTTTTTGGTATATAATCAAGGTACTTATAAGGAAAACATGGAAATGCTTAATTGTTAACAATGACATGTTTGGGCATAAAACAGTAAGATATCTGGTGACTCTCTTTTCTCTGGGGTGATCTATTTTAACCATTTGGCTTTTAAAAGGTATTGGCATTACTAGAATGCTGCTTACTTGAGCATGAAATGTCACAATAAATAATGTATTATAAACTCCTCCCTCCATTAATTTGCAATTATTAAATATTCTTGTTACTTTATCCCTAAGAGAAAGTATAATATATTTATGTTTGATGCTGACAACTAAATTCTCCCTTCTAAGCTTTGATCCTACTGCAGATGAGTTTTAAGTTCCTCATTTGTATACAAATCATAACTTTAAAATCAATACGTTAGGCTAAATTTTGTTTGAAGTACATACTTTGTATTCAGAAATGCAATTAAGAGCTTTCATAAACTTGTGTTATAAAATGTGCCAACGTTAGTAGTATCTAGGAAAGGCTGCTTAAACTCTTTTCAAGTATCCTAGCTCAACTTTCATATACAATCCAGAGAAAAAAGTAGCTGGCAAATATGTACAGGAGAGGTTTTGATTTTGTTTTTTTCTTTTTTTTCCCAAAACGTATTTTGTCTTATAAGTTCATTTGTAAAGAAAATAAAATAAGAGAAACATTTACTGGCATTTCTTTTAAAAACTGGCTATTCTCAAGACTTCAATTTGCAAAGCTGTCACTTTGTATACTTACATTACAATCACTTCAGAGTACATATTAAAAGTAGAAACAAAGTACTAGCCTAGACTTCTTTAATTAGAATTTCTGAATGGAAGATCCTAAAAATGATTTTTTACAATGTATCCTTGGTAATTCTTAAATATGTATTAGTTTGAAATTCATGGCCTGAGAGTATGATTACACACACAAACACACACACACACACACATACACAAACACACACACACACATACACAAACACACACATGAGTATTTATGCTATTAAAACGTTTGAGGCCTAAAACTTTTCTTTTTAACAATTTAGGAGGACATAACATGCATGCAAATTAATGTAAGTTCTTACAAAATCACTGAGAAAAATCTCTGTTTATAAGTCTGCTGAAACAGTATATTGCATATACCTTAACACAAGATTTATGCTGCAAGCAATATTATATATTAAAAACATTGAATAATTCAGAAGGAGGTTTTATAAAACTGATTTTCTTACCCAAACTGCCTTCTACCATGATGAAAGTATTTATATTTTGAGGTTCTTTCAATTTCACAAAATTTATTTTTAAAAACTTGTGAATTACCACAATTTTTAGATTAATAGGTATATGAGTGAAAGAAAAAGTCAAAACAGCTTCATAGATTCTGAAGAAAACACAAGTCTCTGATACATATAACAGATACTTTGCATCTAAAGGAGAAATAAAAAGCATTTCCACTCCTCCTTTTCCTGGAGTAACACAGGCAGAAAGAAAAAACTTTTAGAAATTTATGAGAAACGACAGGCCATGTAAAGATAGGTTTGAATAAAAATGTAAAAAGCTCAAGGTGGTTGCAAAAATTCCTAGGGGAGCTGGTAAAGTGCTTATTAGAATTATCAGCTTAGAAAATTCCGTGATAAGCATGTAAATCAGAAGTTCCTTCAGCACTGCTTAGCCAGCAAAAAGAATTAAAACTCAGAGATCCAACAGTGTTCCTTTATATAGAAAATAACAGACATATAAAAAACAATAAACCAACTTGTAAAGCCAGAAGAGAGAGAAGTGAGGGGCAAGGTAGGGGGAGATAAGGAAAGAGGAAAAATGTAACATGCTTCGGAGGTTTGGGGAGATCCATCCCCACCCACTTCCACTAATATAAAATATTTTAGTGTATGTGTCAGAAGTACATAGTTGCTGTGACCTTTGAGTGACCACAAATAAAGTCTGTGAAGGTGCTAATGTTTCTCAAGCATTTGTTAGTTTTCTACCACAGTGTCAAATATATGAGATTTAAAAAAAAATGAAAGGAAGAAATGTTTTGGGGCTCACATCTCAGAGGTATTTATTTTCATGTAGGTTAGCCTTATTAGTTAAGCCTGTGCTTGTGTTGGGGCTTTCTATGGGGCTTTCTATGTCTGTTCACATGGTGGCAGCCACAAGGCAGAGGAAAAGAAAAAAAAAAAAAAGACAGTGTTTCCTTGTCCTCTTTTCTTACAGTAGCCTCCACCAGTGAAAAATTCTACGACCTCTCAGTAAGACCACAGGCTAGTGAGCAAGTACCAGATTCAAATAAGTGCCTGAAATGTCTTTTCGTTCTTTATGAAATGTTTACCTAATTTTTGCAGCCTAATTTTGCTTATTTATTATTGACTCTCGTGGGTGCACTCGGTTTTGTCAAAGACCATTTCCCTGTTGCTAGTTAATTAAGAAATTATTATAGACAGAGAAGATGCTTTAAAGAACATGATGTAATCAGCTATGATCATTCTGCACTAATATCACAAATAAATTAACTTATCTAAATACAAATTTGCTTGCTTGCTTCTGAAGCTGTGACACGCAGAAATGTACTTCTATGCAAGTGTGTTATTACTTATGAAACGAACACCTCTCTACCCATCCTAGAAATACTTTTGTCCACTTTCTTTCCTTCCACATGCATTTTCTTCACTGGAATCATATATATAGCAACTAAAGAATATATATTCAGTATTCATTTCTGAATGTCTCTATCTAAATTACAGAAGTACTGCAGGAGGGAATTATTGATGCCCCTAAGTAGTAAAGATCTGTACTCAGAAAATGCCAGCTTGCTACTGGAGTTGACTTGTATTATTTAAACCTTTTACTTTTTAAGCTACCATTTCTGTAAAGAAACCCATAATGATCTTAAAGCTTGTTGTGGTTAATGATAAAATGTCTCCCAAAAGTCTCTGGTGTTTGTAAGGTGATCTGGTCATGGGGGCACTTAGAGTCATTGGTGGATTAATCTAGTGATGATCTCATGTCTTAGGAGGTGTGGCTTAGTCAAAGAGAGGCGGGGCTTAGTCACTGGGAGCAAGACTGGGAAGGGTATGTGTGCCCCCTGCTTTCCTCCTTCCTTCCATCTCTGCCTCCTGGGATAAACAGCTAGCTCTCCTCTGCTAGGCCCTTTCCAGAATCACTGGTGTTGTGCCTTGAACTCACCAGCTTTGCTCATTGACTAAGAACTCTACACCTGTGATTGGAAATAAACTTCTCCTCTTTAAGTTGTGGATGTTGGGACCTACAGCCAGCAACAATGAGCTAACAAAGCCTATGGCTACATTTTCTCAAATTATACATAATTGCATATTTCTGACTCCCTATACTATGTTATCTTAAAAATATTTTTTACCTTTGATTATACACTACTTTATTAATTCTGAGGGTTTTTTACTGATTTTTAAAAAATTTTGTAACTTGCAATGTTCCTAATCTCCATAAAAGCTCCATTTTACTTTCTTGATCTGTGTTGTTTTGCACTATCTCTATTACAGGAGCATGCTAGAGAGAAAACTAAAGTAGCTGGGGGCTGGAAACCACGGGGGGAGGGGGTCTCAATGCTAGCAGAATGTGCGCCATCGGAAGTGGTTATCTTGGGTTTTAACCCCAAGATTCTGCAGTTCTAAATTCTACAGTCTGGCTACTATACATTAAACATCTTTACTTAACTTGTAATAGAACTAATTTAGGGTTTAGAATTATAATGATAATAGCACACATTTAAAATGATAAGGTTCTATTTATAAATAGCTTACCATGCATTATTTCAACTTCATTGTACAGTGATTTATTCTGCAGAAAAGGTGACACTGAACATCTTCAAATAAATTAGTCCTAAAGTCAGTAGTAATAGTCTCCAGCCAGCACATACAGAGAAAGTGTTACAATAAAATTAGCCTTATTCTACATTCTTTAATTTTCTAAAGCTCCTTATGAAAAATTGTGAAATATCGTTTTTATTTTAAGCTGTTGGGATAAATCTGGGACAGTGGCTCTGGCTATCACCAGACTCATAAAAGTATGTGTAACTTCTTCCTCTGTCTTCAGTGACATCATTAGGTTACCTTGAAATGAGCCATGGTTCTTGTATTTTAACAACAACAATTTTTAAAATGCTACAAATCAAGGTCTTCTTTTCCCAGAGAATCGATTTTTAGGCAGTCACCAACATCACATTTGGGATTATCTTAAACTGAATATTAGATTATTCAGTAGAAAATTTGTTATTTTCCTCATTTGCATTTCTATCCAAACACACAATGTAATAGCTAGATGCTTTCTCAAAGAAAGATCCCACTTATTTAAACAAACACATAAACTAATATATTAGCATACATTTAAAATTTACTATCCATTTTAATACAGGTCACCAACACTACCAATGTTTGAAGGCCTGAAGTTTCTATGAACATTTCACCAAGCACTAGGTTTGCTGGAATTTGCAGTCACGCTCATGAATTCTTTTGCAGCTCAGTACAAATTCATCTTTCCTTAGTCTGTGTTAGCTTCCTAAGACTTTATATGCCCTAATAAGACCCCCAGAGTAACCTTTTCCCTGACTCATATTGCTTTTTCACTCTATCAGCCACCATACAATAGATCAGTTTACAAGAGCATGTCTCCTCTGTACCATGTCAAACTATATATAACCTACAGCAACACATTTTCAAAGGCAAAATGTATTATTGTACTTCAGGGTGCCTTTGTCAAAGCATTGCCTGACACTTATCCTTTATACTGAAAAAGGACACATTTGCATCCTTTGCGTGAGATTGCTGCTCATCAGACCACCGATTTTGTCTGCCATTAAGAGAAGCCTATAGCCCCTGTCCTCTCACAGTTCTTTACCTTTATTAGGTCTTTCCTTCCTTATTTTTTATCTTTTTTTTATTTCCTAGCTAATTTAGAACATTCTTAAGCAGAACCTATATAGCTTTCTTGTACACTTACTTTTTCCCTCTATGATTTACAGTTTTACTTTATAATGAACTTCATTATGTTTGAGACATTTCTTTTACCAATTCCCTCTCGGAACCCTACTTTTTAGCCTATGTTATAGCTATAGCTTAAAGTACCTAATTGTCAAAGTACTACCACTTTTTCAACCGTTTCGCAAAATTCAGACTTCAATTTATTTTCCTGTTTTTTTTTATTTTCATTATAAAGCCAAATCCAATGCAACCTCTCAAATGATATGGAAAACATAAAATTTTAGAAAAGTTTTACTAGTAGTGTATGGTTGAATGGCATGAAAATGACCACTATGTTTACGTACTGCAGGAGCAGGCAGCATATAACGTTTGACAAGAGATAGGAAGAGAAGAGCCTAAAGTAGAAGTAAGCCGAAATCAAGTACAACGCTAACAGTTTCTCAAATGCTAAGAAATAAACTAAAATAAGTTGTAGCATGACTTTGGCATAAGCATAAATAAAATAAACATTCTTTAAAAGTCATGCAGTGAGAATTAAAATTCAAACATCATAGAATACGATGTGCCTCAGGGGTGCCATGCATATGAACGCAAACATTTATATACTCAATTAATTTAATGGGGGTTTGAAATGAGAAAATAAATGGGAATAGCTCTCTTCCATTGTTTATTTTTTTATTTTTATTTTTTACGCTGCTGGATCGAACTTGGTAACATGCATTCCTTCTTGAATTTCTCCCTTTATATTTCAAGTAGAGGTGATTAAACTAAAAGGATGTAAAGAGAAGAGATTTTTAGGCTGGAGAGAGAAAAAAGATGTTGCTCTAAAGAGCATGCAGAAGTCGTGGAAGAAGAAAGCGTGTGCAGATCTTCTGGGAAATGAAACAGGGTGTGGCATGTGTAGGTCCTCTGGTCTTCACCCTGGCATACTTTCTTAATTATATATATATATATATATATATATATATATATATATATATATATATACATACACACACACACACACACACACACACACACACACACACATGTACACACACACACACACACATTTTCTGGTGCATAATTTTTTGGTAGAAGCTTTCGGCAACTTATCACCTGAAATATATTCATCACTCTCATTTGCATAAAGTTCAATGAATTCAACTTTATGAATGCATTGTCATTCAATTTTAGTGTCCTTCCATATTGGTGTCCTCAATCATTTGCAGTCTATGTTAAAACAATTTCCTGTTTTTTTGCTGCCCCTTTTCTCTCTTGTCTAATATTCTTCTCCACCACAGGTGCCAAATTAGTCATCTACAATTCACACTTAATCATCCCATTATTCCACTTAACTCCCCTGGTGATGTATCCTCACCTGGAATTTAAAGTTCAAATTTCCTACTGTAGGACTAACTGGTCTTTCCTTAGAAACCTGAGTAAGAAAGGTTTTATTGATGGCATCTCTCTATCACCATATAATGCAGTAAGTCTCAATTCCCCTGGGCATGGAGATTTGCAGTTGTAATTCCAGCACTTTTGGAGGCTGAGGCAGGAGGATTACAAGTTCAAGTTCAACTTGGTCAACATAGGGAGAGCCTGTCGCAACATAAACTAGAAAAGATGAGTAAAATGTAAAAGCAGCTGGGAATTTAGGTCAGTGTGAAAGCCTTTTCAGTCTCTAGCACAAAACAGCAACAACAACAACAAAATACAAAAAAAAAAAAAAAAAAGCTCAGCCCAAATAGCATTTCAGTGTACTCCAGAATTAACATGATATTAAGTATAATTGAATCTAAGAAAAAGTTTCTTGAGTATAGCCTTATGACATTATGATACAACACACACACACACACACACACACACACACACACACACACACACACATTCAAATTATACACAAATATGTATTTGATGTGTGTGCATGTGTGATTTTTATTATTTCAGAAAGGTTCTAAAGAATATTTGAGATGATTACAGAGAATATTGCAAAATATTTGTAATTTAAAATTGTCTAAAGCATTCAGTAGCAACCATTGACTCACACCAAATCCTGTAATCTACAATCCTAAAGCTGTCAATGAAAAAAATTATGTCAAAGAGGGTTGGTGAGGCAAGAATTCTGCACCGTCCTAATCTGCTGCTTTAGTCATGGAGAAGAGGGGGCTTGGGTGGAATGGGGTGGCAGGGCAACTGGAGCCCTTGCATGGTAGGGAGATAAACTTACCTAGTGGACAACAGTATATTTGAGAATATCTTCTGGGGCCCAACCATGTACTATTAAGACTGAGGACGGGGCTGAATATCCAATGAAGATCTGTCTTCAGTACACATTTGTTGTTGAGAATGGTTTTGTACATTTTCTAAGTCAACCACCCTAGCTCTTTCCCTGACTTTCCATCGCCTCCTCCTGCTTCTCCCTCTCTAAAGGATCATGTTTATGTACCTGTACTCCAGGCTGAATCCAGCGCTGTGGAGGTGCCAGTGGCCTCATTTATACTGATATTTTTTCCAAGTCCCCAGGGGCAGAAGGGTTGTCATGGATCCCAGGTTATTCAAAAGGAAGGTTTAGCATTATAAAGTTAGGCTAGGGTTTAAATTCAAAAACATTTTCGTACATCATTAGTTTGAGATTCAACATTTAGGCTTGGATCTTTTTCTCCTTTTTGTATTACTTTATTTTATTCAAATTATTCTTATTAATTGAAAGTCATAACTTAACAATGTTGATCAATTGCTGCCTTCTTTTTCCCCTTCTGTTGCTATGAGAACATTTTGATTTTCCTTTGTCTTCTACTAGTGCCATAGGCACAGGCCGATAGTTTTCAACTGACAGTATTGTTTTTTAAACTACACATTTTCTTGCCAAACTCGAGCACTCCAGTTGTCTAAGTTTTTAATTTAGTTCCAGAGTACTGCCTTCCCTCTACCTCATTACTTTCCATTTGCATGTGTTATGAAGGCATTTTTTATTTTACAGAATATGACCAGTTTGGGCAATTCAAATTAAAATGAAAAAGACATACTTGGCAAGTAATTGATGTCTCTTAAGAGGCCATTTTTATTTGTTGCTTTGAAGTCTCCTTCCATCAGCTGAGTGCTCTAGTTGTTCAAAGCTTTCAAACTAGACATGGCTAATGAACAAGAGATGAAGGTAGGAAACATTGAAATGAGCTTTATACACATATATGTACATTTGTGTGCTAGACCTTTTCATGCTTCAAGTATAGCTTTTTACCTGTAAATTTTATTTCATTTTAAATAAACATAACTTTTGTCAAAAAATGTTCAAGGGACTGATATATTTTACAAACATTAAATCTATAATGTAGGTCTCTGATTTAAACTAATAATTCTATGTGAAATTATAAGAGGAAAAAGAAAAGTTAGCTTTCCGTTGATATTTTGTGTTATTTATAAAGTTCCTGGTGATGTATTTTCTGTTTTAGTTTCTCCAAGTACAGTAGTGGTATCAACTAATTGGAAAAGGGTCCTTCCTTGGGAGAGTTTTTCAAATATCCTTGCTCTTCAGTTGAGGGGAAACAAAGAAAAGCACAAGCCCTTGAGTTTCAAACAGGCCCTGTCCTCCGCTGAGAGAACTTGAACTTCATTGCACTGCTTAGTGGAGGAGAATAATTGGGTCGCCTAGCCCCTCTGATGTGGACCCATCTCTGAGACTAGAGATGTGAGCAATAGAGAAAATATCTCGACAGCTTGTGTAGTAGAAAGTAGTTTTCAAAGACTTCACTACCCAAGTTTATACTCCTGTTTTCTCAAAATCCAACACCAAACAAAGTAAGATTTACAAATATAGCTAAAAACAAAATTGTATTTCAAGTTTTATCTATGTTAAAATAAAAGATTAAACACTAATGTGTATTATAATAAATGATTATATTGATTCATTAAAGCAAGCTCTTAATTTCTTATACAAAAATAGCGCTATAATTAAAATATTTTAAATAACTATGATAAAATTTACAATATATTTTAATAGAAATTTAGATATTTAAAAATGTTACTCAAACAAAAATTTTTAGTGTTATCTCTTATACAAATGCTCAATTTAGTGAGATAAATTTAGAGAAGAATTTGGAAGGCATAGTCTAATCATACTACATTTAGACTATCAATTTAACAACATAACTTGATATATTTGTGGAAATAGAAAATTGTAAGAAGAAAGTGCTTAAAATAATTTTAGCAAATGGCTCTTACAATCAATTCATGGTTCAATTATTTGTGAAATCCAGAATGATTTTCCTACATATTTTACAGTGATCAGTAAATCTAGAATGTTAGAAGTCAGAGTGTAGAATCTTCATCTACTGAAAAAGTAAGGACATTTTAGTTTAGAATATTTGATTAATATAAAAGTTCTTTTTTGATTTGTGCAGGAAGATGGTTTACATAATCATTTTTGACTCAAGTCAATATTAAACACAAAAAATATTTCCTTGCATTTGATAAGGAACACGAGGAAGAAAAACTGTAACACAGAAGGTAAGGAACTGAAGTTGGCTGTGCACCGTTCTGAGCACTGTGATAGTGACTTCAAGTCTGGCTGTCCCTTTGGGGCAGTATAGTGACAAGAGCTGATGCCGAGATAAGGATGAAGTGAGACAGTGAGACAGATTTCTTGGTACAGTGTTAAGAACAGGATATAAACCCGATTAAATTATCATTTATATCTTTATCAATTAATAATACAATGACAAGCTTCTAAAGTCACTGGAGAAAGAAGGAAGTATTCTTGACTAAACAACAATCAAAAAGTTTCTAAAGAGATAATAAATGCTGATAGGCTTTTGCAGGGAGCAGGTGAAACTGTTAGCTAAAATACCTAACAAATTGTTCAAAGTTATATTATTTACTACTGGAGATACTGAAATTTGAACTATACACCTAACAGCTGCATCTGAAAAACTGTCCCTGCATTTTGATAATCATTATAAGAATCATATTATATAATCAATCCATCTGAGATATCTATCATGCATATCATACAGTTTTAAAAACAAAAGGCCTATCTAAAATGGTAGCCTATTTTATCAGTCCAAAATTTAACAAAACCATTTTTATTCACTTTGCTTTCAGCAGTGACAACCTTTAAAAGAGGTGAAATTTAGTAAATACATAATTAAAGGTAAGCATTATTCTCCTTGGCTGAAAATTTTGTACATTTGTGAAGATTATATCAGTATCATCTCTAGATCATGTAAAAAGACATCATAATTCTCATTCTAAAAAGAGATCCACTACTGTATCAATATGTTTATATTTTAAGAAAAATAACACACAATTTTACTGAAAATGGAATTAAGGAAAAGTTACCTTCACTTAGCTTATCTTGAATGATATCTTTGTTCAAAAATTTAGAGAGAACAATAATCAAGTTGTCAATGAATATGGACAGTGACCCACAAATCTTGGGTACGTTTTTCGGCATATGATAGGAAATTGTCCTTTGAAATATACTTTTACTTATTTTTCAGATTGTGAATTCATTACATTTGTCCAGATATGTTTCCATATTTGATTATTTTTATGAGAAAGATAACACACACTTAATATACAAATGTGAAAATAACTATTAAGATTCTCATAGATCTCAAGAGAAAGAAGACAGAATGGAATAACAAAGGCGAAGCTTCTTCCAAACACTAAGAATGATATTCAGAGTGGAAATAAAGGGAATGATGATATTTATAATGTCCAAGATGAATTACTGAATCTTCCCAAATCATTGAAGTATAAGGAAAAACTCAAGTTTACAACCTAGAAGGACATATTCAAAACCAGTACAAAAGGCAAACGTGAATAATGAGTAAGGTTTTCTGTTATTTTTGCTTGGCTTTTTTAGGTTGCTTCACTTATCTATATTTTAAATACATAGCACTACATACTTATGTATGTATAGAACACACACTCTACATAAGGCATGACTAAGTTTATTAATTTGATTCTCTTTTTCTGGCACAAAGTATTATTGTCTTAAATCTAAAAGCTGCAGGGTCATTTCTGAATATTTTTTAAGATTGTAAAAATATAATTTAATTACAGAATTTGACAAAAGTGGATAATATATTGAGGTTTTTCATCAAATGTATTTGAAACACATCACATCAGCAGAGTACACTTCAGCTAAACACTTGACAGGTTTAGCTATTTTAAGAGGTAAGAACATGAGGAAAATATTTTATTTAATATCCTCCATAGTTTAAAAATCAAGATATGTACCTATCAAAATTACCTAATTTGTGGCAAAGGCATAATATCTGTTACATCTATATTATGTTAAAGAAAAAAAAAAACACATAGAACCTCAGTATTCTGGAAACTGAGGCCAGTAGTCAAAAAGAGGGAGGAAGAGAGAGAGACAGGACAGACAGACAGACAGACAGACAGACAGACAAGAGAGACATGTAGAATCTTATTCAGAAAAATGTAGAGATTGTGAGAGAGACCGAGAAAGAGAGAAGGCATTTATTAATATAGAAGGCAGCATCATTTTGTCTTTCTGTAAAAATGTTACAAATGTATAAATTATACAGTCTAATTGCTGAGGAATTACATATGAGCCAAATGCATGAAATAGACTTAAAAAAAAAAGAAAGTGAGTTCCAACATGCAAAGACACCTTTGGAGAACTCGATAAAGCACACTTCCCATTCATGTCCACTCTGACATGTAGTAAAGTCCTGCCCATTTAAAGAATCTAATACGATTTGATTCATTTAGAAACAACTTTGAGCAATTTAAAATCAGAATAGATAAACAATTAAAATCTATTAATTCCTCAGAATATGCAAAATTTAGTGAAGATATTTATATAGCTTTTCCTGACATTTGCTGCCTCTGAAAGTACTACCCAGAAAAAAAACTATAATACAATATCATAAAAATAAACGTTAAAGTTCAAGACCTTGAGTTTGATTCCCCAACAGCACATAAAGCTGGAAGTAGTGGTGCACGTCTGTCACCTTAGCAATTAAGAGGCTGAGGCAGAAGGATTGCTGGGCTACACTGTGAGTTTAGGAGCTTCCTGGGGTACACAGTTAGACCCTGTCTCAAAACTAAATAAATAATAAGTAAACAATAAATAATAAAAATATGTTTCTAGTCTTTCTTGCAGGTTCATTGTAAGACATTACTGATGCTGCAAATGTTTCTCAGAAAATCATTAAATTATTCATTAAATTTTCAAAATGGATTATATTTTTATATCTATATCGATATCAGACAAAATTATTAATTTGAAAATGATTTACTAGTCCTTCAGGATAGTGAAGCATATTTTTCCTCAAAATTCTTGTCCCAAGGGATTGAGATTGATTGCTTCATGAAATTCAATATGACAAAAAGATTTACGGTTTCTGATCATAGCTCCTAGTACAGATGTCACATGCTGAGGCATTACTTCAAAGACTGCATTCATTTTAAGATGAATTGGTCCTCGGGAGGACCTCTGGTGAGCTCTCTGGTTCAAGCTGCAAAGTCACAATTTGTTTCGATATTCTCTTGGACTGTTTTGGTCAGTCCCTTCAGTTCATACATTTTATAAATAGTAGATGGATTTTTCTTTGTACATTAGGTGTCTCAAGATTTTATTGAGAAAAATACTCCTCGTGACCGAAAAAGAATAAAATGTCGTGAAGTATACTATATCTAAGTCAAGAAACAAAAGGAAAAATTTCAAACTAAGACAAAACCCATAAAGGTGATGACCAATGAATCATTATCCTAGAAAAAATATTGAACTTGAGCCTTTTTAAATACTAGTGTAGTACTATTAAAGAAGTACAAACAGAAAATAAAATCCTACCAGACTTTAGCCATTAAAAATATACCAAACATTAATATGTCAATCAACCTAATATGGCAATGCAGACTAGAAGGATGTAAATGTCATTCTATTTTCCAAATCTTTTTAGTTTCTTCTTTTTTGTTATCATTGTTTTTACAGAAAAGCTTTTGTTTTCCAGTTATTTCAAGCTTAAATGATGGTTTCAGTTGTAATGGTTCTTTTATTAAATTAAAAGGTAGTATTTGTGCAAATATTTAAAGTGAAAAATGTATATATTAAGATTGAATTAAATCTATACTTCAATAATTCTTAGCATATATATATATATATATATATATATATATATATATATATATATACAAATGCAATAGTCAAGATAACATCAATTAAATAATGGAAATTGGACTAATAACAAAATTATTTCAATAGATTTCTAAAATTTAGTTTTTGGATTTTTTTAAGTGGTGGTGGAAATTGACCTCAGACGGTGTGTGTGCCTCAAGGGAGTGTAGGGAGGGGGTTTCTACCTTAAGGCATATATTCAGCCTAACAAAAATATTTTCAAAGAAAGAAAACATAAGCCAATATTGTCTTCGGGTTGTGCTCAGTGGTCAACTGTATTAAAATCACGATTTATCCCTACCTGAGATTCCATCTTCCTGCTCCTAGTAGGCGCGATTTATGTGGATATATTTTGTACTTTATGTCTATAAATTTATAGATTCTAAATGCCACATGAAAGTGTTTCCTAAAACAATTGTTTATTTATTACCTGGTTACCTTATTTCTCATGATTCATCCATGTTGTAGGATGTGTCAGAATTCTATTGTTTTTTCAAATGAGTTGTATTTTATTTTCTGTCTGTCCTTTTGTCTTTTGATTGGCATTAGGATATTGAGCCATAGTGAAAAATGTTGAAGTAAAATTTTCTTATTAAAGATTGAATTCTTCCATTTTGCTTGTGGTATATTTTCATGAATATCATCATTATTTTTATTTATTTGATTTATGTTTCATATTTATGATTCATCGTCTATCTTTTAAAAATAATACTGGAGAACTCCATTAACTGTAACAAGTGAAAGACAAGTGCATTAATTTTGAATTATGTTTTATATAGATCAATTTAAAACAGTCATGCTATTATAGAATTAATTGTATTAATACAAAAAGTCACATTTATATGATTTGCTGAATCTATACATATATCCTTTATAATACATTATTTTTATTTTGGTTATTTTTGCTTCCTAGATGACAGCATTAAATAACCAAACAAAATTTCTTCTTTTGGTGATGTTTCCAATTAATATATTTTATTTATAATGTTAATATTGTTTAGGTGAAAAATAGAGAAAATTCTTGTGAAGATCAGTCAATATGAACTGATAAGTGGGACTTGTCATTATGTCATCGCATGAAGGTTATATTTTTATAACTGCATGTCTTTTGATATGCTGAACATCTATCTATAAAGGAGAAAGAATGAAAAGAGAAAAAAATAATTGAACAATAATTATACCTTGAGGACGCCTTTTTTAAAACTACCTTCTTCCCTCTGACACAGTGAGTAGCTCATAAATAATGATCTGCTATATTTAGAATACATATACAAATGAAGACAATGATGAGAATATAAAATTTTTGCCCTTAGTAAAATAAGTCATTGCCACATTGGCTGATTTAACCTTTAATGTCTGGCTCAAACATTAAAGAGAAATAAATAAATAAATAAATAAAGCCTATGTTAGATTAAAAGTTGAAAAATAGAACTGAAGAAATAGCTTAGCTGTTAGACCACTTGCTCAGCAAGTGTAAGGCCATGAGCGTGATTCCCCTTCACCATATTAACCAGGCGCGGCGGTGCACACCTGCATTCCTAGAACTTGAGAGGATGTGGGAGGAAGATTGCTTTGAGTTCAAGGCCTCACTGGGCTCTGCAGTGAGTTCAGGAGTAGCCTGGACTACAGAGAGAGACCCTGTCTCAAAATAAATAAATAACTACTTATAACTAATACATTTCAGCTGTATTTACATGTTGAAATGTGGACTATGCATCTTAAAAGTAACTTTTAAATTATGTCAACTTTTAAGGCCATAGTTAGACAATTCACAATAGAATTTTGAAATGAATAAAATGTTTTAATAATAGGAAATAGCAAATGCATTATTTTTTTGAAAAAATAAATTAGTTGAATATTACACAATAAAAGTTTATGATTCACGGTGAATCTTTTAAAAATAATACTGGAGAACTCCATTTGCAGTAATAATTGAAAAACAAATCCAACATTTTCTGTTCTGTTCCAATTAGTCGTTTTCTTGTGTGCTAACTCTCTCTGCATTCCCACAGACCTTCCTTACTGTTTTCCTCTCAGGGCTGCTCTACAACTTCTGGAATCCCCAAGCTTACTTACAATTTATGGTAATTTATGACTCTGAAAATTCAGAACCCTCCTTCTCAGGGCTCCAGGGGTAACTTCCCATGGAGAAGGACCACATACCTGCCTTGCACCGTCACCTCAGTTCTGTACTTCAGAAGACTCTTTTCCCATCATCTGTATGCACTGTGGGAATTGCTAATTACTTATGTCACTATTTTCTGAAAAATTAACATATCTAAGTCAAAATTGTCATACCTCTCCCCAAGCATACTTCCCTTTGAGCCTCATTATGTCTGTAAAATTTACCATAATTTTTCAAACACACAAACTCAAAACAAAATATTACATATTGGCATATGCTTTAACCCCCTAGATCTCATAAATCATTAATATAAAAATCTTTGTAGTTTTACTGCCTGATTGTAGTCTTTCTTAGCACTGATGTCCAAGTTTAGGATTTTCACCTAGATCATGTTGTTCCAATTTTCTCTATTTCACCTCATTTTCTAATTTGCATTCTATAAGTTGTTCACCAAATTTAGCCTTGCAAGTAAATCAGAACTTGCTTCCAGTGCAATAAATGGAGAGACAATATGACCATTGTTGAGATAATCCTCAGTAAGCTATAAAGAAGAGGAAAAATAAAAACTATGTGAAACTCAATGTGTATGAGAAATAAAAAAACACAAAAGGATGTGTTAGTAAAGAAAAACTTGATCAAGCTAAATTCATTTTGTTTATTTTTTTCCAAGTTTCAGTTTTGATTTGACTCTCAGGTCATTAATCATCATTACAAAATGAAGCTATGCTCAACAAGGTTAATAGAATCCTTATGTCCAGTAAAGTCATTTCATTTTATTCTGTACTAGTCACATAGCCATACAATAAATCTACAGAATTGTTGTAATGTTAGAGGACGACATTAAAGAAAATAAGTCTAAACGGAAGGTCTCCCATTTAAGTTCTATTAGAACCAGGAGTATGTAAATTCTACCTAGATTAAAAAAAAAACAGAATTAGAGGATGTGCAGTTTGTGTTTAAGTAACATGCATAGAAGGCAAATTAAATTTATTTTAGGCTGCAGAAGACAAACTATGATAGTAGCAGTTTTTGTTTTAATATAAAGAAAAATTGATGATAATTTATTTGTTAGCCTCTATCTTCTGTGTCATGTGTTTTTTGTGAATACCTTGTTAGAAAAGGTTCATGTCAACATTTAATAGGAAAGTTATTTTAACTATACCAGGTGAAAGAGCCTCTCCAAAAGTGAAAGGGATTTCTGTCATTTTTCTCCCATATTTAGGCTACTGAAATGCTTGTTCACACAAGATCTTTTCTTTATAGTTCAGGATAGAATTCCCCAGGTCCTTCTTAGCAAGCTCACTCCCTTCAAGCATATCAAATATTTACAACTTCAGGCCCAAAGTGAAAAGAACTTTATTATTTTATCTTTTGAGTTGTTTGTAGAAATAACACTTCTTTATCAGAAATAAAGAATGTATCTGTTCTATCAACTATTTAGTGTGTCTTTTTTCCTTTTCTCCTATTAATTTTCTTTTTTTTCTAATTTTCTCTGTTCCTTTCTTTAATATGAGACAGTATATAGTCGCTTTTCTGTCTCTTGTATATATAAGGTGACTAGTACTTCCCAAACTCATTCGTAGGGTTCTATTAGAGAATTTTTTGGTCATGACCTTAACTGTCTTTTGATCATCAGTATTGATTAGTCCAAGTGGTGAAACAGAGCTCATCATCTTTGTACGCTGTGCATGTGTGGATTCTAAGGAAGTCTGAGAAGGTCACATTCCCGGACAAAAAAATAAACAGGTTAGTATTGAGGTTATAAAATATTATGCTTCAGGAATGAAATTCATTATATAGTGGACCTTTAGACAGGGAGTTGATCTTTAGACCTATAGACATTTAGATCAGGAGACCATTAACTAATTGATTATTTTTTAAAAAAACATGGTCTAATTCTGTTGTCCAGGCTCGCACTGAACTTACTAGGTAGCCCACGCTGGCCTTGGACTCACAATAATCCTCCTGCCTCAGCCTCCCCAGTGCTGGGATTATTGGTGTGTGCCACCATGCTTGGTATGTGGTGCTGGGGAGTCAAATCCAGGACCTTTGTTTTTCTAGGCAATCACTCTTACTGCTGTGTTATTCCTCCAGCCCCCATTAGAATTCTAATGCTTTAATCAAAACAAAGATTAGAGTACGTGTCCTGGCTTAATTCTGACTTGCTTATTTTGAATTGTCAAGTCCAGACTATGTTTTCCGTAAAGCATTTGCGGTAGAAAGGCTATAGTGACACTGACCTCGAGAGAAAAATAGGATGGTCTTGATGTTATGTTTGTAAAGCCAAGGTGTTGTTATGTACAGGTAAATAAAGTTCTGAGGAAGAAGAATTTTTAAATTATTTTAAACAGGTTGAGACTGAAAGGAAGTTTGTATGCTTATTTTGTTTTTCATGCTTTTATGAGTGGGGTGGTCAAAGCTTAAGATTATTTGTTACGTCCGTGCTTGAAAAACATTATCTTTGATTTGTTTCAGGCAAAGGTTGGTTAATTTAGGTTGCTGAAGAAAGAGACACCCACTCGGGATTAACCATTGATAAATTCTTAAGAAACAAATAGCACTGAAGCATAAAGAGCAAATGAAGAGTAAATGGGGAAAACCTGCATTAGGTAAAAGCCCAGCCTCTAAGAAGTAGAAGAAGGAAGGGGTTGCAGCACAGTTATCAGGAAATTTTAGCTGAGATAATGGATCTATAGTGACATCAATGAACACAGCAATGGGTGATTTTTTTTTTTTGATGTCTTGGAAAGAAGAAAGTAAACATAAAAAAATGGTGCCTGGTTGAAGTGTCATTGAGTAAATTAAATATGTTGACAGAAAACTAACCAAGACTAAGCATTTATGAAATGGAAATGAAGCTCCACGTAGGAAAAATTATATTCCCTTTTCTCAGGGGACCACTATACCATTTCTTCTTAAAATGATAAAGTATATCATGATACCATGCTTATTTACTGTACAGATAAGTTTTGATGAACAATACACTTTTTAAATGTATTTTTTTCTTCTTAAAAATATTCATAGAAATAACTCGTGCCAATCACAGTTCATGAAGTTAGAATGCTGATTCATTTTTTCCCTCTACAAGAATTTGTAAAGTATGCATACATTTTTAACATTTACTTGCCCTTTTATTCACAATTCTCTTCAGAAAAATCATTAAATACGAAGAGTAGAAATAACACCAAATGCGTTTTTGTCAAAGTACTTTGCAAATATCAAAAGAATAGTCAGTGCTGCATATTTGGTCTTGAAATTCTGAAGGCGACCTTTTGTTTTTCCATTTGATTGCACATACATTACATAGGATCTAGCATTTTTGTAGTGCATAAAATCATAGGGAGACAAAAGGAAAACATTTTACTGGGAGAATGTTGTTAAGGAGACTCAGCAAATGCACAAAATGCATCTATTATTTGTAAAAGCCCTGGCAAAAGAAGGACCCCAGAGGAAGTTGAAGTATTCTGATTTGAAATATTAAGAAGAGCATTAGTATATAAAATACAGAACATATATAAGATGTCGGTTAAACTCTGTGTAGGAGGTAGTATATAGAATACATACAAAATTAAAAGGATAGTGAGCTAATAAGTTCTTATCACAATCATGACAGGGGCTAGAAGCATTTCTCAGCGGTTGGAAGTCTTGCTTGAAATGCAGAAGACACTAGATTCATTCCCTGGCATCATATAAAAATTGGCTAGGCATGGTGGCACACCTCTGTCTTCTCAGCACTCTAGAGAGTTAGATGACAGTTTGAAGTTCGGGTTAGGTTTAGAGTTAGCCTGGGCTGCCTAGTGAGCTCAGGAACGGACTGGAGTATAGAACAAGCACCTCTTTCAAAAAACATTCATATTACATTTTTCACATTTTATAAATCCAAGTCTTAGGCTATCTGCATATCTTCTGCAAATATTTTCTTCCCTTCTACATGAAGAACATTGTTTAATCAGCCAGTGATACTTGAAAAGTCAAAGGCTACTTGTATAATACGTCAATCTTCTTTACTATTCTCTTCCAGTTGGACCTAGTAGGAGGGTCCTTGCCTAAGCAAAAGCCTGGGCATTAAATGGACCTTCTATGATTATTACTGAGTGACCAATAGATAAATTATATAACAGCACCATACAAATGCACTTAGGTAATGTATTGTGCCTGGAAAAAGTAATTTTAAAGCTGAAATTAAACATCATTTTTAAGACTTTATCAAATGCTCCCAGAAAAATAACCTAATGTCTGGGCAAATCTACCAACTACTTCAAGTCCCGGGGGCGGGGAGGGGGGGTGGATCAGAAACATTATGTGTTTAGTTCCTTCAGGGGCTTAAGTAATTTCATTAATTATATCTTGTTTGTGTAGAAAGCAACTTCATTTAAATTTTTTTCTAACATTTATTCGATATCATGCTATGTACAGGAAAAACTCTCAACAATTTATGCCTTTCTAAAATGGTCCAGATGGACATATATATATATATATATATATATATATATATATATATATATATATATATATATTTTCTGCTTTCTAATAGTAAAGGAGAACTGGTTGTCAATTTTGATTTGATTGATGATTCTCCCTTATCCTTTTTTATTTGGATAATATTTCCTGATTAGAATGAGGCAAGACTAGCTGCAGTCACAATCAATCTGGAAAATGTTACTTCCCATAATCAGAGTATTTATCCCATATATTACAGAGCATTTCTTGGTTTTCTGGCAAAAATATGAGAAATATTGTTATCTCATAAAGATTTCACATAAATGTACAATACAAAAATCATACAGATAAGCAGTTCTTTCACAAGACATGATATCAAATGAATTTATCATTTCACGTCTTTGAAAATGTCAAAATTTATGCAAAGAAACTGAAGATGTTTATAGGTGATCTAAAAAGTAAACTTTTCTCAGGATAATTGTCTCAATACAAGATGATCTGACATAATACTATTAGTGGTTGAAGAACCGAAGGAGAACATTTAAGAATCTTGTAACATAAAAGCAGTATGTAGGCTCTAGCAGCTTGTGTGCCTATATTTCAAATTGCATCCTGAAGTTACTGAGATATTATAAATTGCATTCACAAAATTAAATCAATCATTTTGGATGATCACAAAATTTGGAATTGGAAAAATATACACAGTATATGTATTTCAAAACTATAATAAATCCATATATATATATATATATATATATATATATATATATATATATATATATATATGGAAATTGTATGGGAATTGTGGCATAGCACACTGGTCAAAGTGTTTGCCTAGAGAGTGCAAGGCCCTCGATTTGATTCCCAGCATCTTATAAAACAGGCATGGTGGTGCGTAATTGTAATCCCAGCCCTCGAGGAGCTGAGGCGGAAGAACTGCTGTGATTTTTGGGTAGTCTGAACTATATAGTGTGACCAGCCTGAATTAAAGTGTAAGATTCTACCTTAATTACAACAAGTAAGCAGGCACACCCCCCACACATACAAAAATAAAGTCAATCTATTCTTATGTTTTACGTACAAAATTACATTCAAATAGAATTAATTACTACAAACTTTCTTTTGAGAGATTTGCATTTAAAAGTTTGTAGATGAACTTAATATTTTGACGATAGTGTCTAGTTTCCAGAATTGGGTGAAAAACTTACCTACATTGATACAAAGAAATAAAAAAGAGATTTCTGACTTGAAAACAAACAGCAAGTCTACCTAAATAAAAAGCATATAACTCAACTCGATTATATTTCTAGGTTGTAAAAAGTGAACAGATACAGGGAATTTAAATTAAATTAAAGAGATGTGTTCACTTTGCATTTTATTTATACTCATTTGCATTTGTTTATTTAAGTATTGTCCCCCTTTTAAACAAAGCTGAAGTAGAAATACCATGCAATATAGAACAACTACTTGCAATATCTTGCTAGAGTCATGTGAATGACTTGAAGACTAGCACACTGCCAGCTCCTGGGTCTTGGCTTCCTCTGCTTTTTGCTTTCTATAAACCATGGTCGCCTACTCTTCCCCAAGCCAATCAGTGGAAATGATTTCATCACACCTCCCAGAGTCAGCCACGGCTAATCTGAATCAACCACAGAATCTGTTTTTGGAGAAAGTATTTTAAAAATCCAGATTTTTATTCACGAGCTCTCCTCTGTCTGTGTTTGAAGATGAAATTACAGTTAGTCACGTGAATGAGGAAGGCATAAACACGCGAAAGGAAGTGACTTTTTCCATGTTTGAGAAAGACACCCTTCCTTTCTCATACTAAAAACAAATTAGGAAATACGTTATCCTGGACTTTGTTTACTATGTTTTCTGGGAAACATGCTGACATTTTCTCCATTACAATATTTGTTTAATAAAATTGTAAACCCTCTCCTCCCCTCAATATCCTAGTCTTAATTAATTACTACTATTTTATGTTATGTAAAAAGTGTTGTTTAAAGTACTTCCAATTTCACTGTTGCTTTTGTATTACTGAAACCCAGGGGAAGCATTACAATCTCTTCTGAAATGATACACAGGAAAATTAAAACATGGTAAGGTTTAAGCATGATGTCTACAGAAACACTGCCATTGTGGTCCTGGATTCAATTCCCCAGGGCTACTAAAAAAACGGCGTGGGAATCTCAGCAATCAGGAGTCTGAGGCAGATGGATTGTCCTGTGTCCAGGGTAAGGGTGGACTGCACAGTGAAAAGACTGCAAGTGAGAAACAGGGTCAAGGTTTGAGATCATGCTCTCTTGTTCTGGGAACATTTTAGAGCCTGGGAGTGCGAGAGAGCCTCCTTGTACTGCCTCCACTCTACTTGCTTCCCAAGACGGACTGCCCCGCACTTCACCCTCCACGACGGGTGACTACAGTTTCCAGATGAGCCCTTCTCCTTCTACGTGTGTTTTCATCTTCTCTCCCAGAATTACCTCTTTTACAGTACTATGTCTGGTAGTTGTAGAGCTTTGATTGATTGACTGATTGGACTAACTGTAATACTGGCATTAAGCCTAAGGCACTGACTTTCAACCCTGCCCACTTTTCATTACCTATTTATTTATTAAGGTCAAAGTCTCACTAATTTCTAAATTATGGCCAGTGGGATTGAACTTGTGATCCTCTTGCCTCATGGCTCGAATATTGGAATTACAGACCTTTGTCAAGGGGTTTGGCTAGAACCTCTATTGACTAAAAGAACATCCCTTGTGGTAACTATCATAAAATGACTTCCAAATTAATTATACATATTGAATTTCTCAGTATGAAATCATTGGCGAAACACCTGTAAGATGTATGTGGTCACTGCAGCCCAGTGGCACCACAAAGACGTAAACACTGAATCGAGTTGGCAACAGACAAGTCAAATTCTTTCAACCACATCTTCTAATGACTTACAGCATGATTTTTCTTATAAATCTTCACCTGGTATTTATATTAACTTGTTCTCAATATACTTATCAAAACAAGCATGAATATCTTCTTTGATTCTTAAAATATGATTATGAAGGTGAAAAAAGAATTATTACGCATACCATACCCAATAAAACTTTTCAGAACAGTATATACAATTTTATATCAAAGTCAGTATGTTGTTTAGTGTCTAAAATTATAAGTATTTGGTTTATTAAAAAAGCTTTTTCTGTTCCTGTCAAAAGCAGAATAAATCTTTGTAAAAATAATAAAGAACTTTTAAAGAATATTTTTCAGTTATTAAATGTCAATGCTCCACAATAATTTAAAAATAAAATCTATCTCCACTAGCAGAACAAATGGGGACCGTTCAAATAAACAGTCCTTGACAATGTGAACCTTCCCAAAATCAATTCTTTCCTGTGCTGTTACTCATTTGATAGATTTTACTACATCATAGCCCGACCTCATAAAACAAGGATGAATGAGTTATTTACCAAAACATATCCATGATTAAGTTTTATTTATTTGTGTAAAGCCATAACGCATGCACTTATAAACATTAACAAATGGGCCTGTGTGTGATTCTCTTTTCTGCTGTCAGTTAATCTATACATCCTCTGCCAGCTTTCTTCAGTAACAAGCACAACACATACTGCCTTTTGGTCGGGAAAATTCACCAGACCATTATTCTTTTTCTTGACTGGCCAAAATTACTGAAAAAAGATCAAAATTTTTTATCAGATAACACAGAAAAGTATTTGTAAGCATTTGGGCATGCAATCTTAGGTTTCCTTAAAGGAAAAGATTAATAAATTTCACTGCAAAGACATTAAAAACATGGTTTTTATCCACAAGTGTAGTATAAAAAGTGTACAGATTCATGGAAGATTCTCGATAGATGAGAGACAGAGTGTATATATATATATATATATATATATATATATATATATACACATGCATGCATATATACGTATATATGCACACACATGATAATACATGTGTGCGCATACACACACTGTGTGTGTATGTGTGTGTGTGTGTGTGTGTGTGTGTGTGTGTATGTATAAATGATTATGGAGAATATAAGAAACTGTTGCAGTCAATAAGGCAAGGAAAAATGTAAGAATCTAATAGTCAAAAACACACATAGGTATTTTAGTGTTACATGCTAAAATATATGTAGAAATCCAACTGTGCAAGTTATCAGGGAAAAAGAGTAATTTACCACAATTCTGTTTTTCTATTTTTAGGATAAGATTTAAAAGAACATGCTAAACCAAAGATATGCAAAAATTTAAAAAACATAATTTTCAAAAAAGTTTGTGCTTTTCTCATAAATTTGAACACTAGTATTCACTTTAATATAGTAATATCATTCCTAAAAATCATCCTATGTGACTTACATATATATATATATATATATATATATATATATATATCATAAGACATTTACAAGATTTTTAGAGAGGCACAAATTTTAAAAGAAAAGGAAAATAACTCAATTTTCATCAAACAATCAATCCTTAAATATATTATGGTTCTCTGCTATGTTATTTATACCAAAATAACACATGTCACTAGAAATCATTGAAGGGATGAATGAATGAATGAATGAAAAAATCTGTAAGACAGAATATTGAGATAGGTAAAGTGAATGTTCATTATATCCAATGTAAAATCAAGTGTAAAACTGATATTCATATGAAGTTTAAACATACTGCATTGGCAAATAAAAAGAGAATAAACAAACCAGAAGAATATTTAATTTTAGAAAGAACAAAATGTCAATGGAAAAATTAGAAATATGGTTAATTATTTCATTATCTAATTTTCGTAGTGGGTAAGATTCTTTGTATATATTTTCAGATTAAAATGTTTTATTAAAATACATATATGCAAAAATTTCTGTACAGTCCTATAATGAAGGTATAGAATATTACAGTATATATTTATAGCAATGTGATATTTTATAACTTTTAAAACTCTTAGTTTTAGCACACCAAAGTTTTGACTGTAATATTGACATAGATTTAACTGAAATTTAAAATATATAGAAGTACGAAAAATTCAAATTTTTTCCACCTAATATAAAGTTGTCAAATATTTCATCTTTGCCTTATTTAGTTCCTGCCTCTATTACATTATTGTAGAAGATAGTAATAATGTAAAACACAAAATCCATCAATTTTTAATTTTTCATTATTTGGCTTAGTAGACTTGAATATGTTTTTCAGAGCTTTAATAAAATACTAAATCTTCGCAAATACCAGCAAGTATTATGTAATGATATCATGTTTTATTTAGTCAGTTAGGCAGTATGTGTCAAGTACATACATATTAACTATGAGTCCATAGGTAGCATGGTCATAAGAATGAAAACCGTCTTCTTATTAGTAGATGTAGCCCTGCACCTTGTCTTTGACAGGTATGCCCACTGTATGGTCT
This sequence comes from Ctenodactylus gundi, assembly GCA_004027205.1. NCBI lineage: Eukaryota > Metazoa > Chordata > Mammalia > Rodentia > Ctenodactylidae > Ctenodactylus > Ctenodactylus gundi. The sequence continues at coordinate 172,858 of PVKB01000300.1, read as the reverse complement.
AATGTAACACGTAGGCCTAGCCCTCGGTTTGGCTTTGTTGTGTATACATGCTGGATCTCACTGCAGTCCTAGAAACATTTAATAGGACTGAGGATTTAGCTCAACGCTAAGCACTTGCCTAGTAAGCATGTAGCCATGGTTTCAATCCCAAGCACTGGGAAAGAAAATGAAAAAATAAAAGGAGAGGAAAAAAAGGCAAGGGGAAAACAAAAACAGAAAAGACAAGAAAAAAAAAAAGGAAAGAAAAAAAAAGGAAAGAAAGAAAAGGAAAAATGTGTACAAGCCTCTAATCACTTCCCTGACAGTGTCACTCTCAATGTAGATGGGTTGGATGTACTTTGAATACAATTTGGCATGCTTATATTTTTGTTTCTTTTATTGTGTTAGCCTATTTTACTTGATTTTAGAAATAAGGAATTGCCAATGTATTGAATCTACAAAAAATGTTTATGTGAACAGTTTAGCAGCTACAGCAATCTTAGTAGAACCGATCCTTCATTCATAACTGACCAAACTTAACACTTCTGAGTTTTGACACATCTAAATGGATTTGGTGAAAATAAAAGGTGAATGACTGAGATTTACTTCTGAATTTAAAGGGCAATTTCCTGTAATTGTGTTGTGAGCCTAAGACACTGACACATCTAAGGGACAAAATGGATGAGGGACTGCAGGACACTGCAAGCCAAGGGTAGATACCACCCTGTGCTGTCACTCCATGCATACCAAGATGCATATCCTGCATACTGTTGCCTCAGTCAGGCTACAGAAAGTTTGCATTACAATCTGAAACTCATGATTTTATTTTTTGGATAGAGTATAAGTTTTCAAAAATATTATTACTAAAACCACATTATATTTTTAAAAATGACAAAAAGCTTTTATTTTATGTCCTGAGACACAACATCACTCTACGTCCAAGCTGGTACTGAATTCACTATGTAGCCCAAGACTTTCTTGGATTTATGGCAATCGTCCTGCCTCAGCCTCCTGAGTGCTGGGATTACAGATGTGTTCCACCATGCCCATATACTCTCTGACTAAAAAAAAAAATGCATGTACATAGTTTTCTATAATAGAAAGAAACTATTATACTACAACAATTTTTATATTCAATATGTACACAAAACAGATATACAAATTGTATATTCAAAGATTAAAAAAATAAATAGACATGAGTATTCTCCAATGAATTTCAGCTTTCTTCATTTCTATGAAGACTTCATATTTCATTTTCTTGTGTTGTATTTAATTTCAAAATATTTTTGAAGTTGATGTGCTTACTCTTGCCTTTCAATTTTAAGATTATATTAGTATGTTAAACAAGAACTCATTACTTATGTTAAACAAATATTCCTTGTTTGCAATTCATCTTGTTCTCTTAATTTTTGGCCAGTAGTAAGAATAAAATTCATATTACATTCTTTCCTATTTTTATGACTTTATGGTGATCTTCAAACAAGATGAATTGGTTATCTGAATAGAAAGAAAATGCCAAGTGGACATTCATCAAATAAAAAACAATTATTTTCAAACATCTACCTTTAATTTTGCATTAAAATATTGAGTACATTTAGCTAATATTTTCACTGATTTACTCAAGCGAATAGAGTAGTGCTTGATTTCAAAAACATAATGAAGAAGTAGTATTGCAAAAATCATACAAATAGTGTTTTCATATGAATATCTTGAGGCTGACAAAAGCAGTCAGACTTGTGATTAAAGTTCTTGCAAGAAAATATTAACTATTATAGAGCATTCTAATTATTATTAGAGTTCACATTCCTATAAAATGTATGTTAGCTTATATACTCTAAAACTGATTTTAAGTGTAGCATGCCAACAATCTGATCCTGTTGTAGTCTCACTTTAAACATACATTGATCATGAAACAGAATAGAAATTTATATGTATAAATATTTTCTGATTATGTTTATATGAGATTTTATCATTAAATGCATCTTATTTCTAATGATATTCTTTGAAAGGAGATGAAATACCTTCTTTATTACACAACATCATATTTTTTAGAAGTACTCTTTCAGCTGTTCTGCCTTCTGGGAAAAGACTGGCAAACTGAAATGTTTGCCAATGCTTTCTTGCACAGAATGTGTATTTTTTCAAAAGATGTCAGTGAATTAGATGGGGTCACAGGAAAGAATGAGCTGAATGTGGCATCAACTTCAGTTGTAGAATAAAAGCCACTGTTTTAGTCGTTGTGGGATGACAGTCGTCAGTAGTACAAACAAAATGAATTTAATGGAGCACCAAAACATAACAAGTTGAATAAAATACATTTTTGTTGATGAAAAAAGAAAACAATCTTGTGGGTCACAATTGTTTAATCCTGTGAATTAGATCCCTTTGAAGCATGTAATACTGATGTGAGGAGTGTGGTTATTACTGAAGGCTATTCCTTTTGCTCTGATGCTTTCTCTTGCTAAAAGAAATGAGATTACACAGCTGATATCATTAAAGTAAAAGCAAAATTGCATTAAAATGCAATGTTTTGAGTCTTGAACATGAAAGTCAAAGAGTTTGCCTCCCTCATCTAAATTTCTTGAGCTTCAAAACCAGTTTGAGTGAACTCAGATCAATTTTCAAGACGAAATGAAACACCTGACTCTTACTTTCAAAGTTCTTTTTCCTTAGTAATTGAGAAAAGTATAAAACATTTATTTTTACTTTAATCTAAAAATCTACAGTTTAAAGTGAATGGCATTACATATACAAATTATATTACTTTAAAAGAAGCTTTAGATGCACTCAAAGCTATATGATGTCACAAGCTTTACAATAATTTTTTAACTCCAAATTTTCTGGTTAGGAACGTTCAAGCAATCTTTATGAATTGTGATATGTACAATTGAATTTATAAAGTCATTTTTTTCTTTTGGTGTTCTATATCCAAACCATCCAATTGTTTTTGTACCTTTATACATGTACGATGTTCATTTTATACATAAATATATTTTCTTCCCTTCACTCCACCCCCAAACACCCCCTTTGAGTCCACAATGTCTACCCTCTTATATTTTCCATTTCTCTTTTACTTTCTTTATGAATTGAGCATTTTCATATTAGAGAAACCCTGTGATATTTAGCCTTTTCTATCTGACTCATTTTATAAGCACAATAATCTCAAGATAGATCCATTTTTCTACAAATGATTCAACTTCATCTTTCTTTACTTTAGAGTAGTTCTCCTCAAAGAAAATAAAATAACTAGGAATCAATCTTTCTAAGGAAGTGAAGGGCTTTGATATAGGAAAAAATAATATACTGAAAGAAGATTTGAAGAGGATGTTATAAAATAAAATTTTTAAAAATCTATTTTTCGATAGGCAAACCACCACTGTCAAAATGGCTGTAGTATCAAAACTGATAAATAGATTTAATATAATTTCAATCAAAATGCCATCAGAATTTTTGACAGAACTAGAAAAAACCTATTTGAATATTTATTCAGAACCATAGAAGATCCAGAACATTCAACACAATTTTAAACAACAAAATAAAAAGAGGTTATTGTAATACCTGACAGCAAATTGCATTTCAAAGAAATAGTGTTTAAAACCTCATGGTATTGAGAGGGAGGGAGGGAGGGAGGGAGGGAGGGAGGGAGGGAGGGAGGGAGGGGGAGAGGGAGAGAGAGAGAGAGAGAGAGAAAGGGGGGAAAGAAAGAGGATTCAGGATGCATAAACAAACTACATCATCTTCTGTTATTTGATCATTGAAAAAGGGACAAAAAAAAACACTGAAGAGAAGATAACAAGCTGAGAAAATGGATTGAACTCTATATTTTTAATCATTTTTATTTTACTTATCTTCATAGTAAAATCTTTGTACCATCTTGTTACTGAATTATGGAATCAGTGATAAAAATGATCCCATCAAATAAACATTGAGGATGTCTTCCCTACTTAATTTTACCAAGCAAACAAAGAAAAAACATTTCTTTAAAATTCTAAATTTATTTAAAACTAATTCTTAAAGAATTTCAAAACAGGAGGAAATTCTTCCAATCTCATTCTATAAGGCCAACATTATCCTGATGCTAGAATTAGACAACAACAACAACAACAACACACACACACACACACAAGAGAAAACCACAAAACCTGGCAGAATGCGTACAGAGTTGCCACTATCAGGAATGGAAGAGTGAAAGGTCATCCATACGTGCAATACAAAGTATCAGTACAATAAAGAGTAAAACCACATGCCACCTCAACAAGGTGCAGATGAAGTATTTATGAAGTCAAGTTTCTCCTCATAATAAATAATAGCCCAAAATAATAGAGGCTATATTTAAAAAAAAAGCTAACAAAATTAAGTGAAGAAAACTAGAAGCCTTCCCTCTATGATCTAAGAACAAGACAAGGGTGATCACTTTCATTACTTTTATTCAATATTGTAATAGAAATACTATCCTGGACAACTGGGCAAGATAAATAACTACAGAGAAAAGAGGGAAGAGAGGGTCAAATGGTTATTTTGTTCCTGTAACATGAAGAGATCAAAAGATTTCTTTAAAAAAACTATTACAATTAAGGAATGAATTAGAAAAGTTCAGAATGGAAAAGCAATACAAAATAGCATTTTTGTAGTGAAAAATAATTATCTGAAATAAAAAATAATAATAGTTCATATATTATAATAAAAGGCCTAGGGATATTTTTAATAAAAAGAGATGAAAGATATTTATAATAAAAGCCATAAATATTGTTTAAAAAAATTGAACAAAATATATTCTGTGCTCATCAGGAGGAACAATTAGTGTCGTTAAATGTCCACACTATGGTACTCCAGAGGGGCTATTTGTATCCAGGTATTTTTATTTTGAGCCAGCTATTCAGGTGACCTTTCGAGTCACATTGTTTCAATAGCGTACAGTTGTGCGCAATGAGAAATGTTACCGAAACACATCAAAATTTCATTCCTAAGCAATTTTCATTGCACGCAGCCATTGGCAGACGTGCCTTTCTGGAGGAGGTTTGGTATCAGGGCTTGGAGGTCTCCGCCTGGATTCAGTGACGAAAAGAAACTCCAGGACCTGCTATTTTCTGCAAGAACCTCTTGAAGGCCCCAAGGCCTACTCAGAATCTGTAAATCCCGACGTGGTTACACAGAACAAATGTGGCTCCGCCATCCACTCGAGAAGAGATGGGGTGGAAGTAACTGTTCATGAGGCTGGGAGCTGGCAAGAGGCTGAGCAGCACTGGCCTAAAGAGTCAGAGAGCAGGTCAGGAGGGGCTCCAGCTCCCACTGAGCAGGCTTGGATCCTTACGACGTTGGGGCTGCCATTTCTTCAGCCTCCTCATTGACCAAAGCAAATTGCTAAATTTGGGTGTGTTTGCTAAACCTGGTTGAAAGTTTACAACCTGTAAACATTACATTTACAAAGTTACACGTCAAAATTTTCAATATCATTTCCAATTTAATATGAAAAAATTAAATGTCCAATAGACATAAAGTGATTTACAGATTCAAAGCCATCCCTACTGAAATGAAAATTATATTCCTGGGAAAAATTCAAATATTTATATGAAAATACAAGAATCTCAAACAAGCAAGGCCATCTTGAGAATATAAACAAAACAGGAAATGTTATAGCATATAACTTCAAAATACGGCACACATGTCATCATCAAAACGATTAATATAAGGACAGACACACAGGCCAACGGGATAGAACAGAAAGCCGTAATGTACCACAAGGCACCTACAGCAAACTGGTGTTTGATAAAGGTATGAGACACACCTTGGAGAAACGGCGTTTTTTTCAATTGATAGCAATAGAAGAAATGGTTACCAAATGCAGAAGAAATTATAGAGTCTTATCTTTCATCACTGATAAGAATCATATCAAAAGGATTAAAGATTTAATTGAAAACCTGAAATTTTAAAACTGTTAGAAGAAAAATGAAGAAAAAATACTTATCTATATTGGAATAGGCAAGTATTTTTGTCGGAGAACTAAACACAGAAAACAAATTTTAAAAATGAAGAAATTAGGCTACATTAAATGAAATGCTTTTGCACAGCTAAAGTGAAAGAAGAGATAACCTACAGAAATGAAGGAAAAAAATCAAACTATATTTTGACAATTGATATTCAGAACATTCACACTCGATCTTAGCCAAAAGACATAGAAGCAATACAGAATGTATAGAAAACTCCAAAACTCAATACCAAAACCCTCTAACTATAAACTGATTCAGCCACTATGGAAAGCAGTATGGAGATTCCTCAAAAAACTGAAAATAAATATTCCATCTGATCCAGAGATACCTCTTCCGGATAGCCTTCCAAGTGTTAAAAGAAACACATAGCAGAGATGCATGTATACGCGTGTTTAAGAGGCACAACTAACAACAGCTAAAACGTGAAAGATGGTGAAGTAACCATCAAGAGATGAACTCATACAAACAAAATGTAGAATATGTACATGAAAAAGTACTACTTTTTCACAAGGCCAGCACTTGTGGGTAAATTGTCATAATTTGACATGGTCATGCTAAGTGAAGTGAGTCAAACAGAAAAGGATAAATATCACGTGGTTTCTCTGAGAAACCAAGAACAAAGGTATTTTACAGAACCAAGTGGGTGTGATAGTGGGCGTTAGAGAGGATGGGGAGGGTGCAGGAGCCAAATATGGGAAGGGGTGTTATTGTAATAATGATGTGATTATATATCATAATATCCAAAATATCCTAGTTCATTTTAACCATTATGTATAACTTATATAATATTAAAAATGTGGGAAAACCTTATTTAAAAAGGAGCTAAAACATGAAAACATAATTTCTCCAAAGAAGACATAAGAACACGTTCACGTAGCAAAAAGATGTGAAAAGTGCTTGTTAATATTACTAATCATGAAAATCAGATCAAAATTACAATGAGTTATCTGTCACCTTACCAGTGGCCGTTTGCAAAATAAAACAAAGCTAAAATAAAGACAAGTGCTTGCCAAGGATTGGTAAAGAGGGAGCACGTGCACACTGGTTATTTGGAAGTATATTAATGTGCCCACTATGAAAACAACATATCGCCTCCTCAGAAAGGTAAAAACTGAATTTCTGTATTGTGATAATGCTATAATTTGGATATAGAGTGCTTCACACAGCCTCACATTTTTGGATATAGAGGAATAATTTGGGGCCATGTGCGGTTGGGAAGATGTGTATGATGTTTGGACTTAATCTGGAGGGATTCTGTCAACTTCTTAGGACTGAATGTGCCCAGGGCAGAGCTTTAAGGTATTAGTTACTGACTAGTGAGCCAGAAAGCGATGCAGAGGCACCCATGCTGGGTGTGGGAGCCCCAACTGACAGCCTAAACTAAGTAAAGGAAGAAGAAAGCTTGTTACAGATTCTTCTGGGAAAGCTCCATCCTTGCCTGAATCTCCAGACATCAGCTTGGCTGCTTCACTTCATTGGAAGGATGTATCTGTGATGGGGTGAGCAGGTCTGAAGCCTCGGCCAGGTGCTTCCAGGGTTCCTAGTTGCCCATGAGTTGACTGTGTGAGACCTTGTGAAACTGTGAGCTAAAGAAATCTTTCCTCCTTTAAATTGTGGCTGATGATGGGTATTTTGTCCAATGAAGAAGTAATTAAGATAGATAGTTAAGATGTTAAATGTCCAATGAAAGCCATCATTTTTGCACATAGTGTCTTTTGTTACTGGGAAGTGGTGACAGTAGACAAGTGAAAAAAAGGTATGCTCTTGCGGTCATGCTGTTGAAGGAGGTATTGGGAACTCAGCCACTTCCTTCTTGATTCTGCTTTTTGGTCTCCTTGCTCTGAGCACCTTTGCCCCACAGTGTGCTCCTTTCCAGAATGTTCTGCGTCACTACAGACCTTCCCCGCACAACTCAGTACCCCAAAATCACAAAAACCTGGAGCCATGCGACCTTATGTTGAAATCATTGAAAAAATGAGCCAGACTAAAGCTTTCCTCACTTTAAGTTGCTTGTCTCAGATACTACACCACAAATCCAGGGACCTCTTGTGCAACTGACGTCACAGTCCAGCTTTGGGGCACACAGTCAAGGGAAGTAAAAGAACATGTCTTACAACTGTACTCTCGTGTTTATGGCAGGGCTACTCACACAGAACATTAAGTGTTCATCAAATGATGAATAAATTTAAAGTTTTCAGATAAGTAAAAGGAATAAAATTACGTTTTTTTCCACAGCATGGATGGGACTGAAAACCACTGTAAAATAATCAGCTAATTACAGAAACCCAAGACCTCACACTCTCATTCACATGAGAAATCTGGAAAGGTTAAATCTTGAAAGGTTTCAGAGTGCAGGTTACCAGACATAGGGGAAATATGGCAGAAGTAGGAACTGAGTCTGTGGGTAATGAGGAATCATTATACAGAAGTTAGAAGTTCTGGTTAACTATTGTGCAATAGGATGATTATGGATAATAATGTATATGCTGTACATTTCAAAAAGCCTGAAGAAAGTATTTTGAAAAATTTTACCATAATTTTGTTTGAGAAATAAATATATATATATATTAGTTTGAACATTACATATGTATATCTTGATTTAAGCACTACATAATATTGTGTGTATTTAAATATCACAATACAACCTATTAATGTGTACACTTTTTATGATTTGTTGTACCACTTAAAATTAAATTTAAAAAACTTATCATATACGATTATCACATTGCATTAATGTTTTACTTCTACTAAATATTAGTCAATGCTATCTAGCTCCCAAAAATAACTTGATTGACTTTGTGTTACAGTTTGGATCTGGAATGTCCTTGAAAGCCTCATGTATCCAGAAGATAATTGGATCACAGTGGTTATTTGAATCCAGTGGATTATTCTGTTGGCAATTTCACATGCTGTTTAGAGGCATGACCTCCTTGGAGGAAATAGATCCTGGACTGCTGGGGGTGCGACCTGGAAGGATATATCTTAGCCCCTAGCTTCTCCCCAATCCCTGTGCACCCCGTGGTCTTGCTGGGCGCCGCTTTCTTGCTCTTAAGCCCTCTGCTAGGAACTCTGCCTTTGCCATGCGATCATGAACAGAAGGTTGTCTGCACTATGAGTTTAAACAAACATTCTCCTTAACTTGTAGATATTGTTTATTCCCATTTGAGCTAGAAAATGAGTAAGATACTCATGTTTTTTTAAATATTTACTCTTTAGGACAAAATACAAGAATAAAGAGATCTTCATTATCTTTTCCCAGTTTTCTTCGGTTTTTATGAGTATTAATTTAATGATATATTCATAATACCTACTCTGTATCAGGTACCAGTCTTGGTTTTAGGATTTAAAGGTGAAAAGTTGATTTTTTTTTTTTTTTTGTGGGTATTAGAGTACATTGTCAACTTGATTTCCATTGGGGTCTAGCTGAGGAAACACGGGAGCACATTCTCGGGTTTGCAGGGTGGAAGATGGTGACTTGCCTTGAGATATGCTTCCCTTTCTTTCTCCTTTCTTTCTTGAACTCTCTCCCTGCTTTTCTTCCCAGTCTCCTGATGTTTACTTGACTGTCAGTCTAATTTCTCCCAGAAACTGCCCTGATAATCATTCTGTACTGATGTCAGATGGGGAACTGAATTCCTGCAACTGGGTGTTGACTATTATGTCGAAGCCAGGAGAAAATGAATATAGCTTGTTCCATTTCCACATTCTTCAGGGGAAAAGAAATAGCTTTAAAGCTAACCAACAGGCTTTTAAGGAAAAAAAAAAAGTAAAACACATATTAACACTTAAGTGGAAAGACAGCCTCCTCCTGGTGGGAATGACCCCTCAAAGTTGTTGAGGTATAATATTCATGTTTAATGAAGAAAACTAGTGGCTAAAACAAAAGGCAGAAAGAAAGGGAAGTAACGGGAAAGTTAGAATTGTGTTAAGACAGATCTTGCTTGTTATAAAAGAGTTTAGATCTTATGCAAAGGCAAGAGAAAACCATTAGACATTTTAGAAGAGACAGTGAGAATGGAAATTTATCCAATCTAATTTGTCCAACACAGGGCTGAAAGAAAACCAGGCACATGAAATGACTCCTGAAAACTTCAGAAAAATCTTAGATATCCCTGTTAGTCCTCTTGGAAAAATCACAATGCTCATTACTGAATTTCCTAAATAACTAGTGACGAATTTTAGTTTTCAGAATACGTTAACATCACTTTCTGGCCCACACTTTGGAAAATAGTTCTATAGAAAAACTATTAATAACACAGCATTCGAAGCACCTGCCTAGCATGGAGAAAGCTCTGAATTCGATCCTCCAGCATCACATAAAGTGGGTGTGGTTGTACACAACAGTAATCCTAGAATTTGGGAGGCTGAAGGCAGGCAGACTGCCATGAGTTCAAGGCTAGCCTGTGCTACATAGTGAGTTCAGGACCAGTCCATACTACAGAGAGAAATTTTGTCTCAGAAACAAACAAACAAACAAACAAAACAAAACAAGATTAGTATAATTTAACAGTACAGCATCACTGGTATTTTCTTGCTTTGTGTACAACTTCCTGTAACTACTAATTTTAAATTTGTGAAATGGTACATTCATTATAGGAACAGAGCTGATATCCATTAGATACATCCTTACACATTCATGGCATAATGCAATAAACACTTTTTAAGTCAGGAATGGGAAATTTTCACTATAACATATATTATAACTCATACATCCTCTTGGGTAGCTTTGACATTAAATACGAAAAAAGTAGTCATTTTCCTAAGGATGTCCAGTATTAGAAAGTTAGGATGATTTTAATTACACTTCATCAGCAGGACAGGTTTACCTGTGTGAATCTTCATGTGAAATGCATACAAATCCTGGAACATCACCTATGAATTTAAATCAGAAAGCTCATCAACTTCTGTTGGCAAGGTGAAAGATAAAAGCCACCGAAGGTCCTTTCCAGCCTCTGTCTCTAATGATAAACAGCATTAACTGCTTCTGTAGACACTAATGCTGCTATCTTGGGAACACAGGCAGCTACCATGAGAACTTTACAGCTTTACTGATCATACTTTTGTTTGTTGCAAAAAGCAAAATAAAATCTCAACAAAGAAGCAATAAATATTAGCATTTATGAACAAAAGGTCACATAAATATGTAGATCTCTAAATATGCAAGGTATTCTTCATTACCCAAACATCATGTTTACTGTTATAAGCACTTTTCGCAGGTAAAAAAAAAGTTTGAAATGAAGAATATATAATATGAAACCCAGATGTTTTCTCTTACAATTTAATACATAGCAATTTTCATTTAAAGTATGAAGAGATTAATAAACAATTTAATGATGTGAAGTATTTTTTCTTAACGAATATTCAGTAAAAATTGGTATTTCAAATTAAAGAAAGACAAAAATTTCAGTTCATTTAAAATCTTGTTTTTGTGGCTTTCTATCTTGAATGTAAGCATGCATTTGAAATTCTATTTTTTAACTTAGAAAAAAACAATATTTATTTTAAATACAATTTAAAATATTGCTTATTAAATTCAAGTAATATATGCCATGGTTCTGATATTTAATATAGGGATAGTCAAACATTTGCCTCTCTTATATGATAATATTTATCAGCTGTCATAGCACATCTCAATTAAGAAAACATCCATGTATCTCAAATAGTGAACTATTAAATGTATCTTTCTTAAAAATTCATGTGATTATAAAATTAGTTTATTATTCAGATTTATTATTATTTAAGCCTTAATATTGCATTTAAAGTTCTTTGAATAATTTCTTTTATGCTAAATGAATTATCTTTGTAGAACTGTTTTTTGTGTTACATTTCTAAGCTGTTTTACCCTATTTTTTAATCCTCTGCTACATTTCCAATGAGATTAATGAAATGATAGATTCACTACTTTAAATTAATCAACCAATTAGTTACCTCTCCAGCCAATTATACAAAAATCTTGTCTCATGGTCTCTGCTGTACGATAGCATTAGAATTTGCTGCACGATTACTTCAGTTACCAGATCTCATTGGGATGTAGTTAATATCATTACGTTAAATCTCAAGGGCTGTAAAATGGCATGCCTGCAACTGGAAAGACATGTGTGACCCACTACTATGTGCCCTCTAAAAGCAAATGAAAAGCAGAGTCTCAATACCTGTTCCATAAAGTTTTTGTGAAATCATTTTAGGTAATAAAAAGAAAACTAGCATAAAACTTAAACTAATGTTTGACTGTTGTGGTTTGGATCTGGAGTGGCCCCCAAAGCTTTATGCATCTGTGGATACTGCACAAGTTTGGGAAGTGGATCTGGCTGCAAGGGGTGAATACTTGGGATACCAGTGGTACTGGTCCCAGCATTTCTCCCAGACTGGGCTTGGCCCTCCCTGCTGTGAGGATTTCTGTCTTTGTAGCTCTGCATACAGCTACAGCCCCACCATATGATTCCACTATTCCCCAGCTACCCACCTGTGAATGGACTCAGACCTTCTGAAGCTGTGAGTTAAAATAAAGCTTTCCTCCCCTGAACTTAAGGATGCCAGGTACTGAGTCACCTTGAGAAGGAAGCAACTAAGACAGTGGCTATGAGCTATCATGCTTACTTAGGTAGCTTTAAATGTGAATGCTGAGACAAACACAGTAACAAATAACAGCAAACACATCACTTCAGATGCAAATACAATGTAATGCAGGGATGTTATAAAATTGCCTGGATTTTGTGGTACTGGAATGTTTATAGTGAGAAGGGTTTATGATACTGAGCATTATGAGGAAAGGAATTGGGAAACAGTTTTTAAATAGTTTTTACTAAATCAAGGAAAGGGAGGGTATTTTGTATATTCTTGAATAATAAAACTGAAATGCTAATAAAGCTGAAATCATCTGACCTGTATCCCAATTTAAAATATGTTTACTTACGGTTTACATTACTATTTTTAATTCTCTTATTCTTTCATGTACTACCTGACATCTGAAAACACAATGAAGTTGTATTTATTAAGAAGAACAAAAAGGTAAGAACAAGGAAGAGGAAAAGAGAAGCTATGCTCTGAAAAGAAATTTAATTGCAGTAAAATCAATTCGGCTTCAAATACTAACTATATATCATATGATAGTATCAATTTCTCACATACGTTACTGCTCTCAACTTTCCTTTTTTCATTGAAAATGTGTATAAGATGTCTAACTTAAAGTGTTATGTAGAGAATAAGAAAATATGCATTAATGCATATAGTAATCTGTTTTGGCACACAGTAATCTCTCAAAGTGTAGTGAATGATTGAGCTCATGGCTACTTGATGTTTTTATTTGATGAAGCAGCAAAAATCTAAGAGTATAAAACTAATGAATTTGAAATGCCATTGTAGCACTAAATAAATTTTCTAATATTAGATTTCAAAATACATGGATATCCTAAAAATAGATCTAAATACCTGTATAGTGAAATCCAACTGAACTTATTCACTAGGTAGTTAAAATAGTCACCAGATAACCTTTTGAAATTAGGTGTGCCTATGCATAAATTTCTATCACAGTAGGTGTAATTTTGCACTTAATATTACTAATACTATTCTATTCTCTGTATATATACATACAGACATATATGTACACACACATATTATGAACATATTCTCTTCAAGACATATTTGCATTTCAACATTCCTTTTTAGGCAAGATAATAACTTCCCTGTTTTTTTAAGTCAAAATATTTCCTTCACTCTATATTGTTATATATTGTCAAATATTTTGGGATTTCTTTAAATATTGTTTTCCTTAAAGACCTTGGCTAGTTCCAGGGTAATTTCCTTTAGTCTCACTGTATATATTAATTCTTGCTTGGAATAGAAACACTGGGAGATTTATCGGAATTTAGGAACAATTAATGAACTACCCAGGCACTTTTCTCTGCCTCTTTAAATTTCTGTTTTTTTGTAGCCTCACAAATTCACAGATTAAGTGAAGGAGCATAATATTGAGTCCAGACAACATGGTTATTGTTTGTTAAAATATTAACGTGCCTGATAGACACAAACGCATATTTTAATAATAATTTTGTTACTTATGCCCAGTTCCCTGTTACTAATCTTTGAAAATTATATAACTATTTCTTGTCAGCTTACATTGCATTAAGTTAGTATGCAACTAGAATGGAGATTTTTATAAACTTCGGCTTTCCTTCTATAATATTTTCTACCCTTAAATATTCACTATTAAACTGATTTAAAAGAAAAAAGCATATGAAGGGACAGATCAAAAAATCTGAAAATGTTATTTCTTTACATCAGTTATTATTTTATCCAAAAAAGTTGTAGAAACATGTGCTTTTCACCTAGTCTCCTTCTCTTTAGGGTGCTGGAGTTTGGTTGGGAAATGGCCTGCCACCTTCAAACAATGCAGAGGGCGAAACATGGCACATACACCTGAGGGGGGACAAGGCTTCCTTAAGAATGGAATGAGCAGTGCTGACATTCCCATCTTTTCCCATCTTTGTATAAGCAAATTGTCTCCGTGAATATTTAAAATGTGTAATATTTTCTGTGAGAAAGAAATGTGTGGCGTTAATTTTCAAATTTATCATTCCAGAAGACATCTGTGTGTTTGTAAACACAAATAGGTGCAAAAGGCCACAGAAATTTACATTTCACACACACACAGACATATACAATAACTAGTGTCAAATAAGAGATGATATATTTATATACATATGATTTAATCCAATCATCTCTATTTGAAACTAAGTACTTATTCTACTCACTTACTACCAAAGAAAAATTAAGAATTGACTATGAGACAGCCTTTGGAATGGTGTAAGTCCACACAATGCTTAGCCCACAGCCTCTAACCATTTATCGGTGTAATAGCTAAAACACACTTTCAACACCGTAGTTTTCTCTCTTCCTTGTAACCATTGTTGAAGATAAAATTAGATCATCAGAAGCTAGTGGTCTGTGAAGGGCACAAAGCCCCTCTGTCATCATTGAACAATAGTTAGTGATGTATAACACAGAGTCCAGAAACTGAAAAGCTCCACGGTAACCAGAAGCTCTATCCATACATAAAAATCAGTTGAGAAAAGCTTAAGTGGCTGAAAAAACTGGTCCAAAGACATTTTTCCACGGAAGCTAACAAAGTACCAAAACTAATTTTTTGTGCATAACTTAATTGTGTTTTGTACTGCTAAAGTATTTCTGTAAAGTGTTCCACAAACATTCCCAAGATACAAGTCAGGAGAAGATACTAGTTCACTACTCTTCATTCTTTAAAGGACATACTGCCCGTTTTAAGTGGTTTCCAAGAGCAGATATTCAAATCTACACATGTGTTAAATTGTGATTGATACATTTACATTTACACAAAAAATTGTGTCTACTGTGGAAAATTTAGGAACATGTTTGTAGCTATGTCGCCATCTTTACCTTAAATATACTTCTTAATTCAAGTGGCAAGTCTGAAAACAGGAAAGAATAGCACAGTATAGTTACTTGATTCTGATCACACACACACACGCACACACACACATACATATATGATCTTTGTTATACTATATTAGCTTTTTTCAATTACATTAGCCTTTAATAATTTAATTGACCCATTTTGTAAGAAATATTTTTAGACTCTGATTTTATGGGACAGGTATTTTCCTGGGAACAAATAGCATAATGGTAGACATATATAGTTGATACTCTGGTACCTTATAGGTTTGATTTAAAGCTACTATGAAATGATAAAATAATGTTTTAACATTATAGGTGCATTCAGGGTGGATAATTTTACACAAATTTGACACTTAAATTTCCAAGTAAAGTTACGTAACCTAAAAGCTTGTATTTCATTTCTTCTCTCCTTTTCATATCACACATATTTGGCACTAATAAATATGTGTAAAATATGTGTAAAATAAATATTTATGGACCTGAAATAGGAACATAAGACACTTTACTTATGTGTTAGTAGAAAATGAAGGTTGACTTTAAGTAAATGTACATATTGCATTATTCAAATAATATGGTATTAAATTATTCCATCAGAGAGTGCATGAATATTCAAATAATTTCTTAATTTTGATTACATTTCAAAATTACATTCATCATTAATAAGGAACATCAATTTATGGTACATGTGCCGCTTTAACACAGAATGTATTCACTTTGAAATATCAATTGAAAATAATATTATCATACCACATTTTTGAAAAACCAATCACATCATTACCAAGAGTAAGTATAATTCTAGTTAATTCAAGGTCCACTTCAAACGAAGCACTAGTAGTAAGATAAGGTTGTTATTTTTGGAGTGAAATATTACAACTATTTAAAAAAATATCTAAAGTTCACCTTCAAACATAAGGAAGCATAAAATAAATGAGTACTCTTGAACAACAGACTGGCAATATTAATTCTGTAGAGAAATGACATGACAATCACACAGTAAAAGTGAAGTTTTATTGACTTTGAAAATTCTTTATAAAACACAAGCATTTTAAGGTATTTACAGAAAATGCTTCATTTGTCAATTTTGTCTGAACTAAATATACAAGAACTTTGAATCTTATTTATACAATATGGTGATTATTTTTCTCTTGTGACTTACTTTTTCAGATAAAAGTCTTAAACGCGTTCCTTTCAAAAATTATAAATGAAAAATTACCACAAACAATATGCCTAACAAAAGAACATTCTGACGGCATTGTCATATTTATTACAAAACTCTTGGTTCACTGCGTTTTGGCATTTTGTACAACTGGTTCTGACAGTGATTAACATGGTTTGGGCTTCTGCAGTTTCACCCAAGAGAAATAAAACACCAAAATCTCTGCAGGTGTGTAATGGGCCAGAGATTTACAATCTGTTCTGCAAAGTCAGACTTCAAGGAATTGACAAAATCTAAAGTTTGCAATGCTTCCATCATCACTATTGTTTAAGGTATTTTTTCACATTTCAAAAGAGACTACATGAAGATTTCATATCTGATTTGACGTCTGTCGGTCTTTCACATGACACATTTCACTCCACATCTGCACATTCCAGATAAACAGGCAGCATCTATGTGAAGCAGCAAACTAAATAATTAAGTATTTACTTGTACTTCCAAGATGACTTCCCTTGTCTGAAGTATGTTGAATCACTTAACTGATGTTAAAGACTCCTTGGGAAGTACCAGCGTAATTACCAAGTGACAATCAGACCGCTGCACCTGGACTATGGCAGCCGCAGGACAAGTGTCCATAATTGCTTGCATGATTGCTTGGTGTGAACCTAATATAAAACCTGACCAATTAGGGTCAGAATGCACATGATAATTTCAATTATAGGAATGTGCATCTTCCTGAGAGTTGTTTACACGGAAAGTTCAAACAGTGCTTTTTAAAAAATTTTTAGATGTAAGAATTCAACCATTTTGTAGATATTCAGGTCTGCGTGTTTGATATACACTGCAAATTATTCTATCTTTTAGGATCCTTTCCTCCTATTTTTTCCAACATCATTTCTATTGCTTACCATTCTAAAAGTAAATAAGCAAAAAATATTCTAAAGAGGTATCATCTAAATAATATTTTCTGTGTAAAATCAGTAGTGGATAATTTTCTTTAATCTACGATTCTGCTCACAATTTTAATGAAAGCATCTGTCAATCATTCTGTTATCCAAGGCTGTCCATTGCTAACAGAATAAAATAAATTTAATAATGGCTCAATATATTTAGTCAATTTAACCAGCAACCGTTTTGATCACTATAGTATTTTCCCTGAAGTATGGTTCTCTTTACCTCAAGTACATTTGTTGAAAATTGCCAAGGTCACAGATGCACACATTAGCTATATCAGGAAGGGCAGCCATGAGAAAAGCCCTCTTCCACAAAGCTGACTGCAGCCTTCAATTCAACATTCCTTAGTCTCTCAACAACCTTGCTTTATAAAGGAAGTATTCTTTAAAAAAAAAAAAAAGTTTCTTCGATATTCTTGATCAACAAAAAAATCTAACTATGACCATTTTTTAAAATCTAAATGCCACTCATCATGTATGTCAAAGCTGCCTTTCTTTAGGATAGAAATAGAAATAAATATATGCATTTATTAAATCATTATTAAAACATGAATGAAAAATCCAGTTAAAATGTGCCCACAGCATTTGCACAATGATACTGCGTCATGTACCAACACTACAGAATCCTAGGCTTATTTCTCATTCATTTCTTTTTGATTTTGTTGTAGGAACAAGCAGACAATCCAGAACAAGCCTCTGAACCACAAGGGTAACTTCTTCATCTCCGTTTCCTGACTGAAGTTATTGCATCTGTCTGTGAGGGTGCTTTGGCAAGTTCCAATCAATCATGTGAACCTGAAGCCACAGTTGACCTAACTGAACTTGAACCTGTTGTAACATTTTATTACAAGCATTGGAAGCTGTAATAGCTCATTGTTTTGAAGTAAGTAAAAATTGGGCATTTTAAATTGATAAATCATCATTTAGTAGTGAAGCTAATTTTGAGGCTCTGATGTGCTTTAATCTCTCATTCTGTTTGCCATGCTGTGACAGAAACGCTGAGGCATCTGAAGGTTACAAACAATGCTCACTAATAACGAGCTCTTAAGTCCTTGCGGGTTTCACTTTGATGGATATCCATAGTGTTTCTCCATGACATAATTCTACTGAGAAAAAAAAAAGTCTGGAAAACACAGCTTGTACTTTCACCTTCAAACACAACAAGCATTATTTTTAAAAGAAAGATAAACTAAAAATGAGAACTAAATGTCCATTTTCATCATATTCCCATTATCCTTAGTATGGCATTGCAGATTTAATTGGAAAAAGGAAAGATGCTTATAGAAACCAACGACTTGATATAGGGGAGTGCTTCTCTGGAGTACATGGCATTAAAATCTATTCTTTTAATTATAAAGCTACAATAATGCTGTAATGAGTCAAATTCAGCACGTGCTTGCTCTGAAGCATCCATTTCTCTAAATACATCTTCACAAAAATAAACCTCCACGTTTTAGTATCCATTTTGTTGAAGAGATTGTGTACAGTCCCAAGAACCTCTGTCGCCTTCGAGCATTACCTGGTATGTCCTCCTGCAGTTAAAAGGTAATGCAGAACAAAAACAATGAAAGATACAACACATAAAGCCTCTCCCAAATATTGACCTGTTCACATAAAAATATGGAATCACAGTGTCACAGTCCTTTGTCTAATAAATAGTATAAAAAGATGTGTTAATTTGTGCATTTTTTGTGCAAAGGATAAATTGGGTTTTCAAATAAAAACTAAAAAGTTGTTAGCACTGCAACATACAGGTTTCTTGGAGTGTTTGGGAATTTAAATTCTAGTGCAGTACCACATGAAATGCTATATGATAAATCTATGAGTATTTTAATCAGAAGTTATCATTCTGTGTGCATTATTTCTTATTTTCATGAACTTGTTTGCAGATTTGAATACAAAATTACCTCACTGGTTTAACTCTGACCAATGATGGCTTCAGGAACGTATATATGTTAGATGTATTATTTAATTATACTCACATTATAAAATGACCTCTTGGAAATCCAAACAGAAGCAAGGTTATATTTGGAAATTGTGGGTGAGACGAATGTAGAACCTCATTATTCTCAGTACAACATGACATCTCTACCCTCTCTGCAGTGTTGTGAAGCTTAGAGAATTCATGGACACAGTAGTGAAAAAAGAGTCTTAGCAAGACTTTGGTTATTCAGCAGAAAACTGATGTTGTGTCTCTCATTTGAAAATACAGACTTTATACCAAGTCACCATAATATTTACTAAAAGTATTCATCAAACTTAATAGAGCTGGTCTAAGAAATTTCCTATGAAAAGGTCACACTCAAATATATATATGAATTTTATGTCTTTTTTATCTATGTATTTTGTGTCTTTGTCTCAACAGACATGTGATATAAGAAAATACCCAAGAAAACCCTAATACATGACAAAAAACACTTTTAAACATATACAATATAAAAATACACTAATTATACAAGCAAACAAGATAAACTTCAAGTCTGCATATGTTTTAAAATGAGAATGTAGATCAAAACGTTCTTCCCCTTTCCCAACAATCTGCAGCTCATTATTTAAAGGACTGTAATGCTGATTTATAGACGAGCATATAGAGAAGTTATCAAGGACAGTCTTTCATTAGGTTTCGGAAAAGTAGTTTCTAAATATATGCATGTCACTTTAATGAAAAGAGTGATGATAGCAATTTCTAAATGACCTACAGATGTGTTTATGTAGCACCTGCCTATCTCTATTGGGCAAATTTTTCATTTAATTTCAGACACTTCACATGGGGAGTGTAGGCAATTGCAGATACAGTTATTTGATTATACATATGATGAAATCTCACAATTTTCTCTAAAAAGAAGACGTTTATAAAATTACATCAGTGGCTATCTTGAAAGGTAGAAAAGTGACTTCCGCATTTATTTCAAAAGGTAGTATGAAGAAAAGTAGAACTGTTTGGAGACACTCCACCTGCTTTAGAAATCATGCAGCTATCACTGTACTGGGGAACATCTGGTTTTAAGAAGGTGAGATGTAATTACTGTAGGGAGATCTGAGATTTTCCATATGCCTAATCTCATTGGACAGGCCCTGTAATTTGCTGGAGGTGCAAACAAAAGTTGTATGGTCTTAATTGTTTTTGAAAACTGTTCCCAAGCCTGATGCTTCTAAAAAATCCTAAGTAGGGTGGTAACTAATGAAGAGTTCTATTTAAGAATCCTTGATAGCTGCAATGCAGAATATTTTAGCACCCTTTAAAATATAGTATATATGTTCTTGAGTTCTTAAGTCACATGGTAAATTTGGGTGGTTATCCACAGAAAATTCACAAAGAAGAGTTCAATGAAAGTAACTTCCAAAAAATGACTGTGTCCTCTGTCTCCACCTATATCCAAGCATACATTTGTAATCGTTTTTTTTTTTTTTTTCTAAAGTGGGATTTTTAAGAAGTAAGATGGGGGTTGAAGGAATGGCACAGCGTTTAAAGCCTTGAAAGTGTAAGGTCTTGAGTTTGATTCCCCAGCACCCAATAAAGCTGGGTATGGTGGTGCACGCCTGTAATTCCAGAACTCAGGAGGCTGAGGCAGGAGGATTACCATGAGTTCAAGGCCAGCCTGGGCTACATAGTGAGTTCAAGACCAACCTGGGCTACAGAGGGAGACCACGCCCCCCCCCCCCCCCCAAATAAGGTGGTGGCATTTGTCATTATCTCCAATTCCTTTGCTGACTGAAAGTAGGAGGTATTAACATTTTTTTGGATTAAAGCATTGCTTTAAGATGAAAGAAATTTGGATCACAGAGGGAAAAAATCTTGTTATGAAATTCTTCACTCAGGTTGAATTATTAGATCATGGAGAAGAAAAGAAACATCTCTTATGGTGAAAAACTGAAACTGAGGATGTCATTTGCTCTGAATGAACCATGGCAGGACCATTGTTATGGACTACACTCTCCATTCAGTAATTATTCAATGCTGTTATTTACTTATTTAGAAAACCATTAGGCTGTGTTATCCCTTGAAGTTCAGGGTTCAACTTCAGCAAATGAAAACCCAATGTAATCATCAAAAGGAAACAGAGGTTTTATCAACTCATTCTAACTAATCAAATGCTTTCTCTGCCTTCTTTTAGTGAAAACCTTAAAGGAGCCACCAACTCTTGCTCTTTCTGGGATGAACTAAAGTGTTTGCCATCAATGCTGCCCAGCTCAGAAATGATTAAAGTCTCAAGCTCTTTAAATATCTGATGTTTCTGGACTTATTTGTAATATTACTTACCAAAGACTACGCTCTATTCTGGCTCCTCAAGATAACACTGGCTGCGGCATAAGTTGTTTTTGCTTGTGTTTTATGGTTTAGACATAATTGTTAATGACACAGTGTGTGGGGGGGGCGGGGGGCAGTATGGAGCAAACCTGCAGGTGGCAGTGTAAGCTAAGGTGAGGGCAGAATTAGTGTGAGCAAGAACAGGTTCAGAAAAACAAACAAACAAACAAACAAACAAACAAAAAAGACGGGCCTGTAAGAATATTCTGGTAAAGCTTGAATGAAATGTACTAGATGATTGGAGAGGCCATTAACAATACGGTCTGAAATGGAAACAGATTTGTACAAATTGGGAGGTAAGATCAACAGAACATGCTGATGACTCTGATTCATTGATTTGTAGAAAGTAAGGTAGATTCATTTAGCTTATTGTAAATGATGGCTTCAGAAAGATTCAAGGGAGTGCCAATTTAGAAGAAAATATGCCAAACTCAAATTTTAGTTATATCAAGTTTCAAGTGTCCAAATACATTACAATTGATAACTTTTTGTTGACGAGTTATAGATATATCCTCAATAAATTTTGAAAATCTGCATGATAGGTTATATTTATGTTTAACATTAGCAATTTTGTTTCATTTTAAAAGATTTTTTTTCTTTAGGATCTTCGATCCTTTTTTTTTTTTTTTTTTTTTTTTTCAGCACAAGCTGTTTGCCAGGCAGGATAGACAATATTACTAACACCAAGTTTAAAAATAGTAGTTTCAACCAGCCTCTTGCCTATTAGTGGAGTTAGGAGAGTATTAGCTGCTCCATAATTCTCCTCTAAAAATCCATGTTCATAATGCTTCAGAATAAAAGAGAATGAGAAAAAGAAACGTAGTCCAGAGTCCAGATCTAAAGAAAGAGAGCTCTGTGGCATACACTATTTCAAGGGTGTCTTACATCCTATTCTGTATCAATAAAGCTAAGTATTCCAAGAACTCAGAAACAAGCCACTTCTATAGTGTAGTCACTAAAGCACCTATCTTCGCATATCGGATGTTCAAAATATATTGTCATTATTTCTGTTGTATGTCCATTACTCCTGATCTTTGTGTTCCAATATTAGAGTACTTTTTGATAATCTCTAAATTGCTATTTTCAGGGCCAAAGACACAACGTAAGGATACACAGCAAATGCTTTTACATAGACTTGAATTACTTTGAAAATCTCAACAAAGGATAACAAGAATAGACAGAGATTAATCCATTTCTTTTAAAAAGTCCTGCCTTTTTCTTCCAGGGACATATGCTCATTTGCATGATTGAAATATGACATACTGAATTCCTTAGCCCCTTACGCCCTTCTCAGTCAAGCCTAACACCCATGAATCACTGGCAAGTGTAATGAGGCTATAAAAGAAAACACCCTGGCAGAAAGATTGTGCCAGGTCCCTCTGGACTCTTGAGACAATGATTTATATTTGTTTTGGTATGCAAACAACTATTATCACTTTATAACATGTTTTAGAAATAACCAACTGCTACCTTGCAGTTGATATTACACATTAAGTGCAATTCACTATCTGCAAACTTCGTTCCTACTTATATCTTCAATTTTATGTTGAAATCAATGCCTGGTTAACCAGGCACTGAAAAGACTCTTAGATTTAAGCTATCCATTTCTGTGTTACATGTATACTATGTTATTAATTTATAATTAACAGCATGCAGTGAATATGTCTTAATAATGAACATCCCTTGTGGAGGTTACACATAAACAGCTTTTCTAAAATTGGTATTCAATTTCTCTCAAATTTGTTATCAATTTTATTGGCTTTGCAATTTCTTTCTTTGAGTCAATCACTCCTTAAATTGGCTACTTTAATGCATTGTAGCAAATGATTTTCAGAAGTCATTAAGCATAAGAAAATGTACATTCAGCTCACCCAGTCTTAATTGACCTCCCTCACACTTTCCAGAGGCTTTCCTAGACGATCTGTCAGGATTGTCGTTCCACTAAAACCTGAATGCATGGGTTACTTTAAAAGCACCTGCCTTGTTCTGGGTTATGTTATTTCTTTGGAAAAAATGAGAGCATTCTACAGTTGATAAGATTGGACTTAGTTTGGTCAACAAATTCTTAGATATATACATGCAGAAAGCAATTTTCTAACTGTTTACAATGATTATTTTCAAGTGTGATGGTCTCAGTAAATATTAGTCATGTTTTCTGGTACTGTTGATTATCATGGCTTGGAGAGAGATTCTACTAGCAGTCATTGGGTAGAGGCCATGAACTCACAGGACACATAAAGTAATGTCTCACAATAAAGAGTAAGTCTGTTAAAAGATCAATAGAGAATAGGTCGAGATGCCTTAGTTTGTAAAGTCCTGTAAAAAGCATATTTGAAAACCAAACAACCTAGCCACAAAATATGCTATGAAGTCACAGAAATGTGAGGCCATACTCTGTCATGGTCTCCTCTTCCTATTGTGACAGAATGCTTGAGGTCTCCCCATGATGTGACCCATTTTTCCCTTAGTAACATTTTGTCATCTTCCCAATGATAGTTGATGACTTTAAATGATGCAGTCTGTATTTTTGCCATTAATGAATCATTTTCTAGTGAAAAGAATATTCGGTCAATTGATTTAATCAATACGTTCCATGCTCTGGAATGCAAGACCATTGTATTGTGATTAAAGGGAAAGAAGCATAAGATAAATGAATAATATATTTAGGAGTAAGGTAGATGAGGTTAATGTTCTAGCTTTGCTTATTATCAAGTATATGATACCATAGAACTTGAATTTTCCATTGGCAAAATGAAGAAATTGATTATTCCCTAATAAGATGGATGTAATAGTTAAGTAAATCACATATATTTAAAATAGTATTTTAAATTATGTACTCAATAATAAATGCTATTTATCTTGTTTTTGAGAGTTGGTAATGATGGCATGAATGAAAATGATTCTAATAATTAAAGAACGCATATGGTGACTCTTAGGTGTAAGTAAGTTATATAATTTCACGATAGCCAGATAAAAAGAATTCATTTGCCAAACTGACTCAAGGAGACACGTGTGCCAACACTTAAAGTTCAAAATTTCATAAGCTCCTATTTTCTATGTTTGGCCTATTTCTATAACTTACTACAGAAGGTGATCGAAAGTACTAGCAATCCATTTTCAAATTAGGACAATGGTGATTAGATCTTTCTCACTAATTGAGTTTTTCCATAATCTCAGTTGTTTCTGTATCACTACAAAAGTTTGTAAAGCTTATAACAACAAAATGTAAGGTTTTGTCATGGAAAATCCGAAAAAAGAAATTACAAGTATTTTGGTAGGGTTCCTGATCATAGCAACGTTACTAATTCCCAGTTCCTATACCAGCAATGAGTGGCATGTCAGGATATCAATAATCATCTGATTCAATTTGTCTTTATGTGAATTTTTCAGAATTTGAACTAGGAGAAGCTATTCAGAAATGGTCAAGTGGGCTTAATATCTATAATAAAGTAGCTCCAACTTTTGCCTAATGCTTTATTTTCAAAGTCTTCATATAATAGTAAGAGTTGAGTATTACAGTTACAAATTCGAAACTAAATTGAACAGACCTTTAAAAGTACAACATTTGAACCTTCTAAGTCCTATGGTATTTTTATCTCTGCTCAAAAATTTGTAAATTTACCTTACAAAATGACATTGTATATGTTATTCTCTCTTCCAAACCTTATTTTAATAATTATTAAAGACAATAATTTAATATTTTATATTTCTCTTTTTTGGACACAGTTTTATTTTTGTGTCAGAATGGTGCTAATTTCTTTATGTAGCCAAGGCTAGTCTTGAACTTAAGGAGATCCTCTTGCCTTAGTCAGACAAGTGCCAGATTTATAGACACACACCACAAAGCTGATTTTTATGTAGAGCAGAATGGATTCTCCAATACGAACTCCAGAATACAGTCATTTCTAGAACTTAATGGGGGGACAGTAGCAGATAGGGGAGAAGGAGAGGGAATGGGAGGGTCATAAAGAAAGACAGGAAGGGTTTTTAACTATGACATGATGCATATGTGCACAAAATTCTCAAGTTAAAATATTCAAGTTCAATGTTAAAATTATGTATTCCATATATAAATATTAATAAATTGAGAGAAAAATAATCAAGTCCTCACACTTGCTAGGCAGGCCCTTTAACCATGGAATGACATTTCGACCCCTATATTCAGTTTGAAATTCAATTCTCCTCATATTATTCCTTGACATAGAATCTTTAATTGTTCTCTGGCTGTCTTTCCAGAAGTGTGTATTCTAAATGAGCTGGAAATGCTCTGGCATTCCAAGAATTGGTTCATAGTAGGCTTTGGGCTACACAGTGAGACCCTGTCACAAAAAAGTGCTTCTCCATTCTGACATGCCTTTTCTTTCTCTGATTTATTTAATATATTTTCTTGTATTTTTTTCCATGTAAGTTGCCAATCACTCCTCAAAGTCTCTCATGTTGTTCAACTACTCACCCAGGACTCTATCTCCAAACCTTGGGTTGTTGGGATGTTTTTGCCCAATGAGCTCTTTCATTGTGCAAGAACACATTTTGAAGTCATGTATTGAGGGTAAGCATAGCATCTATTGAAATTATGCATGGAAAAAATTTTATATTGCAAATAAAACATGCTTTAAGGAGTACTGTTTTTTAGTGAAAATCAACCATTTCACCTTTGCCTAAGGGCATTCGAGTGTACCACAGCATTTGCACTTATTCCACAGGAGAAGGCCAATCTTCAAATTGTATCAGAGTAACTATCCCAACTCATGTTACAATATCAAGAGCACTAGGGTATCAGTCACCCAGAATTATCTGCCAAGAGAAACAAGTAAGAACTTGGCCATGTCTCTTCTGTTCCTTTCTTCTAGTTCTAAACTGAGTCACAAAAGTATTCCTTTCCTTTTATTTAGCTACTTGCTAAATTATTATTTTCAAGGACAAAACTAATGGGTATACATAAAAGATACTGCATGTAACATCACGACTCAATCTTTTCCCTTTATTTTCATCTCAGTGCTTGCCAACACTAAACTTCTATTGTTTTGTCCTTGAACTATCTTCTGCACCCAAAATATTATACAAATACTATATAAACTCTTGCTAACTAGCTAAAAAAAGAGCCTGCATGAAAATTTCTTGTAGAATTATACTGGGAAAAATTGTACAATTCCTAGGGCTAAAATTTACATATGCAGTCAATGTAACTTGTTTAACCTTAGCAAAAAAAAAAAAAAAGATTTTATTTTCATTCCCCCAGTGTTAGTAATTTTTGTATAATAACATATTTTTAAGCACCCACACCAACAAAAACACATGTACTCACAATTCCTTTCATAATTTTGTGTAGGAATTGAGATTTTGCCAAAAATAGATGATTTAGATGTCATAGTTTCCTATTTTATTTTGTCATTCTTCCTAAGGATAAAAACACTTTTCATTGTGCCAGAAAATTGAATATTATTAGAGGTATGTCTGAGAAAGTTGGCATGTCAAACTAGTACTTTACTTCCTTCCTAGATCATAATCCTGTAGAAATCATAATGGCAAAAAAGTAATATTTGCACTAAGATATAAGTTAGAAAAAATGCATACATACAGACATGAATACACACATGCACATATACACACAAATACATATGTATAAATCAGTGACAATATGTATTGAAATTCAAAAGATAAATATTTTCATTTCTCTTTTAAATAATTAATATATGATTATATGATATAAATAGTCATTTTTTAAAATTACAAAACAAGAATAAATATTATCTAATCCTTCAGTAGCTTCGAGAACACTGATTTTGGAAATAGGACCTAGAATCACTCATACAATAAAAGAAGAAGCAATGAAAATTCTCTTAAGTAAGAAACACATTAACAGAAAATAGGAGTATAACCAAAGAAATTTTGAAATAAATGGTGTTTAGGAAAAGAGCTAAGAAAAAAGAAGCCAAAAATTCCTTACTAAAGACTCTATGATAAAAGTATCTCATTGTGAAAAAAAGAAAAATAATATCAAAAGAAACCATACAGAATTCCATAAATCAAAACATAAAACAGAAACATTTCTCCAAAGCTCTAAAGTCATATGTGTTTATATGTGACTAAAAGGAATGAGGGAGATGGTTGAAAGAAAGAGCAATGGCGGAAGTAAACATGGAAATTACATTAACAATGGTCACATTCATAAAATTCCATTGGCTGGAATTCAGAGGACAGAAAATTGCCTAACTGTGATCCTTGGGAGTTGTGCTGCAGGAGAACGGGATCCTGTGGCCTGCCTCTCTTCAGTTCTAAAGCCACTGACTTCACTTTTCATAAAAGTAGGCTGATCTTTGGAATTCTGGTCAGTGAGATATCCCTTTCTTCTTCAGAAATTATAAGACACAATACATAGAAAGAGTAATATAACCAGTATGACTAGATCGAAACAATGATGGCACAGTACAACATTTTTCTGAAAAATTACTGAGAATTATTTAGAGAATAGATTACTTCTCAATTGATAAAACTCATGTGAATATGTATCCAGCATCGAGGGGTAAATGAAGTTTTAGAAAACAAGACATGTAAAAATCTCATTGTAGCCTAGCTTTACAAACTTCTGCGTGATCTCAGTGTAAAACTGAAACATACTCGGGACATCCGTAGCATGTGTGTAATAGCATTATATCTACTTGAGGAAGAAAATTTCTTATGTAGAAATAAGCCAATCTGCTGAATGCAATGGGCTCAGAAAATATAACAGTGTTTGAGTTAATATGGTAATTCAATTGACTGAAAAATTACAATTCAAATAATAAACTTACAAATATCAAAAGGCCTTGTAATTGGTCAAGATACTGTGTTTGAAGTTTTACTGTCTTGTCATTTTAATGCCGCGTTTGTGTTTCAAATCTATAAGTAAGAAATCTGAGCTAACCTCCTTAGTCATGCTCCCCAAGCAAAACTGTGGGGATGAGTTTTAAGTCTGACTTTTTGATCACCAAACTTTGCAATGCAATAAACATAAAAGAAATTTGTCATTAAACTCCGTTATTAGATAAATATAAACCTGCATTTACCATAGGCCATATTGCAACTACTTTTTCATTTGGATTGACAAGCAATTCTCGAGTTACCCACACGATTTACTTTTAAGTTCAACTGCTTTTGTTCTCTAAACGCGTGTGCCTTTGTGTCACCGCCACAACACACCAGATGGAAACAATACGTGTGGCTTCCACAAGGTTCATCAGACTTTTGTCTTTGTAAGACACAATAAGTTGCTTTAATTATTAACCCTTTAAGAATAGTCATGGTATTGTTCCAGCTGGCTGTGTTGGTGCCTACACATAGTCCCACCCACTCAGGAACTTGAGGTAGAAGCCTCTCAAGTCTGTTGCTCAGCAAGGGTGATCCAGTGTGATCTTGCCTACAAGAGCCTTTGCTCATAGTCCTCTTTGTTTAATCCAAAATACTTCCAAATAATTTAAAAAATTGCTTTAAACTATATCACAACTGTGGGTCACATGTACTATTATATCAAGGCATAAATATCATGATTTTTATCTGTACACACATAAAAATATTCAAAGATTAGCCCAGGTCTATTTAAAGGCAAATTTAAAGAGTCTTTGTACTAAACATTTTAGATTTTTTTAGCGCATGTGTGGGTAAATTCTTTCCACCATGTTTTTAACTAGAGAATAAATATACATGAAAGTCAATAAACCCCTCATTAGGCAAAACTGTCTCTGAACAACCTTTGCATAGTATTTCTTGAAAACATGCAGTCACACCCAGAGAACAACATTCTACTTCTCATTTAAATGTTGCTATGCAAACACAGTCATGCTGAGGTCATAAAAACCTTCCACTAATTTAGAGGTACTTTTCCAAGTTTTCAGGATTTAACACACTTACAGGCAGCTGAGCAATTCCCAGAATCCCACAGCCCTTTCAGTAAACTTTACATATATGAGATGCACACTCTTGTCAGGTCTTGTGCGGGTGGTTTTCCAGAGACTGTGTGTTCCCTGATCAAATTGAGCAGGTGGTTAAATATTCAAGGTCACCTGAGGGACAAAGTTTAATGCAGTTCACAGAACAATAGAGTGAACATAAAAAGGGGAAAAAAAGACAAGATTTTATTCCTTTACTTTAACCTACCTCTTTTTTCAATCTAAGCAGCATCAGATATTTGACTTTATAATACACCATTGCCTATATTTTGTACTTTTTTGATATTCTTACTTGATTGAACAAAGTAAATTCAATTTTAAAATATAAAGCAGTTCCTTCACTATAGTAAGCAGTACAAGCTGCTAAAAACCACCTTGTAACAACAGAAACAGTTTTAACTCAGCAAAGGTAGCATCTTTATTTTAAGCTCAATCTTGCTAAATTTAGAATATGTAACTAAGCGTTGAAAGCCGGGTTCATCAAAGAATCAACAGATTTAAGGCATATATTTATCTAAAGTTCACATAAATTTCCTGAGGAAAGTAGTAAGTCATAAACATGAAAAGGTAAAATCAACCTATTAAATCAAATACGCGGTTCAGCATATTTTGAGTCCTGACTTTAAAATGATTTGAGAAACTTTTTTTCTTGTTCTTTGAAAATACATTCTTTGATCGTAGCAATATTCAAATCCTGTCAGTCTTTCCACACTACCTCATGCTTCAAATTATACCCCTTGGTTTGCATCACCCACCCCTTGTTCCACAAGGAAACATTTTCTCATTTTCGCCACTCACCTTGCAAGTAACTTCCTCTCTGAAAAGGAAGAATTACCTGTTCCTTGAATGGTCCACATTTCTTCCATCCTAATATAAATCAAAAATGACTTCTCTATTCTAGTCCCCAGGCAGCTTCTCAGTACCCTTGAACATGTGCAGCATTCGTCCTCCTGCTCAACTAATCACTGGAAAACCACAGACCTGACTAAGTGGCCCTCCTGCCCAGACTCTACTTCAAGACTGTAGCATTTCTTGAACTTCTGAATTAAATACCTGAATATTTGAAGGACAAGTAATATTTAGGTAAATAATGTTATAGTAATGTCAGGAGTACAAAAAGAATTGAGCACGGAAGTTTTATCTTTCTTCGGGAAGACAAGTAAGTAAAAATATATGATCCAAAAATATGGCAGGATGGTGTACAGGAGTTGGGAGGGAAACAAGGAATAAATCAAGACGTGCAGAGAAGTCACCATTTTGTTCAAATGGATGATAATGAAAGGAATTTGATGTGATATGTTATTTAAAAATAGTTTTATTAACCACTTATATTTACAACGGTAGAAAATCACATAAATATTTAAGTACTTTGCATTGAATTTGTTTTTGAAACACATTGATATGAGAGCACTAAGAAGGTTTTCATATAGATATTACTCTGAGCCTGGTGTGGTGGCACACAGGTGTATTCCCAAACCACCCAAGGGCAGGAGACTGGAGGGTTGTGGTGAGTTTGAGGCCAGCCTGGGCTCCACACTGAGTTCAAGACTATCCTGGTCTAGAGAGTGAGACCGTGTCTCAGGAAAAATAAATAACAAATGGATATTATTTGGGAAATTAATCCCAAACTCAGATTAACATGAAGAATTGAAGGATTACCTTCTTATCTGTTTTAACATGACCTTTTATTGCTTTTCTATATTCATCAGGATGAATATATTCTCTTTCATTTTATTTTTTGAAACAAGGTTTCATTCCGAAGTCCAGGATGGTCCTGAAATCACTATGGAGTCCAGAATGGCCTAGACTTCATGGCAGTCTTCCTGCCTCAGCTTCCCTAGTACTGGAATTAGAGTCACGCACCACCACGCCCAGTTATTATACGGTCCTGGAGGTTTGACCCTGGGCCTTGCACTTTCTAGGCAAGGGCTCTAAGAAATAAGCTATGCCCTCAGCCTGGCATGATTTCATGTTTCCTAGAGTCCCCTGCTTGTTCAATTCTTCATGGCTCATTGTAGGAAAGCCTTGAGTGAACCACTAAACTCTTCCTTGGAAAAACATAATCAAGAAGGTTTTTTTTTTAATGACCCCTAGCTCTCATTAATTTACAATTCTTATTCTACTGTGTATTCCACTAGTGTACTACTGCTCCATGGACTTTAACCAATCTTAATTTAACCTGTACATCGAAAAACTCATGTTGAATTTCATCTTGTTTCTTTGAGTTGAATTAATTACAAAAACAGGAGCAAGTGATATTCGATTGCAAGGCCTCAGGCGGGAAGACAGATCTTGCCTTTCCTATGCCAAAATACTCTCCAAGGTTTGGAAGATTCTGTGTTTTCTATCACTGCTATGAGCAATGACCTACTCTTGGTCTTACCTCTTACCAACAAGTTGTGCTGCTGGTGACATCTAGGGAGCACATTATGAGGTTTATCGCTAAAGTCATATATATATTCTGAATAGTTGAACAAGTAAACTAAAGGAGCAAGCCTCAGAATGCCAGAGAAACATTGCTTACTGTCCCATTGCAAAGATAACTGAAAATACCATTATTGGGAAAGACAGGATAAAGTGAGAATGAACAGTAGAAATACCTAGTTTTCATAATAAAAAACTTGAGAAAAAAATCAATGAATGAGAATATCAGAATCCCTGCAGTATCTATCTTTAGCTTAGGTACCATATTGCAAATTTATTGAGGTATATATAAAAATATGAAGAATGACAGAAATCCAGGGTCAAGAAACGCCACCTTGAGCAAGAAGACAACTCCCTTTCATTTCATTGTTTCACTTATATTTAAACCTCTGGAACTTAAACCTTGTTAAATGCCAAGAGATTGTGTGAAGAGGAAACAATCTCTGATTGCTTAGGACAGCAATTAAAATCCCTGAAAAGAAAATTAAAGAGACCGTTTACGCAATGTGGGTAATGATGGCATTAAGAATGTCTTGATAGAGATTTCCAGAGCCAAATCACTACTAGGTAGCTCAAGAAATGCAGGATTATTGAAAAATTTATGATTCTGAGAGAGTATTGAGTAACTTCGGTTACCACAATAAATGCCTGTGTGCATGTTACAGGGTACTTTTTGATTTGTGTTTAAGATTTAAAAAAAAAAAATTATTGTATCTGTTGCTTTTGAAATCAGCCAAAAATATATACTACCTTTATCAATAATAGTTACTTTTTTCTTTATGTAGAAATTGTAGTATTTACAACAAAGTATGTCAGATACACTGAATAGAGTTAAATGAGCTTTACTAATTTTACACTCCTGGGTATTTATCATTTTTTTAGTTTATAGGTAAAACTCTCACTCTTTAAGCTAAATGCCTACAAAGTAAACCTTCTAGGATTTACATATTTCATGACTGTTATTTTCATACAACTTAGGTCATAATTTTTGACCAGCAATTCACAAACCAGATGGACCCTGTGGGTTTTCTCTATTTTTTCAGAGTTTTCCTCTTTACCTTATTTTTGAAATTTCTTTTAAAAGTACTTTTGGAAATCAATGTCACTAATAAAATCTCATATCCCAGGGTTGGAAGAATGACACAGAAGTTAAAAGTACTTGCCTAGCAAGCATATAGCCTTGAGTTTGATTCCCCAGCACCACATAAACTGGGTGTGGCTGCACACATCTATAATTCCAGTCCTTGGGAGTCTGTTCTGAAGGATTGCCATGAGCCCAGCCATCCCTAGACTACAGAGTAAGTCCCTGTCTCCAAAAATAAACAAACAAACAAAAGAAAAGAAAAAAAGCCTGATATCCCGAGAGTCCAAGAGGCTCACATAAGCTTCCTTGTGATAGGGCAAATGGTTTCTTCTCTAATGTGAGGTCTCACTCAAGCAAGTGAAAGTCTTACCTGATCAAGAAAGCAATCTTTCTTGTAGTGAAAGAATTCTTCCTTTTTGAGGTCTTCAAATTTATAATCATATGTTCCTGCTGTGCATGAACTTAAGGAAACATCAGCTCTTCCTTTCTTGAAAAGTTAAAGTCTGATGGCTTCAGACTAGAGCTGCATCGTTGGTTTTCTTGCTCTCAGGACTTGATACACAAACTACACCTACATCATTAATTCCTTCAGTTTCCAGCTTCCTGCAAATCTTGGGACTTGCCAGTGTATTCCATTGTCTATGACTGCACAATCAATTTCTTGTAAGCCAATCAGTTCTAATCCTGGCCATATATATATTGTGTATGGGATATGGTATATCAACCAGTCATATATTTAAAGCATGCATTTATCAATCTTTAGACATACTTCCTGAGGACAATACTAAGGCATCTGTACACATGGATACAAAGGTACACATCAACAAATACATGCACTAACAATTCCCTTGCAGAATCCTTACAATATACAATTAATTAATGAAGACATCCACATCTAAAATAATTCATATTATCAGATGAAAAGTCAGGCAGCAATTTAACCAGTATAGGTAAAGAGACAGTAAAAAGTGTATCACAAGAGCAAAGGGATGCATTGATTTTTCTCAGATGAAATTTCATAAAAAGTAGACAGCTTTGCGATTGGTTTGGGACAGAATCAGAAGCCACCGGGCATCTGATGACAAGAAAATACTGATAAATGTGTAGAAGAAAATACAGGTATGGGAAAACACCAAACAATGGCAAGCAGTCATTAAAAGTAGATGTGGTAAGACATGATTGAACATTTTCCTCGGTTCACAAACATGCCTGGAAATAGTCCAGCTCAAAGGGTACCTTGCTGGAAGTAAACTGTATTAAAGGCAAAGAGGGAAATGTTTTTACAGCTTCATAATAAAATAGAATTCTCCTTTGCAAGCTTAATAACTTCTCTGAAAATAATCTTGTGGGAGTATCATCGGTGTTCTACCCGTAAGGGACTTTTAATGCATATATCCCATGAGTACTGCAAACCATTATTTAACTTTGTTTTACATAATTTTAACACACACACACACACACACACACACACACACACACACACACACACACACACACAAAATCAGAGTTAGAATCAGGGATAACTTAGGAAGATTTTGAAGTTTTGTGTTCATGCTTCAGTACATTTTATCTCGGGCCTCCTCTCTGCGTTGACTTTACACTTGGGGTTTTATGTCTGCCTGTTGAATTTAGCATGGACAAAACTTCACAGCCTGTACAGCCAAATCATTTGAGTCAGAATTCTAACATGGCTTCATTACTTCTGTACATCATTGATCTTTTTAGTTTGGTTGCTTACGGATAACTTTTGAAATACACATAGTATTTTCGATCTTATTGGGAACACTGTAAATGTTTAGCACCAGATAACACAGGCTCATGTTAGTCCAGTTGGTTTAATACATCCCATAGAGGATTCTCATTGTCTGTTCAGAATTTTGCCTGACTTCTGGTCCCCAACTCCTGCTTCCTAAAATTCATCATTCGTAATATGAGAGCTTTGTTCACCAGTGGTGACATTTGAAAAAACAGTATTTGCTAAAGCTCTTACAGTAGTTTCTCAGAGAAACACAGGAGACAAGAGTCTAGATATACCTTTCAATTGTAGCACTTATGGCCGTAGATCTGATCCACTGGGCCCTTAGTTTACTAACAATTGAAGAGAGAGAGAGAGAGAGAGAGAGAGAGAGAGAGAGAGAGAGAGAGAGAGTGTGTGTGTGTGTGTGTCACTAGCTCTAAGAGTATAGTTGGGTTTTGGAACATACTTACACTAAAATTAAAAATTGTGAGGAACTCATCTAATGACAAATTGGGCCTAGTTTTCAGTTTCTCAATTTTGACTCAAGATTAAACACAGAAGGAGCCTACGTGAGGATTTGATCTCTGCTAGAATTAACCTTATGCAAAAGATGATGGAATTTTGAGTGTAACAGAAAACTAAAAAATAAATATTAAAGTATTTGAAAGATGACAGTGTTTCACATTAGACACATATATTCTTAAGAAATAAAATCATTTTTGTCAGTTATCTGAAAGTTAACAGAAATATTTTATATATTTTTAGGAAGGTTTGAAATGTTGACATATACCCTTAAGCCTTTTTAATTCTCACTTCTCCTTTGAAAATTTATTAACTATCATAAAACTGTCAAATGTCTCAGCCCTCTTTGAAATTATTTCAGTAAATATTTCATAGATACTTAAAAATAAGTAATTTTCTCTGTTTCAGAATTTTTTGAAAAGAACTTTAAATTAAATTGTGAGTCTGAGAGGTTCAACAATTTAAGAACATATTTATATTTTTACTAATTTATTTTTGAGGCTGGGCTTCACTCTGCAGCCCAGGCTGGTCCTGAACTCACTATGGAGCCCAGGCTGGGCTTGGACTCATGGCAATCCTCCTGTCTCAGCCTCTAGTGCTGGGATTACAAGCGTACACCACCATGTCCAGTTAAGGAGGTACTGTGGAATGGAACTCTGGTATTTAACACTTAACAAAGTGCTTTGTGCTAGACAAGGTCTTTAACCACTGAGCCATTCCTCCAGCCCTTTAAGAACATATTTAAAAACTAGTAATAATTCCTTTTAAGTATATTTTTCCATAGCTAAATTATCTTCCCTACGATTTGATACTATAATTTTAACATTTTTATAAAATTTTTATATGAAATAATCTCAAATTGTTTGAAAAGATTAGTAGGAGTGATTTTTAATATTTTTTCTAGATTATCAATTATGAAAAATGTATATTATTGGGGAAAAGTCA
Source organism: Ctenodactylus gundi (assembly GCA_004027205.1). Taxonomy (NCBI): domain Eukaryota; kingdom Metazoa; phylum Chordata; class Mammalia; order Rodentia; family Ctenodactylidae; genus Ctenodactylus; species Ctenodactylus gundi. Next base: position 136,407 of record PVKB01000300.1, on the reverse strand, counting down.
GGATTAACTGACAGTCTATTATTTTTGTACTCTACATTAAGTAATTTTATAAAAATTAAAGTAGCTTATCAAAAATCAAGAAATTCACATTATATTTGATTTAATTCATATATTTTTTTTAAATAATTAATTATTTGTCTTAGTGTATATGGGTTCAAACTGGTAGTTAGTCACTAATGCCTCAATGATTTCTACCATCCTAATCTGTCAACTTTTTTCTTGACTCCCATGACTTGCCATCTTTTTACTAACTTCTATTGATCTGGTAGAAATTTCCTCAATTTGCATATGTTGGATAGCCTCATGTGATTAAGAACAAAGTCAGAGCTTTGAACAGGAATTCAAGAGAAATCATTTATATTTTCATTGCATTCTATGAAATGGTATACGATTTAAGTTTTACTAATACTGGAGACAGCAAATACAATCAATTTCAAAGATTTTACAGGATTTCACCTTTCATATTAGCTTTTACCCTTTGTAATTCATAAATATTTGGGAATACAATCTATAAATATATTTCTTATATTTCTCCTCAAGCTACTTCTTTCATTTTTTCTTCTGCCTCCATTGATGGTTTCTGGCTGAATAAATCATTACTGTGCGAGTTCATAAAGGGATTCTTTCTGAGGCTGTTTTCATCCGTATTCATTAGCTGGTGTCTTCCTGGAGCATACAATAGGATTTTCTCCTTTCTCAATGGAGTCAGTCATTCATTTATTTATATTAGTACGGGCATGAGGATTCTTCTTTTCTTTAAGAGGTCTTGTTGCATAACATCTACTACTTATTTTAATGTTTGAATTATCCTTCGTGTTTATTAGCAAGGCTATGCTTCTTTGAGGCTTTTCATAATTCCTCAACATGATGTTCTAGACTTACTGTTGTTTCTCTTTCCAACCTATAATATATAGGGCATTTCCCCAAAAAGAAATCAATTCCTGGGAATTGAGTATTGCCATTAATTATTAGGTATCTCAATTTTTGAGCATTTAAGATGGGAAACACATGTACACAAACATACCCATATATACAAACATGCACGCACGCACACGCGCGCGCGCACACACACACACACACACCTGTGTCTATACTTATGGTTAAATCAGTATATGTAAATAAACATAAAACATTTAAGCTAGGCATGGCGGAACAAACTTGCAACCAAAGCACTCGGGAAGCTGAGGACTGCCATGAGTTTGAGGCCAGTCTGGGCTAAATAGTGAGTTCAGGACCAACTTGGAATAACAACAAACAAACAAACAAGTAAATAAACAAATAAATAAGAAAATACCTGTAGCACCTTCTCTACTAAGACCTGAACTACTAAATATATCTGTGCTAGGCCCTTCTAAAAGTATTTTTTATTTTTTTAACTGACTGTCCCTTAAAGAAAGAAAAGAAAGGATAAATTGGAAGAAGAAAGAAAAAGATAAAAGCACAGTAGAAAAAGAGTGCAGAGAAGGCAGGCAGGCAGTGGAATATTTACAGGTGCAGAGATGTCAATGAGTCTCATTTTCACAACCTGCATCTTTAAGCAAAATATAACAAAGAACAGAAACTCCTACCACTCACTATTTCATATATATCAAATATTTGAAAGTTCTTTTCTTTTCTTAAAGTCATTGCCAAGACATTTTCTCAACTTTTTTTGTCATTATCTCCATAAAAACAATTTCCTTGAATAACTCTGCATTCCTTATAAGGTTTATGCTCTTTATTTTTTATTATTTTTTATTTTATAGTTCTGTAAAAGTTGTTCTTTCACTGAAGGTGTGATTTATTAGGACGAAGGGATCGTGTTCTTAAATTCAACATCCTGCATTGCAATTGTTACAAGCTGTAAACAGCAGATATCTAGTGCTTCACTGAATTATTTGGTTCTACTTATTTTCAATATTCTTCTTTCTCTTCTCAGGAATATAGGCCTTGATGAAACACATAAAACAATTCTTAAAAACCACTCTGTATTTTATTTTATGTCCAGAATGTAAAAGAGAGAAAAAGGAGAGAGAGAGAGAGAGAGAGAGAGAGAGAGAGAGAGAGAGAGAGAGAGATTAAGCATTTATCTTTATTGGTTTGAGGGGTTAGGAAGAAAATTAAGTTCTTAGATAAATCCCATGTAAAATTCTTTAAAATACCCAAATAATTTAGTGAAATGTCATTTGTTTCAGATTTATCTTAGAGCCACATTTATCTATGCAGATCAAAATGAATAGCAATAATATATTTCATCTGTGTACACAGAACTTCCCAAGCTAAAGATTTGTATACATCTTTGTTCAAAGGTTAAATGTTAATAATTAACGATAAAATCTTATTTTATTATTTTCTTTTCTTTTTATTTTATGACAAAGTCTTGTTCTGTAGCCCAGGCTATTATTGAACTCACTATGTAGCCCAGGCTGGTGTTGGAATTGTAGCAATCCTGTGCCAGTTTCCTGAGTGCCGGGGTTACAGATGTGAGCTGCCACAACAACTAATTTTTATGTGGTGCTGGGGGATAAACTCAGGGTCTTACACATGCTAGACAAATATTCTAATTACTGAGGCTTGCTTATAGCCCAGGAAATTTTATAATTTCTATAATTATGTATAAATAAATAAAAATTCAGAAAAGATTTTCATTTTTAAGTTTTAGAAACTTTTGGTAACCATTATGAAAATAAGATTTAACATGGACTAAATTTTCACCATGGAGAAGAAACTTGCTACAGTCTATTATATATACATATACATGGTATTATTATTATTATTAATACCAAGTGAGTAGATAACAGAGTGTTATGGTTGAATCTGGAATGTTCCCCAAAAGTCTCATGTATTTGTATGTTGTGGACTGCCCATAAACTACTTGGTCCAAAGTGGTGGGGCCGGTCAGGAGGGCTGGAGTACAGGCATGTGGTAGAAATACATAGTAGATTATGGGTGTGTGGCTCATTACTGGGCTTGTGACCTGGAAGAGGGGGATTACTGGGACTTGACACAAAAGGGGGTCAGTGAGACTTGACCTTAAATGGGACTTATGTTGCTAGGTTTGCCCAAGTTACGGCCTCTGAGTTAGGCAAGTGATTTAACCACTGAGCTATTCCTGTAGTGACTAGGTAATTCCTTTTAAAAAAATTAAGCAGAGTTTTGTACAAATATTTATATAAAAAGGGCCAGAAACCATATTACTTTTTCCTATGTATAATATCACAATTAAAGTTAATGCTTGATGAAGACAGTGCTTATGTATGTATATATATTTGTATTTATTTGTGTTTATTTATTTCTTTTTTGTTACAGATTCTTGCTGTATAGTCCCGGCTTGTCCTAAACTAATTACAGCCCATGGTAACCACAAACTTGGAGCAATCCTCCTGTCTCAGCCTCCCAAGGGGTTAGTAGTTTGCATATTCTTGATTTATCCTTTTCTTTCATGACAAATGTTAAAAGAAACAAAAGAAAAAAACTTGCACATATGTGCAAAATAATAAAAGAGCTAAGACTGTAACTCACTAGTAAAGTGCTTCTCTATCACGTGCAAGGCTCTGAGCTCAGTAACAAGTACTTCAGAAACAAATCAAAGGAAGAAGAAGGAGGAGGAGGAGGAGGAGGAAAAAGAGGAGGGGGGAGGGAGAGGAGGAGTGGAAGGAGGAGGGGGAGAAGTGGGAGGAGGAGGGGGAGGAGGAGGAGGCGGCTTTGAAGAGAAAAAAAGACTTTAAACAATAGATACTGAGTTGAGGCCTGAGACCTGTAACACAATGACTTAAGATTTAACTTTTACAACCATAGAAATCGTTAGCTTGCTGCTGATAAATCTCTCAACCCTCTGAGCTATTAACTAAAGATAATTTGTGGGTTAGGGGAGCACTTACAATATATGTATTTAGATAGTTCATAAATAAGAGCAAATAGCATACTAATTAATCTCCAAAGTCAGAGATGATTATTCTTCAGGGATTTCATAAATTCATGATCCCTGAAGATTATTCAATGTCGTGGATGAGCTTTCAAATAAGAATATACAGGAGAATTGGCAATATTTCCTTGGCAACCAGAGATCCTTTAAGAGGCAAATCCTAAATCTTTTTCTGTTCATATTTCTCAATCCTGAAAGTATTCAGAAAGTTTTGTCTCCAAGTAATAAATGGAACAAAAAATATAAAAAGCATTCAAGGGTATACACTCAAGGTAAAAAAATAAATTATAGTATATTTTTCATTGTGTACAATGAAAACATAAACATTTGTGTACCTACATATATAAGCAGGCATATACACAGGAGATTGTAGTTTTATTGAATTAGCACTTTATCTAGAAGCAACCACAAGAAAAAAAATGCCCTTTAACATCCCTAAAATTGCTTCCTGAGGAAACTGCAGTGAACATTACGTGGTCATAAAATTTCCTGTTAAACATCACATAACAGACACTTAATCTTGAGTGGTTTTATTTCTTTGCAAAGAGTTGTAGCAAAATGGATTCCCCTATTGGAAATACAATATTTTAAAACTACATGCACTGAAATGCATGCAATGCTTAAAATATGCAACACTAAAGTGTATCTGAAGATAATTTTTGAACCATTATTCAAAGTGCTTTTCCACCTAACTTGGGAGAAAAAAATTCACACACTTTTTTTGTATTCAATTACTATCACATATCTATAGAAATATTAGAAAACATTATATTTTTTGGAACTAAGCATTGATACCGTGAATCTTTCCCTGATTGTGATATGTATTGTTATCTATTCTATGTAAATTATTAATTTAGATCAAAATGACTAAAATATTAGATATATTAAAAATTAGAAGTTTGAGAAATACATACATTTTATCAATGGATATTCAGTGAACACATAACACACACTGGAACATATAAGACACTATAGTTACACCTTTCAATGTTTTTCTTAATCATTACTGCAACCATCATTTCCTCTGTTGAAATATTTATTCTAAAGTGTAGATGAACTTGATAGTAAATCCCATAGTACACAGATGCAGAGCTAAGTCACTATAGACAATCTAGAAACTTGATCATCTCCAGGGAAGTATGCTAGTAATTTGAGATGTTGCTTATGAATGGGTGCATGTATCAACTGCAATATGGGTGAGAAAACAAAGCAAAGTCAGGAAGACAAAAGAAAACACCACGCAAAAGAAAAAGGAAGTGGGCATTATTTTCTATTATTGCAAAAAACAAAATTAATACTTAGTGAGAAACTAAAACTAGAAACTAGTGAAACTGTTTGATATCAGTTATCTCATTCAATATTTTTAAGTTAATGTCTTGAAATATGATTTATTTTAAGCTAATTTTATAAGACTCGTTAATTAAATATATTGAAACAGGCCTCTATCTTATTTTATCTCATTCAAATAATAAAGTCTGACCCACGGTGTGTAGTTACTATGTTCCAGAAATAATACAAAGAACTTTGCATGTATTTTGAAACGTATTTCTCCCCACTGTGTTGATAATCTTGGAGCGGACCTCACATAAATTGCCTTTAATTTTATACCTATTCTGGTCATCATATCACACATTTTTTTATTAAACTACTCAGAGTGGTATAAAGGAGTTTTCTTTTAATGTTAGTAATAAGCATTCATTCATTTGGTTTTTCCAGTGTTGGGCCTCCTAAAGTAAATTATTTAATTGAATTTTTTTTCTTCATGGTCAAATATTTGTTTCCATGTATACCCTATGACTTTTCTTTTTTTCTTCTTTTTAAATTATATCATGTGTACAAAATTCACATTAGCTACAACCAGGTTCCTCTGGTTGAAAATTACAGAAAACACTATGCAAAGCCTCATTCATTAGTACTGTATATCTAGGTTGGGGAGAGCAGGCATGAAAATGACACCTTTAATCTACAACTCCTTATCCTACTCAAGTAACTTAAGTTTTATTGGGAATCGTGAACAATCTAGAATAAAAATTTGTTGACCTTTACTGCCATCCTTACTATATTCAAAGTAACCTCATATTCAATGGAAGGCATACAGACCTTAAGAATCAAGTTTTGCCAGTTCCTAGCTCATGACTATGAAATTAATAATTTATATGAAGAGACAATCGAGTGTGTATGGCTATCTTATGGCTTTCTTGACACTGGAACACAGCACAGACATCGACAACTGACTTAGTTGAGGAAAGGTCTTTAGCTCTCAGTTTCCAAAGGTCTCAGTCCACTCACGGACTGTTCACAATTCAAGGAGATGGACGAGGGCTTAGCCAGAGAAAAATGATCCACTGCACTATAGGACCAGGAGCTATGAAGCAAAGAACAAGACTTAGTCAGAATATACACCCTTACTGGCCACCTCTTCAGGAATCTGTCCCTTCCCACCAGACACTATCTCTTAACACTATATGAAACCAACACATTAATCCTCATGATGCGATTAACACCCACAATTCCCTCACATTCAAATACCTTCTTTGAATCTCATATTTAAAGAGTGACAACTGAATATCTTCTTTTTTAGTGAAAATACTCCCTACTTCCCAGAATATTTGCAAAACAATTTTGCTGAATTCAAAGAAACATTATACAGATGAAAAGTTTGCCAAGTACAAATTCTATAACAATGAAGATAATTTTATTGTCATTATTACTATGTTAGAGGCCTATGTCCAGATCACATCCTATGAAGACTGTGCCTGACTAATATAGTGGTTAAATGCAAAAAAAAAAAAAAAAAAAAAAAAAAAAAAAAAAAAAAAAAAAAAAAAAAAAAAAAAATCTAAGAAGTGTTAAAATAAATTTGGATTGGATACATGGGTGTGTTAAACATCTGCTAGAAGTGTTTCCATTAAACAGATAAAAATCTGCATGCAACTCATAAATACCTTTGTGAGTACAGAGTACTAGGCTCTGCCTGTGACATGCGACACACAAGTTCAACGGGGAAAGCTGATATGTAACCAGCGACAAGGCTCGCTGTTTCTGCAGGCATTCATGTCTTCTATGCAAGTCACTCTTCTATTACACTCAATCAATTAATTCAGTCTGATAAGGAATGTTAATATCACTTTAGAGTAAACCGACATCTGTTAGTAGATCTTTCCAGATATTTGACATAGGCACCAGCACTGGAGCAGACAGTGCTTAAGGCAGCATTTTGAGTGACTATAACAAAAGGCAATATATTTAGAACACTGTAAATATCTCCCTATAGTATTTAGATGCTAATATAAAATGCATTCTAGAAGGTTACAAAATGTAGGGCTATAATGAAGATGCCAGAAATAATAATTACATTAAAAAACTTGTTTAGCATGCCGCTCTGAATACTATATGACTCAGATTCTAGGCTTAGGCTTTGGTTGTTTGTAAGTGTTATGGAAGGAGAGGGAAACACTGTTAGATCTTGACTCCTGTATTTTATTTACAGTGAGGCTGGACTGTCAAAGTGGCAAATTTTATTTAGAAATAGGGAGCTGGATCTAATTTAATTGGCAAAGTCCATTTGAAGAACATAGCAAGTTCACCTAAGGGCAGAAATCCTATGACAGACGGTTATTTGAAAGTCAGAGGAGGTAACTAGGTTGTACCCTTCTCTCCCCAGGCTTTTTATTTATATTTGAATTACATGCAACACAAAGAAATCTTTGTTTTTCATGCTGTCTGTACTATCAATTTACAATGATATATATGACTTGGCTCAGAAAGCTGCTCCTTGAGACAGTTAAAGGAATTTAGAGGAATGTGAGAAATCATAAATTGTTTTATTATTTGCCCCTCATTAAAATTAGATTTAAGAAATGCAATTTGTGCTGTGCCACAAATCAGAATTCAGATAAATCCTAGCAGTAAAATGTGAGTGTTTCTCTGCATCTGAGTCTACAGATGCTAGCATTTATTTATTTATTTTTTTTTCTTTTGGCTTTTAAACCAATAGTCATTGGCCAGGAAAGAGTTGGGATGAAATGGCAGATGGAAGGCCAATATATTATGTTTTCACATGAATAATTACACGTGGAAAGAAAATATGTACAAACTGTATTCATAGTAAATACTACTACTTGAATATTTATATTTTACTCAACATTAAGATATATATATATATATATATATATATATATATATATATATATATCTTTAAAATGGAAATTATTAAGAACTCTGAAATGTTTTACACATTATTTTTGATTTTAACTGTCTAAAGATTATTCTATCATTTACCTCTTAGTAGCATGAAGTCCTGCTTGTTTTTTTATTATTATTGGTTTGTTGTTGTTTGATTTTGGTATAGAAGAGTGAATCTAGGCCCTTCCCATTCAGCTACACTCTTGGCCCATTCATTTATTTTTTAACAAGGTGTTGCTAAGCCATTAATTTGTTCAGACTGGGCTTGAATTAGTGACCCTTCTGCCTCAGCCTCCCAGAAGGTTATGATTATAGGCAGGTTCACCATGGTTGCATATATTCTCAAATTCTATATTAACTTTGCAAATAAAAAATCACTCCTTTGATTTACTTAATGTAATAATTTCTAGTTGACTGGATTAGTTTATACTTGAAACCACAAATCTTACTTTCATAATAAAATTATTAAATTAAAAAAATTAAAACCTAGTTTTAAGCACTATCCTCTGAAAGATGAGTTGAGGATATTAAATAAATTATACATTACTCCACAAATATTTTTTCATTTTTTCTAATTTTAAAATCATAAATGATAGTTCATCTGGCTAAAACTAATATTGTCACAATGTACTGATGAACTTTTGCTAGTATACTCAAGAAGCAATGCTATTTTTTTAGACTTAGGAAAATATCAACAGATAAAAATGCCTATTTATATTGAAACAAACCAGCAAAGGACCTGGTCATACCTTTCAATGAGTGTGTTCAAATTTTTATGATGGGGTTTACAAATAATTCAGAAAGAAATATTAATTGTCTGATATAAAAGCTACCGTGGTCAAAAAATTTTGATCTAACAGAAAATATGTTGAAAATCTCAAGCTACGAAATTGGATACTTAGTTGAATATGGGCACCCCATCAGTACAGAGTTTGTAATAATGAAGATGCTTATGAATGATTTCCTTTTCCTTTCTTTTCTTTTTTATAAATTTAGAAGATGAATACTTGCACATAAACTCCATTCAAAATTAATACATGCAATGTGAAGAAACAATTTGTCTTAATGTGCTTTTAGTGTTTACAATTTTCATTCTTATATATTACTACTTATAGCCATAGGAAATAATGAACGCTGTAGGGACAATAGATCAAGATCCCACACTGTCTCTAAACACTTTTACTGGATAGTTGAAAAACTAACAAAGAATTCTGGAATCTGACCTTGCCAAACATCCTAGATGCCAGAAGTCATGCTTCCATAGTAAAATGATTTGCAATATAAGAGAACTTTTTTCCTCAAAGATTTAATACTATGTTTTGGAGAATTTTAGTAATTCATTATGATCTTTGATACTATACTTCACAGCATAGATGTAACTTATTAAATCTTTTATGTTTATGTTGATTTATATTACTTGCCATAAAACTAAATTGAAAATTTGATATTATGAAATTTTAAATATATAATTCAAAAATTGCAGCAAAGAATTCCTATCTTAGGTTTTTCTTTATTCTACAGTTTCTTTCTCTCAAGAGACAAACCACATAACTATGTGGGAGAGTATAACACCTTCCTTGTGCTTTAACTCTTCCTATTCTGACCTCAGAATTCTAAAAGAAATGAAGTCTTTGATTATGAATCAACAAAATTAAATTATTCAAAATTTTGGTAAACATAAAACTTTTAAAGCATGTTATGTACATTACCATTTGAAAAGTTGTTTGTTTAAATAGATGATGTTTAGGTAAATGTAAGTGTTATATTGTTGAGGGCTCTGACTAAAATCATTGCTTATGGTCAGGCTGGTGATTCATTAAAACATGCAGTATCGTTATCACAGTTGAACTCTGATTTATCATTATCGTAAAATTCAATCAACCAGTAAAAATGCACTATTACCATATGACACATTTTGTTGAAATTACTCCTATTGGACTTTTCCCCTGAGCTAGCAAATGACTGGTTGCTAACTATACTGCAGTAAATCTCCCATTGAAATCACTCAAAATTATTTCGAAGCCCATATGCCACTTTTTAGGTGTAGGCTCCAGACATCATTAGCACTAATGATGTGAGGCTGCTTTTTGTTGATACCTATTGCTGTTTAATGACCTGACTACGTAAGGCAGTTTTGATAACCTGGAAAAAGGACAGAAAATACTCTGCATTTGCTCCAGGAGAGATTAGGTTTCAAATTGTTGACTGAATAACCCTACATAAACAACTTTTTTTTTACCTTATGAAAAATGATGAAAATATTAGGCTTCACATATTTCATTGTTTAAAATACAAATATTTGATGTTATTTCAGCTACAATTAATATAAAATAGTTAATTTTATTAGTATTTAAATGAAACAAAGACTATATTTAAATATCCAGATATGCATAAATACATTATCTATTGATTACTTAGAAGGAAATGAATTATATAAGTGGCAAGTTTTTCTGGGTTGAAAAATGAATAAAATCTGGCTGTATGGATAAGAAGTCAACTTAAACACAAATGATACAATTAATACTTGTCTCCCTCTACTAACTTGTCTCGACTTACTACAAAACATAATATTCTATTTTGTTATGATGAAACTCTAAAAAATAATTTCCTTAATGAAATGTGTCGACCCAATCAAATGCTTGAATTTTAGCTAGTAAACAAGGTCTTTCTTCCATGCTAGGAGGAAATGTAAAAAACAGTTTCAGGAGCAACTGTAAAATTGCAGCAAGAGCGGAAAATCATGTTTCTTCAATAACAAAAAATATTTAAAATCATTAACCTAATTAACATTTTCACCTGGTCTTCATTTAATGTACAAACAGGCAGTTGATGACAATAATTACTCAACTGCAAACTAAGTGGTCTATTAAATACACAATTACCCAATTTGCATGCACAGAAGTGAATTTTATGACTAAAACTTCTTCCTAAGCATCTTTTAAAGCAGATGAAAATTTAGCCTGTAATCAAATGGTATACCATTTATTTATCTACTTTTTTTCCCAAAATGTCTTCTTTGAGTTCTCACATATTCTTTCATACTTCTCCACTATTACAAATAAATTAAGATTATTTTTACATATTGTCATTATAGTATTTTACAATTATCCGATTCCTGCATGTGTGTTTTCTCATAGTCAGTATATTAAACGTTTTCTATTGTATGACACCATGCTGTGTATAATGTAAAGATTAGATTACGAGGGAGCATTTTCTTAAGAACGAAGTGTGAAATATGAAGCAGTTAAGTATCATTTGTATATACATTTTGCTGGAAACATTAAAAGCCTAATAATAGAAAAATCAAGGAAAATAGCCCGGTGAACAAGAAATAAAGCTTATTTTTTAAAAGGATTAAAGATATCTGAAGGTGTTTGTTAGGACTAAAGGAATAACTCTTTTAATCATGCAACATCTCCTAAATATGCATCAATAAAATTCTATATAGCAAGTATTTTATTAAAAATGGTATTTTAAAAATGCCTTGATCACAGGTTTGAACCAAAACTGTATTCCTCCTTAAATACTAGCAATAGAATTTTTTTATCCATTTCCAACTATTTTTCTGGGAAGTTAGAATTTGAATGGTTTTATGTCACAGAAACATCAAATTGATGGTCAATTTAGAAGTTTTTCCAGAGTATGTATTTTGCATGTGATTTTATTTTTTCAAAAATATGATTTTCAATTTAGTATAATGTATATATCTCACTTTATCTAATAGCTCAAATAACACCTATACATACAATTGACCTAAATGATAAATTTAAATTGCATCCTAAGTAAATTTCAGCAATTCCCTCCCAAATAATTCCATTATTAACAAGACTCCAGGGGAGGTGGTTAACATCACAATCTTCTAAGTATTCCACTGCCTCAAGGCTTTCTATAGGGTTTCATTTAGTAAGCTTAAATACTCTGAAAAGCATCCCACATATATATATATATATATATATATATATATATATATATATATATATATATAAATGTTTAACTCCACCTATATTATAAGCTCATTTTTATTAAGCAGTGTATATTTGCAATTTCTCATGTGGCATTTTGGAAAACTGTATTTCTTAATATCTAGCACTAAGAAATAAGTATGCATACACTATTCCACTATTGACCAATTTTTTAATAAGTCTTGGGGAAAGCATTCAGGATTGGTTGGAACTAAATTATTTTTGGCCTTTACCTCTAAATACAGAAATTAGTTACCAGATTTGACAATGACACTTTCACTTAGAAGTGTAGCCATTGACACTTGTATCTGTTCTGGGATAGTACCAAGAAAATCATATTGAAAGTTAGCTTCTGACAGATGTGAGAACACTTTAATTTCGGTTTGTAATTTAATATTTGTTCTTATGACTAATTATAAAGTATGTATATTCATATTCCTGTCTTAAAAACAACAAAAGCTTGTCAAATATGCTACTCTTTTCCAATGCTCTCATCCACTGTTTGAGTAATTATTTATGAGCACATGATGCTAGATGATTATTTCCAAAATTAAATAAAGATGATGATGATAATAATAATGATGATAATAACAACAACTGGGTTTCATCAACTGGGGAATTTCTATAATAATATTTCCTAAAAGAAGAATCAGTGATTTGAAATAGTTATATTTTATTAATAAACAAGTTATTGATTTCTGTTTCAGTTTCAAAGCTAATCATTTTCCATCAACTATTATTGAATGTCATAACGGGAAGACACAATCTGAAATATTAGTGCTTAAGATAATTTAAACTAAATGGGAATTTTTTATCTCTACTTATAGCATTTTTAAGTGAAAACTGCTGAAAATATCCTTAGCGGAATAATATTTTGTATCTTTTTATTATTTCATGCATCTGTTAATGTAGGATTTCCTAGATTTTTTTTCCTGGTTCTGGGATATATGTTATACTTGGTATCATAAACTGAAGCAGATGTTTTTTATTCAGAAACATCTTAGGATTTTACGACATTTAATCCTGTTGTGTATTTGATTTGTTTGAGTGATACCTAGCAGAGGCATACAGCGCGTTTCTGGGTGTGTATGGATGGGTCATCGGGCATCGTCTAGCAGACTACATCTCCTAACCAGCCCCTTCATCTCAAGCTCTTCTCTTTGTTTCCAGGATCCCATGAGCCAAGCATCTTCACTCTATCGTGTTATTTTTCTATGAAGTTTCCGGCTTGGAATCAACCAACCATGGACTGAGATCTCTGAAAAGGAGTTAAATTAAATCTCTCCCTTAAATTGTATGTGTAAATCATTTTGTCCCAGCAACAGAAATCTGAACAATAAATTCCTTGAATCTCATAAAACATTTCTTTATATCTACCAATTCTCTTGATTATTTAAGCATATAATTTGATGAGAAATATAATCACTTTAGAAAACTTCTGGAAGAGCACTTATTATTCAACTTAAATATACAAAAGAGACACCTGAAAGGCTTGTTTAAAATGTAGACTATCTAATTTTCAATTAACAAATTTTGATTGAATGAACACATTATATTTTGTATTTTTAAATAAATACTTCAGTTAGATTTGTACTTCAGATGAAATACTAAATCACATAGTAAGTGTCAGCTTAACTTTTAAAGAAATTTAAGAAAATTTCCACCATTTTTTGATTCCAGTGGTGGTTTATGAGTTTTCAATTACTTTCCATATCTATGAATAAACAAATATGATAAGACTTTAGTGTTAACTATTATAATATATATGGTAATTTTGTTTCACATTTCTCTACGGTATGATATTGATCATCTTTTGAGGTCTTTATTTTCCATCCATGTGTCTTCTTTGGCTAAGTGTGTGAACATATATCTTAATTACCTTTATTTATTTTTGATTTTAAAAGTTTTTCTTATACTATGGTGCAAAATTTTGTCAAAAATATTGCAAAATCTTTTCCTGGTGTATGGCCTTAATGTTAGTCACTTATCTTTCAACAAAGGAATTATTTAATGAAATCTAATGATCAAATTATTGTTTTATGGATTATCTTTTTCTCCTAATTATTTTGTACTGAAATACAAGCCTCTTTTTTTCTGTTTTGTAGTATACTGTCATCTAACAGTCTTAGGCCATTTTTGAAAACATGATTCACCTGTATTGCCTTTCATTGTCGAAAACCAACTGACCAAAAACATGTGGGTCTATTTATGGATTCTCTTTTCTTCCTTCAATCTGTTTCTGCCTTAAAGCCAATATCCACTGCTATGATTAGAATAGGTTAGATATTACTCATGAAAGTAGAGTTTTTCTTTTTCCCCCCACATTTTACTGATATGTATATGTGCAAAATTCAAGGTTTACAATGCAGTTGAGCTTTTTGTGCACATACATATCTTGTCAGAGTAACAAGGGCTTTCAGACTCTTTTGTCCCTCACTCTACCCAACCCTCCCTCCCTCATCCTCACCCTATTCCCCTCTTCCACTTTGTTTTTCCTCTTAAGTTCCATAATAGTTGTGGTCTTGGTCTCTCATATCAGAGAGACCATTCGATGTTTCACCTTCTGCTTCTGACTCACTTCACTAAGCATGATGTTCTCTAATTTCTTCCATTTGCCTGCAAAAGCCTCCGTGCTGTTGGACTTTATAGATGCATAGTATTCCATTGTGTATAAATGCCACATTTTGTGTAGCCACTGGTCTGTTGATGGGTATTTTGGTGCCTTAAATATTTTTGCTATTGTTAGTTGTGCTGCTATGAACATGGGTATATATATATCTCTGTTGTATGTTGTTTTGGTCTCTTTTGGATATATTCCCAGGAGGGGTGTTGGCAGATCAAAGGGGATATTTATTTCTAGTGTTTTAAGAGATCTCCATACTGTTTTCCAAAGTGGTTTTAAGAATTTACATTCCCACCAGCAGCGCAGGAGGGTTCCTTTCTCCCAGCAGCCATGTCAGCAATGATTATTATTTGACTTGTTGATGTAGGCCATTCTCTCTGGAGTGAGTTGGTATCTTAGCGTTATTTTGATTTGCATTTCTCTTATGGCTAGAGATATTGAACATTTTTTCATGTATCTATTGGCCATTTGTACTTCTTCATGAGTGAACTGTCTCTTCATTTCATTTGCCCACTTTTCAATAGGAGCCTTTATTTTGGTAGGCTTACTTTTCTTTCGCTCCCTGTATATTCTAGTTATAAGAGTTTTCCTTTTTAAAAATTGTTCTATCTATTACTAGTCTTTTAAATTCTAACTTCAAGTTTTTCTTTCTTTCTTTCTTTTTTTAGAATAGCCTACTAGTTTACGTGAGTAAAGGAAAGGAAAAGAGGAAAAAGAAAGAAAAAGTGGACTGGGTCTTGTAGTGCTGGACTGTAATACCAGTACTCTGAGAGATTTAAGTAGGAAGATTACAATTCAAGCAAGCCTAAAAAATATAGCGATTTAGCAAAAGCTTATCTGTAACTCAAAAACAAAGTGCTCATGTACTTTTTCTATGTGTATATGTAATGGAATTTTGAAATAACCAACCAATTGTGAATGTGTACATTCCTCTTGCTCTCTATCATGTTCAAGAATGTGTTTAAGCTTTTTCAAAAATGCATGTATGTTTAGTGTTTTGGAAACTTCTCGGTTAACTTAACCATAGTTACTAGGGAGTTCCAGCACCCAACCTCAGTAAAATCTTTGTATGTACGTCTTTTATGTTTGACATGAATAGAACTATTCCAGCTTTGTTTTGTCTAATTAGAATAAATACTTATCATCTACTGGTTTTCCACTGTCAGAGCTCTTTTTTCAAATAAATTTAAATAATCATTTGGGCTAGCCTTGGACTCATGGCAATCCTCCTGATTAAGCCTCCTGAGAGCTGGGATTACAGACATGAGCCACCACACCTGACTTTCTGTGGTGTTTGGGAATTTAACTCAGAGCTTTTGTTCTTGTTAGGCAAGTGCTTTCATCACTGTGCTATTCCTCCCAACCCTCATTTTTTATCTTAAACATAACATTTTGATAAAATATTTAGAAATTTTTTTCTATGAAGAATTTCAAAATGCTTTTCAACTGCAACTAGGTAGTTGGCATGTATCAAATTCAGATAATTTAAAATGTATAGTCATCCCTGGTGTTCTATTTATTGACCAGCACATCAGAAGTTCATTTAGTTTTTAAATGCGACCTTAAAAATTTCTTATTATTTCATATAAAAACACTTTTGAGTAATAATAAGATGCACTATGTGTATCGGAGTGAAAACAATTGTGTATGTGTGTGCCTTAGTTACTTTCTTCTTACCTGAACAAAACACCTGATGTCCGCAACTTAACAGAGGAAGTATCAGTCTTATCTCACAGTCTAAGAGGATTTCACACAGAGTGCTCATGGGTGCATGGCACAGGCTAGAGCGCTGCTCACTCCATTGCAAGCAGAGAGCAAGTGCTGAAGGAGCCAAGTGAAGAGAGGAACAAGTTGACAGCTGGAGATTTAGGTGGCCAGAGCTTTTCCCAGGAAAAGTGGAGAAGATACTTCTTTTCCTTCCTTTATTAGTTCAAAGAGCCTGTGGCACTACTCCTTCCACACCTGGGGTGGGAGCCACTATCTCACGTGCAAGCCCAAAGACTTTAAAATACATGTGATAGCACTGCCCTGAGAAATCCTCAGTCTGAACAAGTTGGCACAATTCTTCCAGGCCCAGTCCCCAAAATCTACCCCTTCCGGCCACACCCTATATCCCAATAGCACAGGGATCCACAGTTATTCACTACATCCAAATACATGAGGCTTTTGGGAGACACTGTATATCCAAAACATACTAGTACACAAATATCAATACCTTTCTGTCTTTCTGTCTATCATTTATTTATCTATTATCTATCTTTTATTTGTAGTACTGGGAATTACAAGCCTTCCTGGATTCTCTGTTTTCTTTCTTTCTTTCTTTCTTTCTTCCTCTTTCTTTCCTTCCTTCCTTCCTTTTTCTTTCTTTAAAGTTGCTGAGGTCACATTCAAATTCTATGATGCTCCACCTTGGCTTTGAGAATTTAGGAGACACAGTGGTGCCCCAACATGCCAAGCGCACACACACACACACACACACACACACACACACACACACACACACAGATATGTGTGTGTTTGTATATATGTATGTAGAAATATTTATTTTAAAGGTTTTAAAATTGCTAATATTTTATTCTCATATTTCAAACTTTAAAAAATGAGTGCTTTACACTTTAAATATTTCTTTATATTTTCTTAGCCCTAATAATGTAATACAAAGAACCAGAAAGAAAAAAAAAAAACAAAATGGAATCTAATGTATGGCTACTGACATCTTGGATCTTCTTGCTTTTGATTCTTCCATTACAACTTACTGAAGTTGCTACAGCATTCTAAAGTAAATTATTCTTGGGAATTTAAAGTCAGGTTTTAATTAAGTATATATCCATCCCCATGATCTTACCTAATCATCTTATACCTACTTTTTTCTATAAACTGACTTCTCTATGTAGAAAAATGTACAATTAATTGTTCATTATTTGAAGAAGAAATCCAAATATTTTTACTATATAACATTACAATTTCATGTGAACAGCACTTACTTTATTGTAGGAATGCTATTGAAATCTATTTTTAATAGCTTGTCTGTCTGAATTAATTTTTAAGGTTTTGCATCTCTGGGAAAGGACAAAAATAATGAAATTAAATTTTTGAGGAGAAATACATTGGGTGATAGAAATTAACTTTCAAAAACATCAGAATGTGTACGTGTCACTAGTGCTAGTACTGCTTGAACACCACAAAACAATTTTTAAAACTATTTGCTTTCTCAAATACAATTTGCACAAATAAAAGTTTAAATCAAACAAAAGTTTAACAATATTAAAAACAAATTAATAATGTAAGAAATCCTATGATATTAAATTGTATGAGAAATCACATGATATTAAATCATATGGGAGGTGGTGGATTATATACATATTTTAAAGAAAAATTCATCAATGTGAACATTACTATTTATACTTTTCCCCCAAAATATTCACAGAGATGTGTACTCTGCACTCTGACTAATGGTCCAACTATTTGTAGGTAATGAGGAGCTATGTGAGATTCCAGACATCATGAATGTTTTCAGTGATTCTTTTAAAAGTAGGGTTTTTTTTTATGTGTCTCTTAAATAAAGCAACCTAAGAAGAGATTTATTTCTATCATCTGTGAAAATAACTATATTTTCTCAGGATGCGTATAATTAAATATACTGAGAGCTACACTATCTTCTAAATAAGCGGGGGTAAAATTGATCTTACTTTCACATACTTTAAGGAGACCTGATAAGTGTTAATAATCAGGAAAATGGAAACTATATTCTCAAACATTTCTTCTCATTTTTCTATCAAATAGGTCAACTTGAAAGTCAATATTTTCATTTGACACAAAAACTAGTTTTGTCTTACATTCCAAATGGCTTAAAGAATTGATACTAACAGCACATGTCATATATGTATATTTAAATATATTCGATCTTTTAACTTACATGAAACATATGCCTCATGTACACATGGGCATTTTAAGATGGATACTTTCAGAACAATAAATCTGGAATGTATTTTATTGGGGAGGGCTCATACAAAGAGTGCCATCCACTGGTGTCTTGAAAAACAAAAATATCACATAGTTCTGGAGGCTAGCAATTTAAAATTGGGCTTAGTTGTTATTTGTTATTGTTATCTTTCTGTATCCTTTTACACTTATATTACCTGTATATATCTCTGTATTCAAATCCCTCCTTTATAGTAACAGCCAGTACACATAAGGACCCACTTTACTGATTTCAACGTAATGCTATTTTTGTTTACCAAAAAAAAGTCATGTTATGACCTGGAGGGTTTTATCTCTCTAATATGTTTTTATTTTTAAGGGCAACAATTTTAACTATTAAATGGTATTCTATTTATGTAAAATTATAATACCACAGAAATTTTGCTGTATCACTACCAATTTAATCTTAAATCAAGTGATATCAGTCTATCTTTACAAATCATTTAAAATATTTTCACTAGACAATATTTTCAAAATACAGTGAGTTAACTAAAAATTAACTCTTTGATTCTGATACTTAAGCATCAAATCCATTTTTTGATTTGAGCTTCCAACATTAAAATTTTCATCTTTTTATTCTGAATTTGGGATACTTTAGGAACTCCTTGTGTTAAAGGTTCAGTGATTTGGAAGAGAATATTCTGTCACAATTTAGTCATTTTGCTTTATATGCTGCAATTTGAAAACATGGAAATGAGCCAAAAGTTTTCACTGGTTGAGACATAGGGTTCAGAGCATTCTAATTAGTATCAGAAAAACCCAGGAAAAATGGGCAGATGCAACTTGATGTTTTAATTTTAATCTCAGTTCATATAGATGAAGATTACTTTTATATTAAATTAAAATTTTAGTGACTTTTTCTATTGCATTTTCTATGAAGTATATTACTTATTGAAATTGTATATCTAGCTTCTAATCTTGAAAAGATTTTTGTTTGGGGTGGTTTGCAATATATTATTCAATGAGAAGGGATACATTAAGAGAAGCAATGTAGAGTGAAGACATGTTATCATTTCTAATTTAACTAATTAATTGCTTCAGGAAAAAAGTCATTTCTTATTTTCAGGCATGAGATCTCGTATTTTATCATCACTGTTTACAAAATTCCAAAACATTTGCTCCAGAGAACATAATTTTGGTTCCTAAAATAAGGATTTTTTTTTTTGTCTGAATCTCAGAATTGAGGCACTAGCCCGGAATACAGAGAAAAAAGAAAGCTAAGTATTTGTTAAATGTAGAAGACTAAAAGAGATACTGCATTTTTTTTTTTTTTAATACATCAAGGTTTTGGCTCGAAAATGAACAGACAACCTGCTCCTAAAAGACAGTCACTCCTGACTTCATAGTTCAGAAAAGTTTGTCATTGGTATTCAAAAGCCGCGGAAGGATGGTGGAGGGAAGGTGAAACCTTTTCCGAGACACTGCCATAGACATTGCTCCATTTGCTTAAGAATTATGTCTTACGATATTAATTTTTTTTTTACTTGCCTCATTCTGAAAATAATCCTGTGAGTAGAGCGTTAGTTTTATTTTCTTCTACAGAAAGGAATCAGGGATGTTGAAGGCTACCACCCTCCCCCAAGGAGAGGCCCAGAGGCGACCAGGACCCAGAGTCCGCCTCACAGCTCCCCCACTTCGCGTCGTCCACGTGGAATATAAAGTAAACTGTGTTGCCAGCTTCTTTCCCAGGCAAGAGAAATCAACAAAGTTAAGACTTCCTTGACTTTGACTTTTAATTTTATGTAGAATCAAGTTCCATGCAGAACCAGCAGTAGAGGGCATGGCCTTGCGGAGCTGGCAGGAAAGAGCACGTCGAGATCAAGTCAGCGCACAGTTAATTAATGGGAAATAGGACTGTGACACTGCAGCTGACTTCAAAGGCGAGACTTAATGTTCCAATTTCTGTGGAAGCTGGGACAGTAGCAAGAGGGAGAATATGCCCACAGAATGCTGTTATGTGAAGAGATCAGCAAGTGTAAATTGGAATGCAACCTTAAGGAATATAAAACGAATTGGTCCGAGAAAGTATGCCAAGCTCCATTCCTCTTGCAGCGTAGACTCACGCTCACTTAAATAGTTCCAGGTGATACATTTTAGAGCATATAACTAAGATAACCCAGAAACAAATTATGTAAATAACTTGTTTTGCTGTAGATTAAAATACATCCATAAATTTTAAATAAAATATACTTTTGTTCATTTGTAATTCACTATTATATCTGGTGAAGTACGAATCGAAAGGCTATGATGATTTATTTTGGCTGCTTTCCTCAGGCTGAATAAAGAGGTCTGGTTAGAATTCAATGAGAGCTTGTTTCATTGATAAAGCCATTAAGATGAGGCACGGTGATATGTGAATGCAGGGTAACAGCTTTGGGCTGAGAATCAACACACTTGATTTTGACACCCAGTTTCACTGTGTAAGAAGTGTATGAATTTGCACAGATGAATGAAACATTTTCAGTCTTGGTTTTCCCACATACAAAAAGAATAGGATAGTGATAATGCATTCTTTCTAAAGAGAGAATCAAGGCACAACAGAAAGGACTTCTATGAATATTTATTGTTCTTCTTATCCTTTCATTAATTAAATGCTTCTTCAATGCTGATTTCTGGGGTAGTACTATACTAAATGAAGATTTACAATAGATTAGTTTTCTTTCTGGTATCAGAAGGTAGTGTAAAACGGAGAGAATGAATACACTATCTTTCTTAGAAGCAGACCATTCCCTTTTTTGTTGTTGTTGTTATATACACATTGGCTACTATGTTAGAAATTTTATATAATTTATATGCCAAGCCAGGCCTCTAATCCCACTCTCTGAGGCCACAGGCAGAAGCATAAATTGTGAGCCCATCCTAGACAATTTAGAAATCTAGCAAGACATCCTCTCAAAAATCAAAAATAAAGATAGGCTGAGAATGTAGTTGAGTGTCAAGACGTTTAATTTGATCCTCAGTACTAGTAAAAAAAAATCCATATGATATTTTCACAATTACATCTACTTAACAGTGTGTTGACCTACTGCCACATAAAAGCTTACTGCAGAAATAATTGATGGAAAGCTTAATCAGACATGCACTTCAGAAACATCATGATTATCTTTCTAGAGACAAAACCATGACAGAGGGAAGAGCAACACAAAAAGTAAAAGAAGCTATGCCTTTTTAGCATTGAGATAAAAGATATTTTCAACAAGATAGAGAAATTCTAGAAAAATATCAGAGGTAGTATTTATATAACTTTGCAACAGAATATCCTTGTGGTAATCAGGAGATCTAAAAAGAGAGAAACATGTAAAACTGAGAGGTGGGAGGAAGGTGGAAAGATCTTGTTTAGCTCATGGTCGTCTTAAAGTTCCCCATGGTTTGGACAAGCAGAATTTCCAACGAGCCAATGTGACATGCAGGGTGTAAGTGTTCTGAACTGTTGAGCAACAGGAGGTGACTACTGTGACATTACCTGGAGTAGCAATAATCTAAGACCACAGCAAAGTGCAGCCAATGCACGAGACTTAGAATTTTTGAGGTAAATACGAATACCAATGAACCACCTAGATAAGAAATTACAGGGATGTAGTATTCAAAGTTATATATGTATAAATAGAGATATGATATAGAAAAGTATGTCATGAGTACATTGCCTAATCTCTGTATACACACACACACACACACACACACACACACACACACACAGTGTATTTACATATAGACACTATATATTTATCAATATAATTATATTTATTATTATTATTATATTTATATATTTGAATGTTGTTTTTAGAAACAATTGCTCTCCAGTAAGTATAATTTAAGTGAGATTCTACAGATTTCTTTTGAATTTTCAGTGCAGTGGTCAGACATGGAGAATACATTCATTTTCCTAGTGAATAACAAGTGAGCTAATAATCAAAATAAGTATAAATGCTTCAAGAAGACAGAAGCTTTGAGAAGTGAAAAGAATAATAAAATAAGATGGAAAGCTAGAAAATTGCTCTGTGGAAATGATTCCAAATGTTAGGACAGGCAGGATACAGGAACATGCTATACTACAAAGGGACACCCTGTCTCAAAAAAAGTGAGAATTTTTCAATAAACTTGGAGAAGTAAGGGAGAGAACAGAATATGACAATGAAAGAATAGTGACAATGGGTTTACCGAGACTCAATATTAACATTTTGTTGGTACCCAAAGTGTCTTGACATGCAAGGGGCCTTGACTCTTGTTTTCAAGACAGGTCTTCATGGAACATGCTTGAAGTCCCCATGCCATCCACATGCTTCTTATGTGTGTACATTTGTCCCAGTTCAACCTCCACAGATGTCTACATTGTCAGAATGAATCTGAGAATGAATTAGACACTAAAAGATCTCTGTCTGACAGTATTTTTCTGAAAGCAGAGATTTATTTATAAAAAAAGAAAAGAATAAGGAAGACTCTTTTAAACTTAAAATGTCATATCCTGGACAGGAACACATACATTAATTTTTTCATATTGGTTATGTATATCTGCCTATTTACACGTTCAGCATGGTAAATTCTCGTAGCGATTTCCTGAGTGGTGACAATACCCAAGCAAAGGAATCGTGGCGTTATGAGCAAATACTTGTGTCATCAGGCTGCCAACAGGTAAAAATGAAACACTTTTCACCAAAGGTGTAGACTCCTTGTCAGGAGCATTACAACTTGTAGATTAAATAGCATTCCTCCACATGAGACGTGTGTTCAATTGTCGATTGTGAAACCCATGCCTTAAGCTTTGCATGGAAAGCAGAAGATATTAAAAGATGACAACAACTAAGATGACATCTTGACAGAAAAAAAGAACAAGCCATACTATCTGAAACAGATAAATCAAAAAGATAGGCAAACCTGGACATAGTAGAAGGGAATATCTTCTATATAAGGAAGAGTTTATTCTTATTCTGTACAGAAGATTATCTAAAGTCAATGGAACAAATGTTATATGGTGACTTTTTGGAGATGAAAATGTGTTTTGACTCTCACATAATTTGTTTTCACATTCCAGTACTTAAAATGAGATTTGTTAGCCAAGAAATAACTTACTACAACATCCTTGATATCCTTTTCACTAGATCTACTAAGTGAAAAACATCATTAGACAGGGGAAAAGTGACTTCTGTCATTTCAGTTTTTCAAATAATAAATATGGTTTAAAATAAATATAATATAAGCAACATTATTCCATGATATAAGTGAAAAATGTAAGAAGTGTACACAATATTTGGCTTAAATAGGTAGATGTTATGAGATCAAAAGTTTAAATACTTAATATTTTCTTTAACAATTATAACACTATAAAATACATCCTAAAGCTTTGTTTTCCCTTATTTCTAAAAATAACATTCCTTATTCATGTAATGACTGATCAAACTTTCATATGTAACACAAATCGGATGAAAAAAAGATATTGGGATTTATAATTCAAATACAGTAAACTAGTAGTGTTCAATCATTATATATTTAATATCTTCTTGGATAAGCTTCAAGAATAAAGGACCTTGTGGCACTTCTCGAAAGTCTTAATAAGGAAAAGCATCTAAATTCTGACTGCTCTACAGCACAGCTGAAGTCTGAATACATTTAAACAGTATTATTTTATATCTTTTGGGGCTCAGTGTTTTTCACTTAAACATCTTGGCTTATTGTCCTAAAATTCATTTGGAAAATTCTTACATTTGAATGATACAATGGCAAATGATAATAGAAATCATCATACACAAATACATCAATACTTTCTCAAACACTATTTTCCTTTTTAATATAATATTTGGAGATGCAGAACACAGTAACTTCTATTTAAAGTAATCAATGTTACCAAAACCTAGAAAGTACTAAAAATTAAAATTAAATAAGCTAGGCCCCAAAAGTAACTTACAGAAAACACAATACATGCTTTATCAGCACTAGGGCAATCCACATTACAGAGGGATTGTCAACATCTGAAAATATCAGGCATTAATACTTAAAGGGAAGGATGTCTATATATTTTTTGGTTTTTGTCTCGATATAAATGCATGTGGAATCTGCAGCTGGAGTGAGCAAAGTGAGAGGCTGTTGGCCTGTTGTGCACCTGCCGCCTTGTCAAGCCTGTCTCCTTGAACCCAGCTGATGCTGGAGGACAACTGCCGGCAGCTACAGAAATCAGCCTACGGAGACTGCCTGCAGAGAAACTTCATCCTGTAGTCTGTTTCGTGAGAGCTACCTCGTATCTATGAGATGCCAATCAGTTTCAAGCCATAGAGAATACTGTAGAAAAAAGGATATTCATGGTTTACTTTTGCTTCTATGCTGAACAGAGTGAATAATGTTTTTATTAATTAATTTGATCTGTACATTTCCATCCCTCAGCCTCTAGTGCTGGTTGGTGGTCAAGCCTGTGGCCTTGCCGGCGATGGACAACTGCTGTATCACAAAGCTGCCCCCCCTGGATTTCATCCTCCTCTGACCTAAGTGTTCTAGAACTGAATTTTTCAACTGAGACATTTTTAATGCTAGAGAACAGATAATTATTAATATTGGGGAGGGGGCATTTCACACATTGTAGGATATTTAGTAGAATCCTTGAATCCAGCTACTGGATGTCAGTAGGTACCCTGATCTCTACTTGCAGAAACAGTTTCTCAGAGTCACTAAAATCTGGACTCTTTTTTTCAGTTCTTATTTACCTTTTTGAGTGTTTTTTGTTTTTGCCATTAAGATTGATAAAAACAAAATAGATAGACTTGACCCTTTAAGGGTGTTACATAAAGCATATTTTGAAATACATGAGAGTTTAGTCATATAATCTAATGGTTGAGCCCTAAAATGATATTAATGAATATATTTATTAGTTATGTTGAGCATAATATTAGATTATGTTACATAATTAGACATTGACACTAATGCGTGTTTTAATGAAATGTGTAATTTTCTTAACAGTCTGAATAATTCTGCAATGGTTTAGTCAACTCAAGTTTTTGTATTCATTACATTTCTGGGAATTTCAAGTCATAGTTTTTAAATTTTAATAAAAAAGTGTACTCTTTATGTTTTAACTAAAAAACTGTTCACAGCAGAAGTGAATCTTAGAAAATTCTGAAAATGTTATGTTTTTGCCTACATATGTAAGCAATGAACAAATGACCAAAATATCTATTAGTTTAGATTCTGTTTCTTGGTGGAAAATCTACCTTGTATCTCTAGAATTTTTTAAATTTGTTTTTGACTTCATTGTTTTTATCACAACGGCATTAAGTTTATGATCTGCTTTTTAATCATCATGCTTAGGAATGAGTGTCTCAATTTAAATATATACATCAAGTCTTGTCTTTATTTAAATGCTATGAGTGCATTCCCCATTCCTGTGAAGAAATCACCTCACCTCTCCCTTCTCCCTTCCTGTGTCGTCCTTTAGCTAGGACTGTGTGTCAGGCCCTGTGCTGTCCTTCACATGTTATTTCTTCCCTATCGTATTCTCCCCCTGCTCTATGTTCAGTGCTGATCCTTTCTGACTTTCAATTCTTTGCACTGGGTCCTAAAACTATGCTTTAAACCATCGTTTACAATTCAGCATCATCATACATTCAAGACTAGATAAAGTTTCAATTCTGGCTTTATTACATAATTGTGGTAGTTTGGATCTGGAGTGTCCCTGAAAAGCCCCACGCTCCTCTGGATACTGAGGAGGGTTGGGAGCTGGGAACTGGTAGAAAGGGCAGATGTTTGGGGATTGACCTGGAGGAGCACGTGCTGGCCCTGCGCTTGCTCCCAGTCTCTCTCTTCTACCATGCTGTAAGGATCTCTGTCCCTGGAACTCCAGTTCCAGCTCCGGCTGCAGCCCCACCTTGTGATTCCACCATTTTGCAGAGCCCACTCATAAATGGACTGAGACCTTTGGAAACTGTAAGCTAAAATAAATCATTCCTCCTTAAGTTCTGGATGTCAGATGGGTACTGAGACACAGCAATGAGAAAGTACTTAAGACATCAATTCAGGCTGGCCTTGGTCTTATAACAATCCTTCTGTTTCAGCCTCCAGGTCTTGGGATTAAACACACGTGCCACCACACCTGGTTTATGGGGTGCTGTAGAATCAAACTCAGGGTCTTATGCTACTTAAGTAACTGATTTAAATTCTATGCCATTTTTCCAGCCCCCTCTTCTCAAATTTTTAAATTGTTTTTCAGTATAGTTTTAATTTTAAACATTTATATACCCTATAGTTTCTTTAATAAATTTCTGTTATGAAATGTTAGGTCATGTAAATAATTTCTGATGGGATAATGGGGGGGGGGGGTTATTTTTATAAACTGATATGTGCCTCACATATTATAAGCTAGAATTTAACCTCCAATGAAATACTTATAGGAGGTGGGAACTAATGAACAGTATTTGGACCATAAATGTTCTGCTCCCACAAATGAATTGATGCCACCTCAAAAAGGGCTTGAGAATACATTATCTTCTGTTCTCCTGTCACGTGAAATGCGTTTTCCCCCTCAAGGACACAGCTTTCCAGGCAGCACCTTGTAAGCAGAGATCAGTCACTCACAGATATCAGATCCTACTGCTTTCATCTTACAATTATCAGTTTCCAAAATTCCAAAAAAAAAAAATTCTATTCTGTGTAAGTTAGCCAATCTCAGTATTTTGTTCTAATAACACAAGATGAGCTTAGATAGCCACTTTCCTTCATAGAGGTTAAACCTTCTTTGTGTTGTGTGTGCTGCAGTTTGAACAGAGGGCTTCATTTATGAGAATTATGATCTTTGCTACTAAGTTAGAACCCAGTTCTTTTATACCTGTGTTATAAACTAGTGGTCTGATTTTCATTTTTCCCCACTGGCAAAGCTAATTCAAATGTGGGTCCTGGTATTTCTTTGTAAAATAAATCTTCCAGGTACTTAGAAAGCTTTCCAGTTCCCAATGTAATACATTGATATCTCAATTTGGGCTTTTGCCATTTAACAAATTACAGAGGTTCAGAAAACCATCCCCTTAAAAGATGTAGTTTTATTATTTATCAAAGAAAATTAATTTTTACCGATGAAAAAAAAGCAGGAAAGTAGACAAGCTTCTTCATGACAGCAGTATATTTTAACACATATTTGTGGATGTTGAGATTGGCATGGGGTACCTGGTTTACTCAGAAATCTCAAAGTTGATTTTCCATTTCACACTGGCTCAAAATCCTCCACCTATTCCTATGTCACCATTAAAGCCCAATCTACAGATTCTAGTCTCTGTGTTTTAGAGGAACACATGTCTCCACCTTCGGGTAGTAGACACGCCCTTGATCCCCTGGTTTGTGTTCTTATCCATTCTTCCTCTACGAATGTCTTACTTTGTTTGTCACTGAGTAGTCTGAAAATTCTCTTTCTTCCATATTTAAACTTGTCAGTATATGATAAAAATTTTAGTTATATATGATAAAATTAAGTAAAATAAATTACAAAGAATTATATTTTATTATTAATAAAAAGGTAAAAGGCTTTACAGATTATGATTATATTACGTAAACATGTTTGACTGTAGAAGATAAAACTTGTTTAACGAATGGTACACAAAAGTGCTGAAAATGTAGATTGCAGTGTGTTTACTAAGGCTGGAGGAAACCACAGTGGAAACACAACAATGGAATCTTTGTAACCAATAGACGGAGCTCAGCTAGTCTCTCAATTCAGCTGCATACTACACAGAGGGTTAGATTATCTCAAACTCCAACCTGCGATGACGTTTTGCAGTTATTCACAACTCAACATCCATGTTCCAAGAATGACAATTTACCATTAAATTTACTGTAAAGTGACTGTTTAAACAAAATGTATGTATCTAGTTTGATAAAACATAGACATAGAATATCTGATAGAAACTTACAGATGAAAAACACGATGTCTAGAGAAGATAGTAATAGATGTAGGTATCAAAAGGCACATAGGATTTTTTTATTTCATCCTGAGGTTTATTTAAAATTTGCTGTTTTAAGGTTTAAAAATAAACTTGTGTAAATTACTGGTAGCACAGTTATTCATGTCACTTATTGTTTCTGAATAAAATGATATAATGTGTAAATGAGCCCTGTTTAAATATCTTCTCTGACTAAATGTTCTTAGTAACATTATATATTTTTGTGTTATACGAATGTATTAGTATGTTTAGTAACTGAGGAGAAATTATATTTTATGCTAATATACTTCAAAATTCCAAAATATATGTATATAAAAGTTAGTTATTAGTAAAGTGTTACAAAAATTAGCCATTCATATTTTTTACTTACAGGATTTAGTATTATATTTTCATTAATTGTAGCCAAAAATTATTTTCTCTGCGTAGTCACAGTCTTATCAAGCATTTTAAAGCCAACACCACCTCAGCTCTGTGGTCCTTGGTCACTATCTGCCATTTGTACTATACTTAAGCCATATGCTTTTCATTTATTGTTGCTCTTTCATTAATATTTTTTCCTTAGGAAATACTGGTTGTGAGTTTGAGTCTTTTAAGAAGAAAGATTAAAATTTTAGCCCCCAGTACCTTAGACTAATAAGTTTGAATGAGATTAACTTTATAACTGAGGGTTATTATTTAAGAAGGAATAATTTATAAGAAGAAATAATATAAGATACAAAGAACCTTCAGAGGGAAGACACTGGTGTTATAGATAAGACAGGAACTGAAACAATACATG
The DNA here is from genome assembly GCA_004027205.1 of Ctenodactylus gundi. Lineage (NCBI taxonomy): Eukaryota > Metazoa > Chordata > Mammalia > Rodentia > Ctenodactylidae > Ctenodactylus > Ctenodactylus gundi. The sequence goes on along the minus strand of PVKB01000300.1, from coordinate 107,066 downwards.
ATGCCCGTACGAGCCAGGGATTTCGCGGTGCCACTATAAGTTAAAACATTTGAGGAAGGATCCTCTCTAGAAGCTTCAGAGGGAACACGGCCATGGCAACAACTTGACTTCTGAATTCCAGCCTGAATACCTGTGTGAGAATCAATTTCTACCGTTTTAGCCTACTAAGTTGACGGTGCTCTGTTAGAGCAGCCCTAGGGGTCTATTATAGTAGTATTACCAAATATAAATATAAAAGGAAAACTTTCTTGTATACTTGTGTTTATTACCAGTGGATAAAGGGGCATAACAAATATTCAAATATTCACTTGGCTGCTGTTTTTTTTTCTCAATTTGTTTGGGTTTTTGCTGAGAATCCTCCCCCTTATGCCCAATGAGCCTTAGTACATCCCTTAAATTAAGATTCTACTTGCAATTTAGAACAATACACTAAAGATAAAAGTTTACCAAAAATAAAATTTCCATTGTAAAAAGGAAACAATGAATAGACAGAATTACTAAAATAAGCAAAAATACAACATATTTTTAAGGAACTTAAACCATTTACTAATATCTCATTTTACTTTCATAGCAACCAGAAATTTGAAATGAAGTCTGTATTGACTTACTGCTATATGTGTAAGAATGACTTTTCCTAAATGTAGATAGTAAATGGCACAATTTAGACTACAACAACACCAACTTTAAATTTCCAGATATCCATGTCTTTGAAAAACAACTCATTTGTCCACTTTCTTAACAATTCATTAAATATTGAAACAGTGTAAATCTTCTATAAGAAAAAAAACCTCGCATAAAGCAATACTCTCTGTAACTGCTATAAAAATGTATGTAAATCAGATAACAATGATCAAATAACATTTTTGTTGTATTTCTACAACAAAGTAAGGCAAAAGTAAAAAGCGGAAAGTAGTTTAGCTGGTGAGTAGAGATATAAAGCTAAATCCACATTAGAGATGTTATTACTTTATACATGTTTGATTTTATAGATAAGTACCTTAAATGAGAGAAAGTGAGAAAAACCAAAGGGAACTGCAAAGCAACTAATCAATCTGTGACTCGTGGAGATTTAATTCCTGTCAGTTTTGGTGCTGTTTGTGTACAGACTGGGAGCGCACATGTCTGTGTCCAAATAAAGGCACTTGAGCACAACTCTGATTTAAACACTGATTGTAGTCAGGTAATAATATGTCAGTCCGGATATGGGCTACAACTGTGTGGCCAGGCAAGACATGGCATCTCTTTTACTCAAAATTGCAGAAAACTATTCATATCAAAAATGCATATTGGTCTGAAAGAAGTGAAGATTTGGTGTTCACAGAGAATATGTCACCTTCCTCCTTTATGACTAGGATATAGCTACAACAACAGAACAAATATATTAATGAAGGATTGGCAAAATAATAACTCCAGAATACTCAATAGGGCTAAAGAAAATGTAATTTCAATATTTTAAATATTTTAGAATTACTCTAAATTGTCTTAGCAAAGCCGTTTAGATGGGCAAAATAAATGAAGCCCAATTCTTGACCACAAACCTCGTTCCTATGAGTCATACATTAATCATATGCTAGTGATGGGAGAGTCCCTATTGAGAGACAGAGAGAAAAAATGGCAACTACCTGTCACTAGGAGATGAGGATGTTATGACTCACAGGAAAGATCAGCTAGGTCGCAATTTGGAATTCATTCATTCTGTCAATTGACACTACTCTACTAAGACTTTACAGGGTCAACTTGAAATACCTAAAATGCTGAAATGTTTCTCTCATTAGTCATAGTAAGTATTTCTGGGGTTACTGCTTTTATTTATCTATAACTATTTATATTTTCCGACAATTTTTAGAAGTATTGGAAGCTTCATGGACAATCAGTTGCCTAGAGGGAAAGCAAAGTTCTCATTAGCACATGGTAATGATCCGCAGGTAACCAGCGTTTGATTCTGAATATGAACTGTTTAGGCCATTAGCTGCCACCTGTTTCAAAAACTGGTATGATGCGGTTTAGCTTTGGACTTTCTTACCTGCTGTCAAATTTAGTTAAAATGTGCCTCTGGGATCAAATGTCATAAGAGGAAACACACAGTTGGAACCATTTCATAAGGCTTTCTTCTGGAGGAATCCTGGTTGAAAACTAAATTAATTCTTAAAACATACTATTTAGAGCCACCTTCTTAGATCCATAACCTTAGGATAGAAACAATATTTGTTAATAATGTCCTAAGGTTTTTTTAACCAGTATGCACTGTTATAATTTATATTATCTCTTTTAAAATAGTAGTTACTATGAATTGATTTATTGCCCATAGTGTTAGAATTTGCTTCCAGGGAACTGGTTCAGTTTAATTTTCACAATTACATAAATTCAAGCCTTCTATTAAGTTTTTATAGCAATAAAAATGAACATGAAAAATATTCATGTACATTTTGCTATTAATGTTCACCTGTTAACAATCATAAACTTTCCAAGTGGAGAATAACAGCAGTGGAAATGCATTCTTGCAGATAATTCATAATACATACAATAATAAAACTAAGTCATTTCTCATCTTGTTCACATGCACGCTTAATAAACAGAATTAGAAGTTGGACACTGGAGACATTTGGTTTCTTTAGTGTCCATGTTACTTGTGCTTCTCTTCTGGTAGGAGAACAAGACACTGCCACTGTCTCCCATAGAGGACAGCAGATACTCACGAGCTAAATTGTAATACCAAATGCCATTCCATTTAGTCACTTTGAATACTTTATAAATCATTTAAAGTGTACCTATGAGTAATTCACATTTCATTAAAATTTAGAAACAAAAATATTCGTTTGAAAAAATTATCAGCAAGCTTTCAGGAGTTTAGAGATAAAGAGAAAAATATAGAAAGACACTAGGTAGAGCTAACAACCTAGAAAGCTGAATATCAAAAAGAATACTTTTTCTGGTGAATCTGTGAGCTAAAAAATATAGAAGTATGTGATTAAAAATAAAATTTCTCTAGAATAAAAATCCACAGTCTTTTTTTGTGACACTTGTATTGATTTTAAACCCACAAATGTCCACTGCTTGGGGTACTGTTTGGGATATGAGATCTGTGAAAAACACTCAAACTTTGAAACTTAACGTGGAAAGCAAATACACTGACTTCACACAACTTCCATTATGCCTTGTGGTGAGGTCTGTGGTGATCGAGAGAATAGACAAGGTATTTTAAGAGTTAAAGGGGCGAATCTGATTATAAGTCATGATTGTCAGACACAATGATCATAACTCAAATGCATCATAACAAATCTTTGCATATCTGCACACTGTTTCAGGTTTTAAGTGACTAATGTTATAATAATGTGAAATAGCATACTTTAATTTAAGATGTAGCTGAGTTTCAGATTTTAGATTTTCCAATGACTGAGTAGTCTAGTATTACATTTAATACTAGATAGCTAGTGAAAAAACTTAATTCAATACACACTTAGGAGAGTTGAGTCATGTATATGCTTGCTAACTAGAATTAAGGAGTGCAGAAAACGTACGTTCAACTAAAAATGCCATTTTCTTCAGGATACCCTTCCCTGCTGACCATTCTAGTTGCTTTTTTTTTTTTTTTTTTTTTTTTTTTTTTTTTTTTTTTTTTTTGTAAAATAAGCATTATTCTCTCTCCAGTTATGGGCCTCCAGGGTGATTTAGAAATGTTTTGTTTTTTTTTTTTTCCCCTATATGGTCACTGTCCTCTCTCCTCATGAAAATCATATTCTAAGTTCTGTGATACAGAACACTTTTTTATAATTTTGTAATCTTGTTTTGTTGTTGTTGTTCTTTCAGTTCAACAGTGGAAATGACAAACTCTGAGAAAGAAATGGAAATACTGATATATGTGAGACTCCATGATGAAGCTGAAGGGACAGAACCAGACAATCTGCTTCAGAAAGTGAATAGAAAACCTGAGGTCTTTTGGCATGAACCTGTTTTTTTTTTTTTTTTTTTTTTAATATCTCTTAAAGTTTCCAGAATGTATTTGCTTCAAGTATGGCATGCATTTATGCAAATTTACAAGGACTCTCATGCTTAAAATAAAACAGCTGGAGCTACTGGAGTCAGAGTCTGCCATTTATGAACATGACCTTGACTAAAGAGATGAATTTAATGGGGTAAGCACCTTGAGAATGACAATCAGTGCCAAGTGCATGTACTGGCTCAGGGAACACCTGTCCCACATTATGTCTTCTAAAACACTGTGTAGACCAAACACACTCAAAGGTCTGGCACTTTGGCAAATCTGGTGTACAAGATGTGAGCTGATAGAAACAGCCAAGACCTCTGCCCTCAAAAGAGTCTGTGCCTTGAAATTTTATCATCACTGTTAAAACATTCTTCTCCCTCAGACATCACCTTTTTACATGTCAGGCACATGTTCTTTACTAGAATAACATTTGAAATTTGAAACAAAAAAGGGAGGGTGAATTTACTGGGTTTTGTTCGTTCCTGTGATAGACATAGAGAAATAGTTGGTTACATTTTCTTGAACTGTACATGTACAATCTTCTATTTATTATTAAAGATGAACCTGCTTCCCAAAAGAATGAGGTGCTTTAAAACAAAAGAAGAGATACATAAAATCATTAAACTTTGCTTGGAGAAGAATTTACAGCAAGACCCTTTGTCTAAAGGCCACTAAACACAAAAAAATGGACAGTATCTTCAACAGCAGTTTTATAAAAAGAGGAGACACATTCTTCATATGGCCATTTTTTATTCCGACCTTTGATAAGAAGCCAAGGGCATGATGCCAAACCGTAGCTCTGTGAAAGAACTTCTGAAGGAGGCTGAAGTAATAGAGGTCTAGTATGTACTAGCCTGACAATCTGACTTGATATAAGGATAAAGCTTAGAGAATCTACACAGATGAATGTGGAACATGTCTGGAGGCTGCTGCTTCCTCTGGAATTTCAATTGACTTAGGTATCAGGCATATGAAAATTGAGACTTCTAGTGAGGATTAAAAATTGTTTATGTGCTAGAAATGCATTGATACTCTAAGCACACGTGGCCTCATACCCAGAGAGACTTCCTGCTTCCTCATTCCCTGGGCCTCAGATGACTGTTTCAATGCCTTTTAATGCAACTAAGCTACATGAATGTGCCAAGACATACCTGATCTCTAACCAACATGGAGTCATATCCCTTCTTCCCCTCTCTGCCAACACACAATGAACCAAATGCCCCTTCCTATCAACTGAAATTAAACACGCCTCATTCTAATCCAAAATGTGTATTAATCTTTGTTCCCTTTTAATTGGGTGCTACAGCCCAATGTACTGAGTTCTGCATCATTTAAACCACCTTTTTGCCGGAAATGGTGTACTGTGGTTCTTCTCAGGAAAAGTCTCACAGTTATACAAAAATAACAACAAATTAACAATAAAATTATAATAACTGACAATGAGTAATTGCCGTGTCCCCAGCCATTGGCTAAGAGCCTAATTTTAGCTGATGAGACCAGTTCAGTTTAACATTGCAATTTATTGTGCATAGAAACTTGACCAGTATTCACTATACTTAGGTAATAATGTTTTTACTGACAACAGAAATAATGTTTTCCACATCGCTGATTATGCAGAATACCCCACTATATGGATGTAGAAAAGCCTCAGAGACGTAGTTTTTTATTTGATAAAATAAGCAGGTATAATACAAGAAAATGAGTAAAATTATGGAGACATTTTATTATAAAATGTATTCATGTAGGTGAGGCCTGTTAGGACATAGTCCTGTATGCTTACGGATAGCTTCTCCCTACCCACACTACAATACTTCTATGGGTGGTACTGAAATAAATATCTGAAAGAGATTAAAATTTTGGTATGTATCTTTTTGTTAATGGTTCTATAGATACTCAACACTTCTTATAAAAGACTGGCAGGGGCGTTTCGGTAGCTAAGATCAGTGGCTGGATAGCTGTATTTTCATTCTTCCTGAAAGCTGTCAGATTTTTACATTGATTTTTACATTGATTCCTGACATCAGTGCCTTATTGTGGTGAAGAGGATGTAAAATGTATTGAAGGGATTAAAAATAGTTCTCAGCTGTACATAATATGTATAATTATACACTGATATGCCTATATTATGCAGATAATACAATACTAATGCATAAAATTAAATAAATGGGAACTTTGAATTTGTGAATATATACTTGGATATTATATTATGGGATTGACCTGATGGATATACCCTCATTAAGAAAAAATATAATACAGATTGTCTGACAAGAGAGTCCTCATTCCAAATTTTATGCAATATAAATCAATTAATATATATGAAAACAAAAGTGATTCTTGAGTCCTGGTTTTCTACTATAGTAAGAAATTTTTCAGTTTCAAAAACTTGTATAGAATGAATTGAGGCAAAGCCTATTCATTTAAAGACTTTTATGTCTACTGATAACTTACTTTCTAATTGGTCTAGGCACACATATTAGTAAAAAAGTGCCATTTTAATATGAGTATTTTCAAATTTTAAATTGATTTAAATTCAATTCTAATGCTAAAAGAAAAATTTGATGTATTTGAAACTTAACATCTTTTAAAAAGACTGTAGACAAATAATAACGCAATACCATTTACTTTGAATTTCTTATTTTCCTAAAAGTACTTATGCATAATTAATAATATTAAACTTGACCTATTCTTTTTCTTATGAGAAGACAGAACAATAAGAAATCATGTGAACTTTTTTCTCATATCACAAAATCCTTTCTTAATAGGGAACACAGAAGTGTCTTTGAGACTTTGACCTTCCAAACAATGAAATGAAACAGTGGTCTTTAAAACTCAATTATAACAAAAATAATTTTAGTTTAATTGTTATTCTAATAGTAATCTTTTTGTTGATTAGAATAAAGAGTATAAAAGAAGATTTTTAGAAGAAGTTACATTCTAGTAGATAACCCACTGGTCTAACAATTAGGAAATCAAAATGTAAGTGGAGATCATATTGATGACTGACACTTTTACCTTGGCCATCCTATTACCTCTTTCATAGCTGCTGAAAGAAAAGTCCACAACAATTTCTAGCTTTCTGAGTCAACTGAGATTAAGTCCAAAATGATGAGGCACAACACAAAACAATGAAACCTAAATAATAAAGCAAACAATGATAGTTTGTAATATATATTCATATGTATATATGTAAATTAATGTAGAATTTTGAGATATTTGTTGCAATTTCAAATTGATAAATGGGAAAACACCTGTAACTATTATAATTATTAATATTAATAGTGCTGTCTTTATCTAAAGTGGGGAAAATGTCACTATGTGCTAACAGCAACATCTGGGCAAGGAGATAAGCAACGGAATAGAGCACAAAGGATATTTTAGCATTATCTTAAAATCTAATCTACAGATTTAAGGTTTACGCAATTACATTTCATTAAAGTGAAAGTAAAGCATCTTATGCTCAAAACATATAGACATTAGGAGTATTATCACTAATCCATAGACTTCTTTTTGAACATAGACTTTGGTACATATTCTGAAGAGATTCAGCTTCTGAAACCACAGTTGACACACAGAAGAGAGGAAGAATTTACTCTCATTAATTTGGATGGGATGGTTTCCATATATTTAATGACATCTTGAAATTTAGGAAAAGTATTCCAAGTCAGAATGTTTTATATTTCATTAATGAAAAACAATTTCAGTTTTCTAAGGTAATACGATTTAATATGCAAATTTTGACCTATGTAATTTGCTGATAGTCAATATTTGCTCAATGTAAAGAGATCTGTGTATAACAAAATTTTCTTCATGAAATTTACATAGTTAATGATTCGTTTTTGTATTAGTGATCACAGAAAGAATATCTTATGCACCTAGACTTGCAGCTAAAATTTTATATATATATATATATATATATATTTATATTTACCAATTCTCCAACATGATAGTAATTATTTTGTGTGCTAAAAATCATTTTAAAAATGCATATTTACAGTAGAAATAGTCTGAACACGGGCAAATATTAACTAAATTTATTTTTAATTGAACAGTAAGCGTTCTGTTTATAAATGTGATTATTCACTATGAAAATCTATGATGTGAAAATCTTGAACACATGCTAAAATTAAAAAAGCATAATGAGCAACGCAAGAATAATTTATCAAAGATTACAGTTATATGAGATGTCAGTGGAGAAAATTTGAAGTATTCATTCAAGAAAAAAAAATGTTTGATATCTTGGCTTATATTTCTGGAGATATGGAATGTACAGCACTGTGTTATATGTTGATAATGATTGGTAAGAGGATTCGGTAGTCTTGAGGGATATTCCTTACTGAACCTGGCAGATTTTTTTTTTTCTAAATTCTGTACTTCCATTTTATAAGTCAAAAAGGTGAGCTCTGTGTGCATGTATATTTGCTGGATTAATTTAGACAAAAGTTGCTGTAAGTACTAAATTTGAGTACATATTTTTATTTTAGCTCAAATAAATTAATAATTGAGGGGATGAATCATAAATTTTCTGAATAAAAAAGATATACTGAAGAAAATATTTTGAAATTGTTATTCCCATTTTGCCTGATGGTGAGGAATTGTTCAATTGAATTTCTGATTTTAGGAAGATTTATATGTTTAATGTCATTTTATTTTGCAATTAGATTTAATAAAGCATAGATGTAATAAACATGATTGTCAGTAACTGGTGGTTTATTCTCTGAACTGGCAAACAATTTACTATTTCTGTTATAATTTAGTTGTATAATCCTTGAGGATTAGTTACTTACTCAAGTTCTATTTATTGACTCTGATATTTGGCAAGAATTGCTTCTATTAATTTTCAATTATTGGCAGTCTGTACATATAAAAAGGTATTACTGCAATTCCAGGAAGGTAATTCACACATATCAATGCTATTTGTCATAAACACATAGAAGAATAATGTAAAAATTTCCCTTTTAATTTTCCCTTTTCTATTTTTTGTTTCAAAAAATAAGAAGTAGGGGTCATGATGAAATTAAGTTATTGATGTCTGTATGCAAAACTACCACATTGTAAATTTTGAACTTAAACATTGAATAAGAAGGTATACAGGAAACAATCTTATGGCTTCTTTCTTTTTTTCAAAAAATATCTTGCTCTCAGGACCAAAACGATAATTATTCCATATAAAAATCTCTAAACCATTTTATAGAAGTAATATATTAATAATCACAGACCAGTAGAAGAAGAGTTTAAAATGTAAGCTAATAGTAGAGAACACCATCATATGGAGACTTAAGTAAATAATAGGTGTAAAAATCTTTTACAAAATCTCTATTGCTATAACATTACTTTCAGTACCTAAAATAATATTATTACCTCAAAATAATTATTAACTAAATAATAATTTTAATTTACCATAGACAAAGGATTAGTTTATTATGGAAACACAGAATTACAAATAAAACAGTATGTCATTCTAGGACTTATACTATAATTAGGAAGAAAGAACATAGAAATAAATGGGTGTGATAATAAAGAGATATACACGTGAACTGCCAAACCTGGGGAAGAAGCATTGAATTTTGCCAAAAAACAGAAGGGTTATGATGAAGTTAAGTTATTGATGTTCTTATGCAAAGCAATTCTAAGGTATTATGTGTTCAAAAACAAAGTTAAGAGTATGGCTGTTGAAGAGAAAGGTCACACTAGAGACACTGATTTTTCTCACCTTTATATTCTTTCTTCATCCAATGTAAAATCGATGCCCTCTGGTGGAGAGGATATTACTTTTATGAATTTCAAAGGTGAGCTCTTTTTTATTTTTGCTAATAATATTAGTAACCATATGTTAAAAGTGGAGTTTGTACTGTCAAAACTGGATGATTTTTGTACTTTAAAGGTCATTATATTAATATTTAACTGGTTTATTGCTTTATATATTAATATATGTTTTTAGAATTTGATGAGACAAAGACATTTCAGTGTAATTAATGTTAACTGAAATTTCTGTGAAATTGACATTTAATATTCCATGATTATATGGAAGGAAAAAGCAATACATGTTCATTTTACTGCAAGCGATTAAACATCTCTCAATTTCTGCAATTTATTTTCTCCATGTGTCTTAGTAGAACAGTGAACATACAATTCATCTAAATGACTGCCACTTTTCAAACCAATAGTCCTCAACTTACAGTACGAAGTCATAGGTAAAAATCCTTTCTAAGATTTATGACTTTACAAATGAAAATGAAATCAAACAGTCTAATTTTTAAAAGTCTATATCCAGGACTTACATGTGGATATTGTGTCTAAGGACTTAGATTTAAGGTTTTATAATTTGAGCAAGTGTTAACTAATATCAATCAGTTTTGCTGATCTATTTCTTAAATGATTACAGTAATCAAATTATTCATTTCATACATTGTTTTAAGCCAGCCACATTAGAATGAAAGGCTGAATGTAATGTATTACAGCAAACAACATACAAGAATTAGTATCCCTCGTTACACTGTGCAGTCCCAATATTGTATCTTAGAAAAGAAAAACCCAGGACATTCATTGGGCTTGACACTATATAGATTGCGCAAGACCAAGAGAAAGCCAAATCTTCATTCTTCTTAAATGACACATTGGATAATATGTATCATATGACCTGAAGTTTACAGGCAGAAAGTATTTTACATTGGTTTCTTATTCAAATTTTAGAGATTTTTCACAAGCAATTTATGTAGGTACAAGCTTCTTAAAATGTCCTTTGGGCACATCTGTCTTTCCAATTTCATCAATTCAGCTGAATATAATACCCGTGTCCCCAGGTAAAAGTCATGATGCAATTCTATCAGACAGTTGCTGTACTTTGCGCAGTGTGGGTGTGAGAGCTAATTTTGTCCTTAGAATCAGAAGCTTCATTAACAGTCTTAACACATTCACTGCAGCTTTCTAAACCTCTCAGGCTTTAACACTTACACTACTGCAGAGCTGGGGAGAAGAAAAATAAAATGTTATCCTTGTTTTGAAAACATATTTCTCCAATTGGCACCCAATGCAGCTCTTCTGTGCCCTTCCAAATTTCAGTTCCAGCAATGTCATAATCTAGAAGTGTTCAGGAGGAACACACACGATTCTAGAAAAGCATTTTTACACATACTTAAACACATAACAATTTTGTTCAAAAATCATACAATAAAAGATAATATCTAGACTGGATTATATTTTTCCTGCCAAAAAAGCTATGTAATCATTTAACCGGACATTAAACCTAAGTTTTATATTATTATTCTATATTAACATGAATTTCTCTTAGAGCAGTGATTAATCCTACTAAAATGCTGTTAGATATTTGAATGAAAAATGTATGTCACCTTACCTCAAATTCTCAATTGTTGTATGCAGTTAACAGGATAGAAAGCATATAGTTGTTATATTATGTAAATGTTGAAGAAGAAAAATGCAAATTGTTTCCTTAACAATTGCCACAGTTTTGTCAGACTCAAACAAACAGAATAAAATATTTCTGAGGATAATATTGCAATGTACGTATGACAAAGTCACTATCTGTCTACTTATAATTTGGTGTAATTATAATTTATACAATGTCCAGTCTACCTAGTCTACACCTGGGATTACACAACTGAAAAGTCCTATGCATAGCTAATGATGACAAACATAAATTAAAAATAATACATATTAACATTTCAATGATTAAAATTATCCCAGGTGGAGTAAAAATGTATACAAATTAATAACTGATTGTTTTTAATTTGTAAGGTCAAAAGGGATCATTTGCTCTAAGAAATATTAAAAGCTTTAGTTATATAAAGTCATATTTTAATGACCATTCTCAGGATATCTGCATTGTCCATAAAAGATAGAAACCAAAAAATTGTTTGTTTGTTTTTTTTTTTTGGAGGGTTGAGCTCTAATCAGAAAACCTGAAAAATATTCCAGAAATAGGACATGCTATTTTTAAAAATGAATGAAGCAATTTCAGATATAACATCCATCCAAAATATGAGAAAAAGAAACATGTTATTCATACTTAAACATTATCTGAAGACATCAGAATGAGCAGGGACATAAAGTGATTTGAACATAGAGGTAAAAGTTTCCATTCATTTTGCGGTGCACATCATCAAGAAAAGCAACCTAGTTGTTTGCATTACAATGACACATATTAAAATGTACTGTTCAGTCTGATATTAAACCTGATTCTCTAACAAAAACATTGTTAGAAACCACTTAAATTGAAAAGAAAGATTTTTTTAAAGCATTTTAGTCAAGACAGACATATAAAATTCAAATATTAAAGAACCCCATATAACCTATTTTGTTTCTGAAGCTTAAGCAAAAATGTTATTCAATTTCACTGTTTGGGGTCCCTTTCAATAAGGTGTCTGGGAACTGTAAATGTACCATAATAGGACAGTCATGCCAGCTCTATGGGCTAATTTGCATAACATCTGTGACTTGCAATTTTCTACAGCATACTATAGACATCTAGTACAGAACATCTTGAATTCATGCACAACAGAACTATTTTTAAAGGAAAGCTAGCTATGTGTTAATAATGTGAAATTACACATAAACGCAGGCCCCTTCATCTAGGTAAGCTGAATAATTGAGTCTTCTATAGCTTCTATAGCTTATATTATGAACTATTTATTTCTTAAGCATTTTATTGTCAGCTAACATTCATACAAGAAGAGGAATTTTAATGCACCTTAAAAAGTTGAAGGTGAATTTATAGAAGAAAATATTAAATATGGCAAACCTCTATGTATAAATTCATACACTTCCTCCCTATTGCTTCCTTTTTTATACCACCAAACACTTAGAAAAATAAACAGTATCATTTTTGGTAGCTGTTATCTTGACCCAACTACCTTCTTTGTAATAATAAGTTGAGCAGAAAAGGAAAGAACTGCAGAGGGGTCTCCTTCAAGTCACAAAAGTGGGAGGGCCTGTCTTCATTGACCTCCAGTGTGAGGAATATGGAGTCTGCCACACCTTTTGGGAGGTCTTTTGCAGTGTTCTCAGTGCTAGAACTTATTTTCCTCATTCTCTTTGCTGGTGATATAGTTTGATCTTACTGAGCATGCTTACAATTTCATTAATCAAAGGAAAAAATCAACTGCAAAATACTTTCCTGTGATTGTTAATTTGCTATCCATTTCCCCTATATGAGAACTTCTTATTCTAGTGCATCAAACTGACTGTTGTTCTGTATTATTTTATTCATGGTTTTTTCTTTATATAAAATATTATGAGAATTTATTTAGATTTTGACATAATGTTCTTGGCACATTATTCCCAATGTGTAAAACAACAGAAAGTATCTCTGCCTCCTACCTAACACCCTCTTTTCCTCTCACCTCCTTGAGTAGAATTTCCTTCCATAGGGATTTAGGGAACATTTGAGTATATACGAGCACATATGTTTTTAACACAGAAATAAAAATGTCACGTGTAACTCATTCGTCATAATATTTCATTTACTAGTTCTGTAATTATTCCATTGCTTGTGGGTTTTTTGAACATCTATCTTTCCAGAGTACTAAATAAATTACATTATAGCTTTTCATAAAGAATGTAAAAATTTTCTCTAATATAAACTTTGTGTCCAAAGGAAGTCCCAGAATACAGGGTGCATATTTTACTACTGAAACATTTTCCTCATACTATGTAACTAATATATTATATTTCTACAACCATTCAGTGAAAAAAAAAATAGTAGATAATATGCAAATTCCACATTTGTGAGTTCTCCACATAAGAAATCTTGAATAAATTCTATCTGCATAATGTAGATTTCTAAAAGAGAATTTTTAGCAGAATAAATTTGGAGAGATGATTTCAGAATAAAATACAAAAACTTTGTGAATGGAACATTTGGCAAAGCTTACAAAGGCATTATTTTTTCCTTGTTTTTCTTGTTGTTGTGTAAAACTCTAATACTTCCTTTAGACTTGTGCTTTGGGCTACGGACCATGTGTTTGAACTACTGGAATAGAAGTTCACAGCCTTGGGTTCTAACTTGGGAGCCATAGGCCTCAATCTCTCCTTTCAAAAATGGGCCAAATTATTTATGTTTCTTTTTCTCCATATATATATATATATATATATATATATATATATATATATATATATAATATAAATTTATGTTCATAGGTTACATATAAATTATATGTATGTATACATACAATCTTTGTAACTGACAATAATTTTGTTCAATTATCTTTTTTGTCACAGATATTACCAACGTGAGTCATATTTCTTAAAGTCTGCTGCATGAGTATCTGTATGCTTTGATAGATTTTTCTATAGGAAAAAGGGAACATTTCTCTTCAAGGCCTAGCTCAGTCTTTGGAATGCTGAATAGAAATAGAAACTACACAGTAAATGTCTGTTGGCTCTCAAAATAACTAAGTTGTGTATGCTAGAGCTCTCATATGCTTCTGGGAAGAAAAATCACAAGTCAATACATACTCTGAGAAAAAGCCATAAGCTCAACGTTGTAAAATTAAAGACCCTTCACTACCTCTCCCTCCAAACCAATTTCTAAATTGACTTTAAAAGTAAAAGAGGCTGTACAGCAAGGTGCAGCCACTTACACAGGACTTACACGGCCAAACCTAGACATGTTCCAATTCATACCATATTTTCTAAGTCTCTCTTAGATGATTTCTCTTATGAGTGTGCCTAAAATATATGTGAAAAATTGCATATATTAACCTCGCAGAATAGGAAGTAGCTTAAGAAATCCTTTCTATTTTGAAATTTGGTTTATGCAAAGAATTGACATGTCTTCATAATGCCATCTGATTCAAAGGAACTATCAAGGATCACAAATAGGGCAAGTTACAATTAAAATCTACTTATTTTGTTTTACATATCGACATTCCTCCCTTCAAACATGTAATAATCCATTTCAAAAACTTGAGCTGTAAAAAGCTCTTATCTTACCAAATAAACCATTTTTGTAAATTAATGTAAACTTTTAATTTTATTAACAAGATCTCTTCAATTTTTAAAGTGCTTTTTGGTTTCTCTTAGACACAACAAAATGAATATATTTTCCTTTGCCCATGTTTAACATTATTTTTGCACATGTATATTTCTTAGCTGCATGACCACAAAAGCAGCTTATTCAACAAATGTTTTATTTGTTGCACATATTTAACTAAGTCTTATGCAGAGAAAATTAAAATTTGTTCTTGTTTCTAGGGAATTCTCTTAAATTCCTTTTTAAGTGCTTCAGTTTTTTTTTTTTTTTTGAATCTTCTGAGGCTATTCAAAAACTACTTTCACTTGAAATGACCAAGGGTACACATATTTGTAAAATAGAGAAAACAGAAATGTGGGAACATCACTAAGTGCATCATTGTGGTTGGAAACAGGAATGTTTCCTTCAGAAGAAGAAAGCTTCACTCTGGGCTAGGATCATCAATTAAAGTCTCTCTTCCTACAAGAGAAATTTCTTTTCCATTCTTGCTTTTAAGACAATACCTGAGAGATTTCTTGTGATCAAGGCAATACCAAGAAATCAGCTTGTTTAGAACATGTCATTGGCATTTCCTAGGGCGGGACATTCAGCGTCATCAAGCTGCACTTGAAGCCCTCGGTTCATTTGATCTTCAACTCACAATAACCACTGTGGACAGACACGTATAACACCAGTTCTGCTTCTCCACAGTTGAATAACATGATGATATACATTGGATCGTGAAATTTACATACAATTGCCTAGTAGGAAAAAAAGTTCACTATTATCTTTCATAATCACTTAATTACTTCCTATTTAAATGTTTACCTTTTTAATCAATCCACAAAACCCACGTTTCCAATGGTCCGGAGGCTGGCATTATTGGTATGTAATCAGGTTCAGAACAGAAGTGCTCGTTATATTCATATACTTCTGCAAACAAATAACTCATAAACTTCTTAAGTTTCAAGTTGGATGCCATCAGGAAGTCATCAGACAGTTGTTTAGTTTCTATAGGTATTAATAATTTAATGATAAGGAGTCACATTATTCTACAAATATCCGGGGGCAGATGTTTGAGAGGATAAAGTGAAGAAGCCAAGGAAAAATAACAAGGCTAAAGAAAAAATAGCCTGACATATTTTTTTCCCTGATTCTTAGCTACTTGGATGGGAAGCAGTTTCCTATCTAGTTCTTTATAGTTTCTCTCAGTTTTCATATTAGCATCTTGCTCAAAATGAAATGAGCAACCTATAACCTTGAAGTCAATCAAAGGAATCTGAGTCTACCTACTACTCTGAAACCTCCCTGTGGTATTTTCATGTCCAATACTACATATTTGCCTCAGCAATAAATGCTGCCATAGACGAGGACAGACTTCCATCCTTTCCTAAATGTTATTGTTCAAAACCTTCTGCGTAGTCTAGGCATATTAAGAGATGTGAGTATAAACCACTGCCCTTTAAATATTATAACTTGCTCACCTCCTTGAAGTCTCAGATATATAAATGAAAGTATGCATACTAGACATGTCAGTTTTCACATATATAAAGATGAAATGTAAATTAGAAAGATTATCAGTAATACAGGGCAAAACATACACAGATTTATAAGATAGTTTAGATTAATTCTGCAATTGGAACTCAATACCTAGTACTCTGAAGTTACAGAAGGAGGGGTTTATTTTGGTTCTAATTTTAGAATATTTAGTTACTTGGCTCTAAGGCAGAAAAAGCGTGGCATGAGGGCATGGCAGAAAAGCTGTTTGTGACATGATGGCCAAGAAAGAGAGAAAGGGGAGAGCTGGGGACTCTACACCCTTCCAGATCATGCCTCCATGACTCATGCCTCATGACTCAGTAGCACGATCAGCTACTGAATTCCCTGATGATCATGATACCCGATTCCATTTCCTTCCAAAAGGCTTACTGATGAATCCATGAGATTGTAGGGAAAACTTTCTATCTAAACAATAACATTCTACCATGAGTCCTGAAATACTTATGCTTATCTCATTTTGAAAACTGCATTTAGTTTATATCTAAGAGTCACCAGATTCTCAAAAGTTCCAGAACAGCTAAAAACTTCAAGCCCCAAATTTCCTGCGATAGTTAAGGCAAAATATTTGCTATGGGCTCCTACAAAAATCAAAAATAAACTTAAATACTTTCAACATACAATGGTATTTCCAGAGGGAGAAATAGAAGGCTTGAGAATTACATAACAAAAGCCAGACTAAATCATGAAGAGCAAGCAAACAATTCTATAGTACAGTTCCAGCACCTCGGGCATGTTATGCCAAGTAAATAACCCCAAAAGGCTACAGCAGTCTCGCCCTATGGCTTGGATGGCTGGAGCCCACATGGCCTCACTTTTAGTCTGACTCTGCTTGATACTGCCTATGGTTTTTCTCAGTACAAATTCCATGTTCCTAGCTTCTCTACACTTCCAGCATTTTCACCACACTCTGAGCGTCACTCTCGGTATATATTTCTCTTAGAAGCACAATGCCAAGATTCCAGGCTTTCTTCTAAAATTAGAGCAAAAGCTTCATCAGCCTAAAACTCTTGCCTTCTGAATGCCTATAAAACCATTCCCATATGAAAAAATCAAAGTCTGTAGTCAGCCAGGACCAGATATACCTAGAGCCATTTGGATCAAGGCTGCTGGTGCCTCGGAGAGCCTGGAGAGCTGAACATGGTGAAATGAATTCCAAGGAGCTAATTCTCTAGACATCCTTTCGCTAGCAGGTTGTATGGACAGTGTTCTCATATATAAGATTTAAACTTTCGCAACCTGAGACTGATGGGTGGGGTCTCACTGATTCCAGAGAATTTTCAATATACTTTTCCTACTGTTGTGGTGAAAAATACTTGGCTGTTATTAACGACAAGTCACTTCAGCCTTTGTGATTTTCAAGGCTTGAACTTTATAGGCACTTTCTTTCTGTTTGGCCTACTAATATTTCAAGTTATACAACTTGGCCTTTTTTTCCTGTTTCTCATTGTAGATCTGACTAGCAGCAGCTGGCAGTACCCCCATCATAGTCGAAATGTTGAGTTGTCTGGAAATTTCCTCAACTTGATTAGTCCACTAGCTTTAAATTCACATGAAGTTTGAGAACATGGAAAAAATGTAGACAAGTTTTTGGTTCAATGAAACACACAGATCCTACAGTACAACTGCCAACAGAGTCCACATTCCCAAATGAAAACTCCACAAACTCACCTTTATGATCTGCAATTTCTAACATAATTCTGTTCTTTTGCATTCTACCGAAATCTTTCATCAATCTCTTACTACAGCATGCTAGGATTCTCTAGCCGGCACATCCACACCTTTTCATACTCATCTGGCAAAATATTTCCACAGAATTCTGAACCACATGGTCAAGTACAATCATACAAACAATCTTGCTTGTCTGGTATAGGTTCTGTATTAGTCATTCTTTCACTGAGGCACAATATCCTACACCCATGAGTTAGAGGAAAAATTTATTTTGGCTTACTGCTTGGTAGCCAAGAAGCAGAGGCAGAAGTGTGGACCGAGGATGGCTAAAAATAAACAAGTGTGGAATCCTAATAATCCATTAACTTTCTGAAAGTCTCACATCTGAATACATGAGACTTTTGGGGGGGCATTTACATTTATGCCATTGTACACTATCTCTAAGGTAGGTCACCATAATGCCTTGTGAAAAAAGATAAAGCACCTATATTAAAAATCACAAAAGAATCATTAGAACATAAAATATTAAGAGCAGAAATCTATAAAATAGACTGAAAACAGGGAAATATTTTAGCTTTGTACATGGAAGACTAGAAATTTGAAGACAGCCTCTAAAAGACATGTTATTTTCACCTTATATTTAAAAGTTAACCCCAAACCCTGTATCTGCTTGGAATTAGTACTGTGGAAAACACAGGATGGAGAAAGTTATGTTTTGTTAAGGTACATTTTCTTACCTGGTAAGAAATAACCAAAAAATAATGGAAATGACACAAAAAAGTAGTAAGAAATATTGGCCTTTTTGTAATGAGTAACCACAGAAACTATTAGATTAGCATGTGACTCATTAAGGCTCTTTCAAGACTATACTTGTGTATCAGTATTCAGGTGAATTTATAATGGGGAATAATGGAACGTTGATGATTAGAACAAACATTTAACCACAAAACATGTTAACGTAAAAGTACCGAATTTTATAATTGGACAGAAAGAATACCATCATTTAAAAATAGGTAAACTAACAATATTAAAGTTTTTATATTAACAGAAATATATATATATATATTTCTGTTTATATATATATATATGGGTAAAGATGCTTATTATAACTTCAAATCTTTAACACTGCCTGTTGTTTTGCTCAGTAGAAATTATGAGTCAATAAGTTGAAAGCTTATTAACTGAAGACATGTGATATTGCTTACAATTTGTAGTATGTAAGAATTAGGACCACTTGTTGAATTCAATCTACATATTTACTTTCTGCAAATTATTTTTAAAATTTGTTAAGTAGTGTTCCATTTACTTACTATGGTATGAAAGGATTGTCTAATTTGATAAAATGATCTGTGACTGACAAAAATATTTGACACCTGTCATCTACTGTGGGTACTAATTATAATTAATACAGGAAAACTCTAGACAGTACATTAAGTATACAATATTTCATACTGAGTTTTTTTGAGGAATTTCTATACTGAGTTCCATAATTCAACTTTTTTATTTATTTTATTCATTTTCCCCATTGTATTGATATGTATTAGTGCAAAACCTAAGGCTTACAATGAAGTTGAGCATTTTGTGCACATACGTATCTTATCAAGGTGACAAAGACTTTCCCACTCTCCTTTTGTCCCTCCCCCTACCCAACCCTCCCTCCTTCCCCACCTTACCCCCCTGTTTCACTTTGTATTTCGTTTTAAGTTCCAAAAGAGTTGTGATCTGGGTCTCTCATATCAGTGAGACCATTCGATGTTTGGCTTTACACTGAGAAATCTGTTACGTTTTGGAAAATATTTTTTAACTTGGATTTGCCCCTATCTAGAATGCAACTAAGAATATATTAAATCTTTTTAACTTTGTAATTTTTTAAATGGGTTGATTTTACTATTGATCAAGAGAAAATTAAATAAATCGATGAGACTAAAAATTTTTAGAGACTTAGCAGTTAGTAATTGTTAAAAATAATATTTTTTATGACATATCAGGCAACTTTTCCTCTCAAAAGACAATTTTATATAGTAAATAAGTCTTACCACTTCAGGCACTGATTGGGACAAGAAGGAAGACAAGCCATGAATTATAGTGAAACTACTGCTTTTTATCAAGTGAGGTTTGCAGAAACCAAGGAAAGTTAGCAATTAACAAATCAATTTAAACTATGTCCAAAGTTAACATAGATCATACACACTAACGAAGGTTCATGTTGGGGCTTGACTCACTGTCTGCATTAATAAATTAACCAGATAATTGACATTTCTTATCTTAGCAGTGTGTTGTAAGCATAGAGTCAAGCTCCAGACTTAAATGCCATGCAGTATTAAAAACCTAAAGTGAATTAGAAATGAAACGTGCAGTCGTTTTCCCTTTCATTAACCCATTGACATTCCTGTCACTAACCTCATTTGAAAAAGAAATACCATAGAGATTTGGTAGAATTAAAAGGAAATGTAGTCTATGTGCTTTTCCCTTCCAAACTAGTAACTTGGAGACAGCACGTGATGATTTCCATGGAAGTCAGGACGCACTCAGGGTCTCCCTAGCTCTGTTAACCACATGTGAAAATGGAAGCTTATCACGTAAGAGTGTTTTATTTCTTCCAGCATCAAAATAGAAGATGATTCCATAGTGAGAAAGAAGTAATCAGTACGGAAAACTTCAAGGACAAGAAGTCAGTTTTAGTACCCTTGGTTCTTAGCAAAATGCCAAACATGTAGTAGAATAATGATCGATATTTACAAAACCAAAACTCACTCTTCCACACATAAACATGTATTCTCCGTATTTATCTTCCGAAACACTGACAAATTGGGAAGCAATCTTGAGTAGAAACAAAACCCAAAGGAAAGAAAAAACAACACACTGGAAGATATTAATGGTCAAGGTTGTCAATGTAATTTATCTGAAAAATTAACCATGACAGGAGAAAGAGCAACGTGATAGAACAGAATAGGGGAGGAAATAAAACTGACTCTAATTAAGGTGTCTTCAAAGAAGTATACACTTAAACTGCAACAGTCAAATTTGCATATGTATCTTATCTGTGAGTTTCGCAAGTATGCATACAGATCAGGTATAGCCTAGCAAACTTAAAATTTTCACCATGCAATTACCTGAAATATGCATGTAATTGAATATATTACAAATTCTGCAGATGTAACTTATAAACCAGCATGGAAATTGCACTTTCCCTAATATTAAAATATTAATTAATTTAGCAAAATAGCATATTTTAATAAACCAAAACTGCTTACATTCTTTTACATGTTTTCTTCTGAAAATCAGTGTATTAAAACACCAATAGTAAGAACAAAGCAACTTAATAAAATCATGTATGAAAACGTGAGTAGGAAAACTACTGTTTAAAGGCTGATAAATGTAATGGTTGCACAGAAGTTGCTTATGCTTTTACTTGATGCAACTCACTTTATGTTTTGCATTAAAGTGTCTGTACCCTTTGTACAATTTTCCAGTCTTGCAGCAGTTATTTAAAGTGGATATATAACCCTATTTTGTTGTGAGGAAACAAGTTTAGAAAGCTTGTGTATTTGTCAATGATCCAAATGTAGTAAACACCTGATCTGGGATTTAGCAGCTGAAGTATTTTTTTTATCCTAGTGGTAGATTATAATACATACATATATATTTTACCTGATTTAATTTACATGTTGCAAATTTTCTTAAAAATGTTTTGCCCCTGTTCATTGAAAGTAGAGTTATATTATTTCTGAAGTTACCTGTTTAGGTAAATTCTGCATTTATGCCATCGTAAAGATATAAATTATATGAAGCAAATGGTAAGAATTCAACTTAAAGATTATTTTGTGAAGTGAGATCTCCAAAATACTTCTGGATTTCTTGATATTATTTTGTCACTGTAACTGTTTAGGGCATCAAATTGATAATGTTATAAAATAACAGTACTTAAATTTTAAAATTATGAAATATGAAGTTTATTAACTTTTTTATTTTGAGAAAGATTATAGCCTATATGTCTAGTCTGAAGCAAAAAGAAAGAGTAAAAAAATACACTCAAATAAATAAAATCCAAGACCACAGCAATGAGTGGTAACAAATCAACTTCAAATTTCAGTAAACTAATGACAGATTGGAAATTACAGCTAAATCACCTTCTGGCTTCAAACTCAGTTCAATATTAATTGTATAATTATTTAATGGTGAATATATGTAAAGAAGTGAATGAATAAATTAATTAACTCCAATGTCCAGGAAGATCCTTGGACTTTTAGATCGCTTTCTTCAATTCTGCAAAATTCAGAAGTCTAAGGCATGCCGAGGGTACATAGTGAGTTTGGAACCATCCTGGGCTACAAAGTGAGACACGGTCTCGGGGGAAAAAAAACAGAAGTAAGAAATTTTGTAATATTTTGTTAATCTTTAGCTATATATTTCATTTTAGAAAGTTTGATCGTGTGATTTTAAGTTTCAAAAGTATCCATGGAGCATAATCTCTCTTGATTTATACACTACAAAAGTATCAATCCTGTGGAAATTTTTGGTTATGCTATTATAATGACATAATGACTTCCTGTTCACATCATAGAAATTATTGCCAAGTCTTTCAAAGTTTGTTCTTTCACATTGTGAAGTCATTTTAACAATGTTTTAGTAGGTATTGATTTGTTCTACACATTTCCGGTGATGACTTCTATGTGTTTATTTGAACATAATTTATATTTGATTGACCTCAACACTCTCTTCTACTTCTTAGGAAAGCGTACTGGTTCAACTTAACATCTGATGTGCACAATATGAATTGCAGGTATAAACAGCCTGAAGATAATTGGAACATTTGCTTTGTTATGAGACTTTTAATTAATTACCTCATATTTAAAGAATCATAACATTACTAGAAATGCAAAAAGAAGAGCAAAAAACATTACTTATTCTGTAATATATGCCTGTAATATCTATATATGTATTGTTAGATGAATAAATACAATGATTATCATAAGCAAGTAAATAATCACTATTTTTTCAAAATAGTTTCAATGCTATTATATAACATGTAAAATGCTTAAAGAATTAAATGATATGATTTGATAAATGAAAACTTGTATTACTATTAGAAAAGTATATTAAGAGGGTTAAATATTGTATTTTAATATTTAAACTAATACTATCAATATTAAATTAAAATGTTAAAAACACTGAAACAATTGGAAAAAGTAGTGTATAATTTAAAATTCATTCATTAAAATTATGTTAAATGTAATTTTAAAATTTCAACTTGACAAACACTGAGAATCATTTTTATGTACACAAAATTTATGTAATTAAAAATGTGCCACATGAGTGTTAAATGTACCACATTATTTTGTGAAAATAGAAACTACATTTATATTTGAAGTGGATATTTTAAAGAACACACACAGGCTTTATGTAATGTCTGGATTTTATCATAAATTGACCAACTTTTGAGCATGGGGTATAGCTCACCTGTAAGAGCCTTTATCTAGCAAACAAAAGCTCCCGGTTTGCATTCACTAGCACCACTTAATAACCTGGCATGGTTGTGCAGGCCTGTTTGGGAATCCCAGCACTCAGGAGACTGAGGCATGAGGTTTGCTGTGAGTTTCAGGCCAGCCTAGGCTACATTATGAACTTAGGACCAGATTTGACTAAAAAACAAACAAAAATGCTGTTAAACTTTCCTGTTTAGAATTTATCAATATTTTATCACAAAAATGTTTTCTCTATATATTTTAAATGCATATATTAAAATATTTATGTAAAGCTTCTATGCTTCACATATAGATTTCAAAAAAGGATCGTTTTTTAAGAATTATTTAGGTAAATGGAGCTCATTTTTGAGCAAGTTTTATTTTAATATACTTTGTTTTTCTTACTCAAAACTCTGCATGATAGGAATTTATAGACAGAGTGTCAACCCATGTAAAGTGAGAAGACAGCAAACAGGTGTGCAGCCTGTGCCCAATCGGCCTTCTCCTGGTTTCGAGTCTGATAATTTTCTTTGCATCCTGCCTTGACCTGATTATTCATGACTTTTTGCATAATGAGAGAAAGCTGGTAAACATGATAGGTATCACATACAAAATCTCAAAGTCCTATGAATATTTTTAGATAGACTTAGCAGTCAAGTTATGATTCGATGCAACATGATTACAATTTTGAACCTCTTTAGTGAGTTATTTGAAAACTTCAACTTCTTTGAGACATTTCAATGTGTCATCCTGTTTGATTTGTTTGTTTTTGCTTGTTTTTTTTTCCCCTAGACTGGGTCTAGCTCTCTAGCCTAGAATCCTCCTGAATTCACCAAATTTGCTATATAGCCCAGACTAGACTTGGACTTACGACAATCCTCCTGTCTCAGCCTCCAGGGCTCAGCGAGCACTGGTGTGCGCCTCCAGCCTCCCAAGTGCAGGTATTACAGGCTTGCACCAGGACACTTCTATGTGGTGCTGGGGAATCAAACTCAGGTACCTAACCCTTTCTAGGCAAGCACTTTGACTGATGAGCCATTCCTCCACTCCCATCTTTGACATGTTTAATTTAAATATTTAATAATTTAATCATTTAGTTTAAATGTTATCATTTTGTAATATGTAATTTAAAGTATTACAGTTTGGGATAGTGGATTGAACAAAATGTTTTCACACTAAGCTACATCCCCAGACCATTTTTATTTTGAGATGGATCTTGCTATGCTGCTGAGTTTTTAGGGTAAGTTCAAATTTGCAATACTTCTGTCTCTGCTGCCCAGAGTCAGGGAGAAGTTTAAGACTTTAAGGACACAGCGTCTTTGATTTTTTTTTTTTTTTTTTTTTTTTGAGACAGGATCTCACACCGTACACCTGAATTCAAAACAACCACCTGCCAGAGACTTTACCCACTGAGCACTGGGATTACAGGTGCTCATCCCTACGGCCTGTGTCATTAATCTCCCTAAAGTTATTCTCTCTGTCTTTGAACACAAGTATCTCCTTATTCTTGTCACTTTCTGAATCAATTCTGGAAGTTTTATTCTTTGAGTGTCATGGGTTTCATTGTCATAGCTGCCTCTATGTCCTGAATCAGTTTAAAACATTTAATGTTCACGGTCATTCTGGTTTTGAAGAAAAGCCAGAAACTGAAAAATCCAAGGTCTGGTGAATAAGAGTTAGAACACACCATGGCAATTTCACAATTTTGCTTTCCATTGGATGGCCCTTGGCAGCGACATGCACCTTCCTAAGGACTGCACTTCATAAAGTCATGAAAGAAAATTTCCAAAACTGCTTCTGATGAATTTCAGCAAGAATGATAAGAGCGTTGGAAGATACTAAGATTACTTTAAAGGCAGATGTATGAATAGGTGTCTTTTACATTAATAAGTATTTAAATGTGTACATTCACCATATATTTTGATTACCTTTCTTACCTGAAATAAATGGGACAAAAAGTCAAATATTTATGAGATTTTTATGTCCATCCATCACTAAATGTGTTATTAAATATTGTACTTTATATTTGATAGTAGATATATCAATATAGTATTAAAGATTTCCTTTTAATTATTTTCTGGATATAGTTATAACATAGTTGTTTTATATTATATGTTATGCAATTTCTTCCTTTCAATTATTTTTTCCTTACTATACTTAACATTTGACTACTGATTTTTAGAATATTTCAAAATCTCCATTAAAACAAGCTTTTAATGCTCCTGTTTTCAAAATTCTGACTGCTTGCTAACTGTATTTTCCTAGACTAAATATGATTGACTTGTTATTAATAGCCAAAATATTTCTTTAATGCTTTTAAAATGTATGCTGTTCATCACTGAATATGTGATTTTTTCAAACTGAAAATAGATATTCATACGATATTAAATTAAGAAGTTGTTCTGTAACACTGTCAACATTTTTCTTAATACTTTCATTATATTTTCTAAGTCATTTTCTTCAGACATTGTATTTGAAGTGTTGCAATGTTTGTATAGATCACTTTTTCTTTCTTTTCTACATTTTCTATTTTCCTTTTGCTGGACTTTTCTCGTGTGTAAAATCTACCAGACTTAAAACTGATTAGGTCACTCTAATTAGCTTAGTCTTCAACTATGTTGACTAATTGAAATTAACCACATTTACATTTTGACAATAGAATTTCTAACTGCCAGCAACTACTTGCCTTCTTTTCCTCTCATCCTATTACTTTCTTTTGTCAGCAGTAACTTTGAAGATGGCTAGTAAGTTATTTCTCCTTTCCCCCTGAGAAGCCTTCATTCATCTTGCCTTCTTCTTTCTTAATTCTAGAATCCCTCAACTATATTTTATACAATGTATCCTACATTCCATACTTGTCATCATCAAAGGAAAGACATCTTACTATTAGAAAGTGGATTCTACCAAATGCTTAGTGCCCGATAGGAGACAAAATCCTACACAGAAGCTTTTGGCAAACTACAGCTCCTTAGATCCCATGGTATTCTAGTGAGAATTTATTTTCAACTCTCTGGGAATCCACTACTCTAATCAGAGTAATTTTTACAACCACTGTTACTTCTCTTACTATATTTTGTGCCCTGGTTTCTGCGTTCTCTTAATGTTATCATTTCATGTATGTGCTTCTATCTTCTAGAATTTTCTAAAACAGTAGAACAAAACCACCAATCCCCTTACTTGGGCTACAGAGATAGCACCTAGGGTAGAGTGCTTACCGATGGAGCAGGAGACACTGAATTCAATTCTCCCCAGCACCCACCACGCAGGCTGTATGTGGTGGCACATACCTCTAATCAGAAGGCTGAGATAAGAGGACTGTCATGAACTCAAGGCCAGCCTGGGCTACATAGTGAGTTCTGGACCAGCCTGAACTACAAACTGAGACCCAAAATCTGTCTTAATATATATATATATATATATATATATATATATATATATATATATATATATGTTTTTTAAAGATATATATATATATACACACATATATGTGTACACACACACACACACACACACACACACATATATATATATATATATATATATATATATATATATATATATATAAAATCATTTACTGAAAATACAGTAGAGGTGATTTTATCCTTTCCAGACATAATAGTTTTCTAATAATAAAAATCATACTGAGCAGAAAACTATGTTCCATCAAATACTGAAAATAGAATGTTTTTATTTTAATGGCACAATTTTTGTTTGATGTTTTATTGTCAGTTTATGTTTCTATTTTAGGATACTACTGTTTTACGAGTGTTTAAACATTCCTCAAATGAAAGCAATGTCAGCATGATAGTGAATTCAAGATTTCCTAAGGCTGGTGATATGTAGAGATTGGAACCATTACATATGATTCATTAGAAGGAAACTGAAACAGCAATTATGGAAAATATTAAGCAATTAAATACAACTATTGATCATATGCTCTGGAAACTTGGTATTTTGCTATTTATATAAAATAATTAAAATCATCTTCTCAAAGAGGCATTTGTTCTTTATATTGGTTGTCACTGATGCACATATGCCAATAGACAGGATGTGGGAACAACTTAAATATCCAATTAAGTAGGAATGAACTGTAAAAGATAGCATGCATAGGCAATAGAATATTATTCAGATTGACAGTGTAAGAAAGTCACTAAGAACAAGTAAATAATGATTTTGCTTAGATTCTGTTCCAAATTCCGCTTTTTTAGAATCATAGAATGGTGGTTGCCAAGGATTAAAGAGATAGAAAGGCAAAATACTCATTAAAATGTATAAAATACCAGTTTTTCAAGATGATTAAATTCTATACATCTCCTGTACAACAAACAGTACACCTGCATATAATCCTATATTGTACACATTGAAAGACATTAAGAGGCTAAAGCTTATGTTAAGGTTTCTTACCACAATAAAATAATAACAAGTTCCCATAAGTTTACCCAACATTTTTCTCTATTTTCAAGGGGGCTGTCAGAGCATACAATTATTTGTATTAGTACTTCAGAGAACTCTCTTAATGTTAAAACTCAATGGATTTAATGGACAATAAAATTAGTAACCAATAAGTATCTGAGTGAAACTATCACTGAGTTAATACTAAATAAATTTGTACATAAAAAGCTAAAAAGAAGAAAAACTGAATATTTCCTCAGAAAAATACATGAATTTGTATCAAACAAAAAATTAAATAGCACTTCCTCATAAAGAGGTATCTACCAATTCCCAAAATATAACAATGACTATGCACATTGAATATCCTTTACAAAGTTGATTGTATCCTTTTACGGTTACAAAAATTTAAATTTTTAAGAATTACAGCATAGTAAAAATATCCTGGGTGTATTCACACAATGTTAGAAGTTTACTACTATAATTTGCTGAGGGCATGTCATCTGTTACTATAAAAATGCCACCAAAGATACAAAATTATAGGAACCTCTAGAAACCTAGAATTTCTTAGCATATATATTGAAGTAAAAAAGCAATAGGACGTCAGGGTAGATGTTTGTACTGCTGAAAAGAACATGTTCCATTTATGCCACTGGAAAAAAAAACAATATTGCTTCTTATGAATTTAAATGAAAATACATCTCTTCTTACTGAAACTTGAAATAAATCAGGCTTTGCACTCCAGTCTGTTTATTCCAGGATTGTTCTGAAAATATTTACTTAAAACTTACATGAATTTATGAAATATGATGTCCTCTGTAAGTCTACAAAAATTTTAAGTAGATTGGTAATATTGCAGGCTGTTATATACTATTCTATAATGAAAGGATAATCCTTTAAAAACACTAGGCCAGGAATATTTTTAACATAAAATTACCTGCAATATCCCCAAAATATTTTGCAATTATGTTTAATCATTTCTATATTTTATAAAACGACCAATACATTCCTAAACATACAGACACTTAGCAACAGCAGTTGCCAGAATATCTCATATGTAAGTCCCTGGAAAATATATACATCTGAACAGAATAAGAAATATCTGTGTTGATAAAAATTTACTGTCTCTACAAAGTCCCATGGCAGGTATAAGACAGGTAAAGATGGACAGAACAATGTTTATATCATCAAATAATTCATAATTTGTTTTGGAGCACAGGAACAAACACAAACATACAAACTCATATCATTTAGTTTCATTATATTATGTGAATTATATGAGCCATATTATGGTCTTATTTTAAGGCAGTCCAAAGTGGATAAGGATTATATTCAAACCATTACATTTGGCCATGTAAGAAAATTATTACTATTTGAGAAAATCAAGCAAGAAGGTAAATTTTTACTAAGTATGAAGAAGTTACAAAGTCAAACATAATATGAAATGCCTTACGCTTTTCAGAATTTTGAAATGGCGGAAGAGTGGCCAATTGCCAACAATGTGGTAGAAGCTATGAAATCCATTCTGTGGTTCATCCAAATCATTCAAAAAATAAATATATAAAACTTGAACTTTGACTTTCCATTACAGTTAATTACATAGTTTCAGTGGAGAAAAGACTGCTGAACTTAGATCTCAGCATTAAGTTCTACAAACATTCATAAAATAGGTAATTTGAATGCATTCAAGAAACAAACTTGATGTTTAATTGAATATAAATTTTGAAGGAATTGTGTAAATGTACACTTGTGTGTGTCGTTTTACATGTGATACAGGAACAAATGAATAATCTATCTTCTGAGCCTGTTATATTGTTATAAACTTAACATTTCTTTGTGAAATTGCTTTAAAAGCTTATTCTTTATTTTTCTCTTCAAAAATGGAGATCTGCTTTCACTAACTGACAGAAATGTTAAAACATAGGTCACTGCCTAACAAAGAAAATATAAAATATTCATAAATAACACTAACAGTTCTAATTGTGATACTATAGTTCACAGATGACAATAAAGTTCTTAAGAGTATTATTTGTCCAAAAAGTGAATTTGCTATATAATTCAAATTTAATAAAACATGTTTCAAAATATAAAATCTGGTTAATTTTATATTAATTATTTTTATAATTCATAATTATTACAAAAATGAAAGTTAAAAGATAATGAAATCATTAAATATTCATTTAGAAAACAGTAGTATATTTGTACAAGTATGTAGTTGTAAAAATTTGAGAAACAATATCAGATAAAAGAAAAAAAAACACTGACTGAATATCCAATCCCTTTTTAAGAGAAGATGCAGAAAAAAGCACCTGGTGTATCTGATTCAACATCATTAAGATAATTTAGATGAAATTCACCTAGGCAGTTTCTCACACAAGAATCCCCAAATATATTTTCTACTTCCAACCTTTCATAGGGTTTTAAGCCAAGCTCAGAGTATCAGAAATGTTTGCCATGTGTCCCCACTCACTTCCTCTGCAGCCACGTCTTCTGTCACTTGCCCTGCAATTTTTAGGTTCCGTTTATAGCTAGGATTTTACATATTTTATTTCATTGCATCCAAGCCCTTATCTTCCTGCAGGTTATCAAAAATTGCCTTCCTGGGCTCTCCAGGTCCTTATAGCAAAAACCCACACATTTTTGTATTGCTCATAAAGCGTTATCTTTTCAGAGATATCCCAGTCTTCCTAACTTTGGTCCAGGCTCTCTAGATTTTTCTACAACAATAGCCTTCTCAATAATTGATTTGTGTTATTACATATATAATCCTTATTCTAGAACATCAGAAAAGTCTACGGAGGTGCAAATGTCTATCTTGATTCTTGTTAGTTCCCCAATAGCAATTTCAGTAGTTGTTTAATGAACACCTAGTGAGAATCATGAGTAAGAGTAGGTAGGTATGTGTCCGTTCTATTTTACAAATTGTCATTAAGTAAACTATGTTTAGATTATGTTATTTAAGAAGAATGATTAACCCTGATACTGAGGGAATTTTAGAGTATCTCTATAGAGATGCTACATACATGAACTGCATCTAAGTCTTAATTACAGCATGGCTTATAATTTGGTATTTACAGGTTGTGGAATATTCAAGAAACAATTTAATCTCACTCAGATTGTTTTTATTTTGAAAATGGAAATAGTTCAGCCATCAGGTGAAATATAATAAAACAATGACATAGAACATTATATAAAGTATAATCTTCAGTGGAATTAAGAAATGGCCTGAAGTCAATATGGCTTTTTTGTCATAGCAAATCAAAAAATATGTATGTAATTTTTATACCTCATTATTGAATCTAACTTTCACCTGAGAACAATAATTTTGTTTTTGATCTCTAATAATAGATTCTTCTTCAAAAAGGAGAACCTGGCCGGAGGGGAGGCGTGCACTCCATCTTTATTTTTTTCCAACCACTCTTCTCTGTTTTCCCTAAAACTGTCAAGCCATCAGCATCAGTTTATCAGACCACAGTCAGGGTAACCCCTCTGGTAGTCTTGTTTTTACTAATTTTGAAAAACTGTAGAACCTAGTTCGATATTAGATCCACCACCATACTGTTTCAACACCTGCAAGTGAGCTACAATGTTGTAGGACTCCCCATACACATCCTCAGTCCCTTGTCTTCTTTCTTAAGTCTCTTTCTTACACTAGATATTCACTCCCTCAGCAATGCCAGTGACCGCGATTTATCCATATGCGAAACTCCTCACCATCTCTATTTCAGGCATCCTATGCATTAATTACAACTCCCTTTGGCCAGCTCAATTTCTCTAGTTCATTGATATCATAAAGTTAATTTAATGAAAGCATTGGACCAATAACTTACTGTACTCACCATCATTTCAATATCACTCACTTTTCACAAGTTCTCACTTTCCTTTTTAATCACTCCAGTTACACAGAGTCCATGTAGCACGCCTTAGCTCGATGCACTCAATATCCCTGTTCCTTTCTCAGATTGTCAACTATATTTAGGCAAATCCTAACCACTGCTAAATCCAACTCTAAATCCATTCTGTGCCTTAGTTCTCAGATCTAAGTGTGGCGAGAGAAAAGCAGGCATATCTTTCAATACTTTCATCTGAATAAATAATCACAAATCCACGATCAAGTGTGTTTTAATGTTCTAATACCTCTTTCCCATTCTCCAATCGAATCATTTTAATGCTTTGTCTTCTTTAGTATTTGTCTAACTCATGCCCGCCTTCATGTGTCAGCGATACCCTTGGTTATAAAGGCTCTTTGGCTGTAAGGTGAATCAGAAGGAAGTTACTACTACTGCCATCTCACTCTATTCCAAATTACTTCTCTAGAATCTACTCTTCAAATACTGCTCTAACCATGTTAGCTCTTATGAGAGTTTTCAAAAGATTGTGTAAATTTGCTCTCTCTTTTTCCTTCATTCACAGCATTATTGAAATTGTTCTTGTCAAACTAACAAGTGGCTTTCACATTGTCAAGCCTTACTTGCAGATCTGTGACTTTATCAGAACCACCAAGCACCCAGTCTAATTCATCTCTAAGGCATCACTGACACAGTTTTCCTACTTGGCTTTGCTGACACCTCCTTTTGCTTGTTCTTTTCCTATCTTCAAGGTTTCACCTTCTCAGTCCACTCCCCCTTGGGGTATGGAAGAGAACCAAAGCCTCCTACATAATAGGTCATGCTGGAACCTTGAGCTACACCCTTGGCCCTGATATTTCACTTCTTCATCTTTATCCGTCTATCCTGGAAACATTGGCCTCAATGCATTGACTTTGGAAATAAATTTCTAACATAAAGTTCTCCCTCGGCAGTCTTACTCAGCATCACCGTTTCCATTATCACTTATAATGATAATGACCTGATCTACAACGTGAATTCATCTTTCCTTTTTTTTAAGACATGGTCTCACTCTAGCCCTGGCTCGACATGAACTCACTGCGGTGCCTAGGCTGGCCTTGGACTCACAATAATCCTCCTGCCTCAGCCTCCCAAATTCTGAGATTAACAGGAGTGCACCACCACACTGGCTTATGTGGTGCCCTGAATCAAACTCTGGTACTTAGCAACTGAAGTAGCACTTGCTAGGCAAGAGCTTTAACTGCTGAGCCTTTCCTCCAGGCCCATGAGCTCAGCTCGTCTCTTGAATGGCTTATTTAACATATCTACTTAACCGTCCACTAGCTGTACTGAACTTTAAATGTCTAAGGATAAATTTCTAGTTTTTGCCCCAAACAATTCCACCGGTACTCTTCTCATCTTTATATATGAAAACCTCATGTATATGTTTACATTAAAATTTTGGTAGAAACCACAAATGTTCTATTTTTTCACACAATCTTTACTCCGGAATTTTCTGATAATTAAAACTAAGAAAATGCCTGGAGGATGGAGCATAGTACAAAGTTCCAGGGTTCCAGCCCCACCAATGAAAAAAAAAAAGTTTATTGTAAACATAAACATGTAAACAATGCAACAAGTGAACTTCATGTTTTATTTTTATGCTAAATCACTGAAGAGATAACTTATCATTTGTATTATTTTGTAATTATGAATCTGAAAAAATTAAATTTCCTTACTTAATATCATTTTTTCTATTCTTTCCTCCAGTTTAAGATGCTTTTTTATAGAATGTTTGAATAGATTCATCTAAGCAGCTGCCTTTTTCCTAACAATGTGATTTTAAATTTCATTTTTAGCACAGGAGAAATAAATACGAATTAAACACATTTTTCATCAATAAAATGTGCACAAGTTATATAAGTTCTTAACTTGCAAGATTATTTTTGTAAGTTTGCTTTTCATGTTAGATTTTACTACATTGAAAATGTTTATACTTAAGGTGAGAATGCTATATTCTTTTCTCTTCTCTTATTTTTTGAGTCATCTTGGTGTAATGGAAGGGACATTAAATTTTGGCCTAAAATTAGGCATTTCTATGTCTAGTTCTCTTTTCTGCCCCTGTAACCTAGGATTATTGACAACAGTTTTCTTCTCTGTCTGCTGAATGTACACACCTGCACAGCCTTCCACACTGGGAGGTGAACTAACCAGGTGCCGTGGCAAACAGCTCTCTAATGTCCCATAAAACAGTGTTGGGAGGTGTTGAGACACCGATTGGTTCAGAAAAATGACAAAAATAAAGAGGAAATAAGTCCCATGATTTTAGACAATATTTACTGTAGAAGAGGAAATTCTCTTTAAATTGAAATTATTTGCTATTATTTTTAGTAACATTAGAATACAGCTTACTGTAGGATAATCAGGAGAAATCATTTCACTTACATTTGCATTTATTTTTGGTGAAATATTACACTGGCACCTCTATGACAATTTTCCATATTTTATTCATCGATTTATATTTGATTTATTGGTTATATAAAGGTTCAAAGTCTTGGGATCGCTGTGTTAATATATGCGCTATTCAAATTTTGACCCTGGAACTGACAAGTTAAGGGTAATGGAAGGAATGGTGGTTATTATACCAGTTCTGCCACTACAAATTATGTCCCGGGGCAACACACTTATGCTTTTTGTGTTTCTAATTCTGCATCTATCACACAAAGGAAATAGATAGGAGCACTTTGGAAATGGCTTATGTTTCATAATTTATGACTAAATCTTACTATATAACTTTCAATCTTGATGTTTCTTAATCCCAATAAATTGTTAGTCATACTTGAATGTTCAAAAATTATTATGGTATTTTGATAATAAATCCTTTCATAGACTTCCTTTGTCTTTTTTGATAAAATGAAGGTTATAGTGTTCTCTGTATAATATTTAAAAGAATAAGATCATAAGAATAAAAGAATTTACACATTGTTTCATCACTAATATACGAATCTGAGAATAGCGTTATTCTAAACCACTTTCCATTCATAAAGCTGCTTTTTTCTCAACATTAACCGCTTGTCAATCATCTCTTTATGACGTTGACTTTTAACCAGACTTTG
Source organism: Ctenodactylus gundi (assembly GCA_004027205.1). NCBI lineage: Eukaryota > Metazoa > Chordata > Mammalia > Rodentia > Ctenodactylidae > Ctenodactylus > Ctenodactylus gundi. The sequence continues at coordinate 72,090 of PVKB01000300.1, read as the reverse complement.
TTGGGATCTAAAGCCTCATATGGTGTTTCAGTCAAAGTGCTTGTGTAACAAGCAACACAAAAGGGTAACAGCAATTAACCTTCCCAGTGTAAAGTGGAAAATTGAAAAACATAAAGGAGAATTTGTGTCCATAGGTCAGACATGCCAATGATCATTTTCATTCCTTTTTTTCATAGGCATGCACACTGAAGAAATGCATACTTTATTTAAATGTTTTCACAGAATTCATACTTGACGTGAAAATACTGAAAAAAGTCCTTATATATGAGCTTTGTTTATTAAGCCATGTTTATAGGTATGTATGAGATGAGCTGCAGAGAAAAATAATTTATTCTGATTATCAACAAGCTCTATATCCCCTCTAGAGAAAGATAAGCACCACATAGTTGAGTTTACACAATTTGCTCGGTCTGCATGAAATGGGTGGGGGACCAAAAATTACTAAACATTCTCTCACCCCATGAAGACAGGCTTCATATACTTAAAACATTTTTGTAAAAATCTATATAGAACATGGGCTGCAGGAATGGCTCAGCGGTTAAAGCGCTTGAGCAACCGCTAAGCCAAGCACTAAGTACCGGAGTTCGATTCCCCAGCACCACATAAGCTGGGCGTGGTGGCGCACGCCTGTAATCCCAGCACTCAGGAGGCTGAGACAGGAGGATTTCCATGAGTCCAAGGGCAGCCTGGGCTCTGAAGTGAATTCAGGACAAGCCTGGACCACAGAGCAGGACCCTGTCTCAAAAAAAAAAAAAAAAAATCTACATAGATCAATAAGGAACAATACAATGATTACATTCCTATTAGTCATAAAGGTAAATGAAAACCTTACTGAATAGAAAAAAGAAACTAAGGCTTTATTCAGAATAAGGTAAATTAATTTTGAATACGGTATTAATTCTTGTATCTCAAACACGAATTATTTATAATGTATACAAATTACAGCTAAACTTTTCAACTTGATTATTTGGAATTCAACTATTATATTAGTGAAATGTTCTGCTGGGCCTATGGTTACAGGTCACAAAGACATGAAGTAGGATATCTGTATCTGGTCCTTGATCACTTCCTCTTTGAAACTATTTTCTTGTTCGTACATCCCCCTCCCAGTTGCCCAATGGCTTTCTGCCATCGTGTTCCTGCCAGACAGTCAGCTGAATCTCCTAAAAGCAGAAGTAAAGAATGGACTCTTCCTCCTTCACTTGCTTATGTCTGGTTCATGGTCCCAGAAATTTAAAATTTAATGCTGAATAATCAAATGTGTATATATATATATATATATATATATATATATATATATATATATATATACACACACACACACATGGTTACACATTTACAATGCTATATCAGACTTTTGAGAATTTAAATAAAATCAAAATTTGATGTGAATCTCAACACAACCCAACATTCTAACAACCACCCATTCCATACAGTATTTAATGGAGAATGTCATTACTGAATGTGATAATAGGATTGATAAGCTTTTAAAAATTATATTTCAGCCCAATAATATAGTGAATGGTTTAAGAGTAAAATTTTTCACATATCTGTTGGAAGCAAGTCCAATTTTGCAATATCCTAGAAATAATAGACCACATCAAAGTCTGTAGCACTTGAAAAATACATTTATTATGGATAGATGAGGACGGTGCTCCTCAAACTTCACCCCAATAAAAAGTGTCTCTTATTAAAAAAAAACAGAATATTGACTGTGATATTTTAGATTATCATAAGATGGAAATGCAGCTTAATAAATAACACAATTTTACTGTGGTTTTGAAAAATTTTTAAATGAATAAGGTAAAACTCAAAAGACAAAAAAATATAAACTTAAGAAGTATCAGAGAGAAAGAAATTAAAAATTTTCATTTTCTACTACTGAGTTGGTTTCCAAAGACAAAGAGAGTGAAATTGAGGGTTATTAAGGCCATATGTCTTTTTACTGCCTTTCTGTCACAAGAACATAGTGACGCTGAGAGAAACTTCCAGGGCATGAGTGGAATGAAATTTGACTGGATTCACATGAGATGGGGAAATCTTGTATTAGGTATACAGAGCAAATATCTGTGTGGAACATGGCCCAAGAGATCCTGTAGTGGGAAAGGGGAGTTTGCATCACTGAAATAATATTACTATTTATGTAAATCTCCAGATAGTTGTTAATGGTTTTATTCTCTCACAGATCCATCAATATTTAAAGGCAAAATAGTGATTCACTTTATATTTTGCTATTACTTCTCTGCAAATATTTTTGAAACAAACTCAAGACCAGTTTTCAATTACTGTTTTTTATATAATTAGAAAGTAAAAGAGCTAATGATCAAGCCAATGTCAATTTTAAATAAAAATCATACTGTAACTTTCCATGACTCTTAGACATAAACTCACAATGACAAATAGTTCTGTGAAAATAACTATTTTGTCAAATCATCTTAGGGTGATTTATAACTAAATATTAGAAGTATTTATTATTTTATTTTTTATTTTAATGTTACTTACACTAATTGTAAATGGGTGTGAGATTTTATAGTATTCCATTCATCAAATGCCAATAATCTTTGAATTTTAATAATAAATTCTTATTCCAAGTAAGAATTTTTTATTCATATTTGAATCTTTCTGATAGATTTTTGTTTAAAAATATCGTTACATGACACAGGGTAAAATTATGTCTCATTCTGTCAAATAAAACTGATTTTCTATAAAGCTAATGACAATAAAATATCTATGTGAAGAACTGTGAAAAGTCTAATAGTGTAATAAATATCCAGAACATATAAAAGATAAAAACATACATCATGTATGTTTTATGCCATTTGTTCACTAAAAATTCTGTCTTTAAAATATTTTAATTATATTCCTTAACTTTTATGCCTCCAAGCCATCCTTGCCTTTTCTTTGATTTCAAAATTACTTGTCACTATTATAAAGTTACTACAAATATAGCATTATAAATAAATTCTACTGGAAATTGTTTACATTTTTATGTAGACTCAGATTAAGAAAAATTATATGGCCTCATATAACGAACATAGGGCACCAACACAGTATTTTGCATGTATTTCTCACTCTGACTTACACACCTTGCCCTGTCCAGTCTCCTTTACCTTGTAACCAGCTCATTCTCAGAAAAAACACCTAGCATTTACTTGGAGACCCTTCTCTAAAACTTCAGTCTAACTCAGACCATGTACATATGGTCATAAAATTTTTGACATTATCTATAAGTATATATTTTTGCAAGAATATATGAAACTTATTATTCCTCATAGCCTCCCATATATTGAAAGTCTTTAACAAATGACTAATACTAATACAAAATAATAGTTCTTGTAGGAGTTTTACCCTTATAATTTTAATAAATATATTTCTTATTTCTACACAAAGTCCTTTAATCCACTACTTATAAATTATAAATGAACTAAATGGTGACTATTGTGACTGATGTACTCAATTTGAAATCAGAGTTGCGGTTCTTCAGGAGCCCTGCCGTAAGTGATTTCTTCCAGAACTTTCATGAAAAACAAAATTCATGGATGGTCAAGACTGACATGAAAAATATTCTAGTATTTTCAAATCCCCCAGGTACATATTGCTGTATATTTTAAATCATATCTCTATTATTTATAATACCAAATACACTTTAAATCAAGTATAGTTTGCTGTTCTACTCTATTGTTTAGAGAATAATGACAAGAAAAAAGTATTTACACACCAATCATTTTAAATTTTCTATCTGTGTTTGGTTGAATCATCTGCGTATGTACAATCCATGAATATGAAAGAATGGAGATATTTGTGATGCCTGATATTTAATTCCTCAGAATATTAATATCTCACTTAAATTTTAAGATGTTGCACAACAGATACGATCCTACACACTGGGAAAAAAGTAAAAAATCTATTTTTCATGAAATTTACTACACAAAAAAGGAATATAATGATTTTTAAAAGCAAAATGTATTGCATATATTAACAGAAAATAATATTAAGAGAGCAAATATTAACAATATACATAAAAGAATTAGTTGAATAAACAAAATAGGCAATTTTAATTATGGTGGTCAAAGATAACTTGTCTGGAAGAGGGACAGGTAAGAAATTATCTGAAGTTTCTGAAGAAGAAGGGGCTGCAGAGGAGTGGCTATGGTACACAGGTGATTCTATCTGACAATAGAAGGTATATTTAGCTTTTGCCCATTTTCAAGCATCAGAAGGGAGGGAGACGATGGGGAAAAGAGATTTTGATCTGGCCCGGGCACAGATGAGATGTTACTATGAGAATCTCCCAAATTTCTTCCAATATTTCTTATGGGAGTTCTGTTGATAGAGGAGATGCTGTACAAAAATCATGCTGCCTCGTGAAATTTATCATTGTTTATGACCAGATTGCTGTTACTATTTTAAATTTAAAGATTTCAGTTAAAGAAATGTATGTGTAATGTATTTAAAATATATTTTGAAAAGATTATAGCTTACATCTTTTCAAAATAAATATTCTATTTGGTCTTTTCTAGGTGATGTTAAATCCCTACGCACATTTCTTAATGAGGAGAAATTCTCTAATACTTTGGAAGATTTCTCAGCATAATTAGAGCATTGCTGTTGATACTAATGAAGAGTTTTAAATAGATGTTTTCATGCTTTTGGTTGACTAACAATGTCAAGTCATCGATCCAATACTGTGTTTCCCCTTTACTTCCCCTTCAAAAATAACTGAACAGTTTCTAAAATATTAAACCACTAAAACTGCTGATTACCCAAAGGAATGTCATATAAAGAGATCATTAAGCACAGTTCAATAAGAAATACATGATATCTGTTCCAATACTTCAACCGAATAAGATGATAAAATGCAGGCGATAAAAAAAATACCTTGGGTCTGCTTAGCCAGTAAATGTATATAAAGCAATGTGACTTTTCTGTCTTTAAATTGAGTTGGATAAGCCATTTAGAAAAAAAAATCATTGAAAAATTGATAATCATTTAATGTTACTGTTGTACTGTTGCTTTTGATTAGCAGTTGCTCTCTAATGCCAGCAATAAGAAGCTGATTTTTTTTTTCCTTAGAAGGGCAGGTTTTTATTTAGAAACAAAGGATAGAATGGTGAAAACTCCCATTATATGGGACGGGTTCCTGTGTAGGTTGCCCCATGAAGCCTAATTATTAAAAACATACCTACTAAAAACATATATTTTGTTGAAAATTACAACACACATTTTAATGAAATAGTTATAACAGGCCTGTTCTTTCTATCACATTTAAATTCATTTATTTTTATTTACAATTTAAAACAAATAAAAGAGAGACAGAACTACCTCCACTACCTTGCAGTGAGAAGAACTCAGTCACAAGACTTCAGAACCCAGTGTGAGGTAGAAAATGCATGGTTTATAGCATACTTTTTTCACAATCAACATTTCCTCTTGTTAGGAGACCATCTCACTACCTACGGACAGGTAGCACAGCATAGCCTGATAAAGAATGAGCACATTTATGTATTCAGAAAGTCAGCTTACTATTTTCCATTATAAGACTATTTTCTTTCAAACCTTAGGGCATAGAAAACAAGTTACTATTTGAAAAGTTGACAATTTTGGCTCTATTAAGGTAGAAACAGCTACCTTCGAACATGTGAGTGAATAATAAAGTCTCTTCAGACTTAATACTGGAGGGCAGAGAAAAGAGGTTGGCAAAACATACATTTATTATATGATACAAAGAAAGTAGTTTTGCAAAAATGAAAGCTATGCATAGAAATTATTCTTCTCATTTAAAGTTTCAAAGTGTTATACATAACATACTGTAATCTGGAATCTTTTCAGGCAGTATAGTATAGAGATGCAGTTATAAGAAAAGTTTATAAATATCATTTATAAACAAAAATATTTGTTTTTAGTTTCTTAATACCTGAAGAGGAAAAAAATAAGTCAGATAAGTTAAAATGATTAAATAGTTGGTCTAATATTTTATAACAATGCTCAATCCGGAATTGCTATACCTGTGATCATCATGTAGTAATTTCAAATTAACATAGATCTGAATTCTCATGCCATAATTTTGGTATAATACATCTCTTGAAACAGGGACCAAAAAGCAACGTCTTACGGTGAGTATTTAACATATTGCCAATATTTCTCTAAAAGCACTATGTGTTGATTTCTCCAATTTGGTCTCATAAACTCAATTCAGATCCGTTAAATATCATGCCAGCAAACTATAGAAAATTCAGGATCAACTAGTTAATGGGCATAGTCAGGCTAACGACAGGCTTGCAAAACCCAGTTTTCAAAATTTCATAATTTTGTTAATTTGTTTTTAAGCACAGTCACCATTAAACATTAAATTAGTTTCCACGTTAAAGGTAAACAATACTTAAAGCATGTACTATGTTATACAATATTCATAACATCCTATTTATATTAGTCCACCAGTATCTATGTTCTTGAGTTTATTTCTATTACCACAGCTGTATGGAGGAAATATAGTGAGTGTGACACTCGCCGGCTCTTTTCAAAAGAGGATCTGATGGGATCACCTTTGTACCTGCACATCTGCTCTGTCCAGGATATTCACAAGCAGAAAATTTGGCAAATATTAATCAATATTGAATTCTTTCCATTGATTATTTATGAGACTACATGAGAACATTTAACAATGGAGAGTAAATCCAAAATGTTAGTCGTTGTTACACTATAAAACCTATATTGAAAACATGTGCCTAGAGGTTTAAAATCCATTATCTGATTGAGCAAAAGCCATGCACTGTCACTGGTTAAGGAATACTGTTTCAATGTATGTCTTTCTTGTTTCATTCATGTCCTTTTCACAAATGCAAGGAACAACATCAATCAAGGTTCATAGTGGAAGTAGACATTTCTGTCAATTACCACTATAGTGTGGATAAAGAAACAAAATGTGACAAAAAATCAACTAAAATTATATAAAAATAAAATGATTATAAAGAATACAATAAGTGTATTTTAGTGTTATCTAAAAATTCTATACATTATGCCTTGTATCATCAATAAGCTATATAATAATTTGTTTTCTTTCTGTATCTATTTTTATAGAGGAAAGAGAAAAAAGAAGCTGATTACTTTTGAGAGACACTTAATTAAAACATCACCTGTTATCTCCTAAAGACTATGTGTTGGATATTACAATAGTGCTCAACTCCAAAACAAATGCAGAATGAGGAAGCCCTCTCAAAATGAATGCTACTGAGGAATGTCAGTTAGAATTTTAAAATGCCTAGGTGAGCAAACAATAATCATTTGTTAATTGATGACTTGCATTGCCAAGCCACCAGCTGGCTGCAAAGCTCTAAAGCTGGCAGTAAAGAAATCAAGTTTTTACCACATTGTGGTTCAGCTACTTCATTTGTAGAATCACGAGGCATTGCATTTATAAATAGTTCTAGAACAATGAAGAGTTTGCTCAGAGCTATTTTTAAAAGAATTGGTCACTAAAAATGAATCATGATGATTAGTTTCTATTAGAGTTGGGAAAACAAACAAAAGTCTAGGAAAGACGCCCAAAGCAGAACAATATAAAGAGAGTGGTGGAAGAGAACCAGTGCAACGTAGTAACTGAATGAAAGAACATTCACCAAAAGAGGAGAAGCTACCCTTGAGATGGTAACAACTAAAAGACTACTATTAGCTAGTTGTGTTGCAGTGTATAAAGGAAGTGGTTTTCTTTTCATAATACAACATAAAACATTTGGAATATAAGAATTTATGGAAGGAGAATGATTAAGATGAGGACAAATTTTTATAGCAGTGTATCTCGGTATTCAGCAGCAGACTGAGGCCAGTGACCAGTGTAGTTCAAATGTCAGTTTTAGGAGTATCTGTGAATAACACTAAGAATTCACATTCAGAGCTCAGACTCAGAGAGTAAATACAAAACTCTGTGCTGAATGTCCAAAGCAAAAAAAAAAAAAAAAAAAGCAAGAAAACACAATCTTTTGCCATAATTTGCTTCCAACTTTGGTTAGAATACTTCACTTCTAAAGGCAAAAATTTTAATGATGAAGGATGACAAAGAACCAGAAGAACTTGTTAAATCCTACTGTTGTTTTCCACAAGAAATTGTTAACTCCTACTTTTGTTCTACACTTCTTCTAATGATTAAATTTAAAGTTGAAAGTGAGTAAGAAAAACATGAGCTGCATTATATTTAAGAGGAGATTAAAAAATGAATAAAATAAGGGTTTTGAATGAATTTAAATATAGTTTTATATCATAAATATTTTTAAAGATAGTTACAGATATTAATAGAATTATGTTACAATTATATAAAACCCCAAGGAAAAGATGTAATACATGACAAAAGATATTAAAATATCCTCTTTGCAAAATGGAACACTGATTAGAACAACTTAGAAAAATTATGTTGATATTATTAAGAAACAAAGATTTCTAAATATAAGTGCACATAAGTTGGACAAGATTTACTCATCTCCATAATGTATTTGTTTCAGGACCATTGACACTAGAATCAAGAAAATTCATTTAAATCTTGCATTGTAACTATTTACTCTATCACTTACAATTATTCTTTCAAGTATTAATTTTCTCAACATTAAAATGACTACAGACCATGGAAATAATAAAATATGCATTAAAATAGTAAATAAAATTCATAACCATTCTGTGAAGACAAATTAGGACCTTTGAACAGAACACTGAATAATCTGAACTATTTATATAAATTCTATCAATAATGTTGAGTTAATTATGAAATTAGCTAGTATGCTGATAAATTTGGCTTTCTTGAATAAATAGACTTTGATATGACTGTCTGAGAAATCCATGTCAATTTGATCTCTCTGATCTCTTCAGAATGTTTCAAAAATAATTTGACAGATTTTTGAAAAAAACATAATTAAAAATCTAGTCTGATGAATACTAAAGCTAAGACTCAAAACTTTTCATCTTTTGTATATATATATATGTATGTATATATACATATATATATACATATACACACATATATAATTAGACTTTTGAAGGCAAAATAAATGCTTAATGTGTTATTTCATTCAAGAGTAATTTTGCCTGCTTTGAATCTATGATACATTCAATATTAACATGATTATTTTAGCAAATACATGCTTAGTATTGTCATTATAGACATTTTGGACATAAGATTTTCAGAATGTCACTAAGTTATATGCTGATAAGGAAAATAGAGATTTCCTGAAATGTATGAATTATTGGTCCTATTTATAATGTATGGAGTACTTTTTAATCTGAAGAAAGTAAGTCTTAAGTAACTTAAGTCTTGCCTTGAAAATCCCAAATGGCATTACAAAAGGCAACTATATCTGAGTGGTCTAATAATGAGTAGAAAAGTAGTTTCATCATTTTCAAATAACGGGGCTGCAGTAGAGGAGAAAGTCACTTAGCGCTATGGGATAAATTCTCACATTGAGCCTTTGCTGAATCCATTGGATGTCTGACTCAGAGATGAACCAGAGAACTGAAAAGGTGAAGCAGGAATTTCACCTAACCCTGAGTTCTTCCTTGCTAATACTGCCTACAGTGCTGACATGCTGCAGAACCATAGTGCATGCCAAAGGCTAGAAACCAGCTGAGAACATAGGCACACACAAGCTATACCTTATGAGTGTCGATGTGAACGAAGACTTTTAGATATGTTGCTACATCGACCTTGACAAGGAATGCCTTTAACACTTCAGAAATTTGTTTGGATGAAAGATTTGGCTATCCTGTTTTCAAAAAATAAAATAAAATAAACATAGAGAAAAATCATTGACATTTTAACCTTTTTTTTTTTCCTACTCAAATTCCAATCTCCTCTAGAAATTTCTGAAAATTTAAAAAGCAATTTAAAAGCTTGGTTTGGAGAATACTTATTTCTTATTTGTCAATAACCAAAAGCAATGATAATTATTATCTATACATTTCAACATTTGCCTATTATTATATCAAGTTATTACAACACGGGCTGGGGACATAGCTCAGGGTTTAGAATGCTTACCTAGAAAGTATAAGGCCCTGGGATTGATTTCCCAGCACCACATATAAATTAGGCATGGTGGCACATGACTCTAATCTCAAGACTAGTGAGCCTGAGGCAGGACTGTCATGTTTCCAAGGCTAGATTGGGTGAGATAGTGAGTTAAAGATCAGCCTGAGCTATGGAATGGGATCCTGTCTCAAAATGTAATCAATTAATTAATACATCACACTAAAATGACTGATCTGACAAAATTACATGTATTTATGAAAATATTAAATTGACTTTCTATCTGCTATAACACAAGGTAACTACATATTTTTTTTTCATTCTACTGAACTGGAGAACATTATTTATTTCAGAAAGGAAATATTTAAAATTTGTTGAAGCCGAAAGAACTTTCATAGAGGGAAACTGACCACTTCTCTATTCTAAGCTGGATTCAAGTGGCGTTAAGAGTTCACTTATCTTCAAAAGATGACTAACAGTTCAGACTGTATCTGCACTAGGAAACTCTGGCACAATGATTTTGAAATGAGCCAACTTCTCAAAACACAATTATATGTTATTATTTTTTCCATCTTATGTTAGACCCCAATCAGGTTGGAAATCTATAGTCAGCAATAATGGAACACCGAGACAATTGTCCACATCATTCAAGCCAAAGAAACACTTTGATTTGATATTCTGTGTCTGAATGATTGGGGCCAGAGTGCTGCTGTGGTTTGAATGATTTGGATAATTGTTTCAGCTCTGCACTTGGTATTGCTAGTATATATTGCCCCAAAGCAGTGTACGAGCTACCATATTCATTCAGTGCAGTGAAAACATGTACATATTCTGTGGCGTGTAAAGTCTGTAACTGTACAAAGGAAAATGAAACTGAAAACTACCAAAGGCATCATTTACATATTTTCAATACCTCCTTTAAAGAACATAAATTATACTACACAGGCTCACACATGTTCACTAAATTACATTTTAGTGTAGCTATTTATCGCCGACCTATTTTTGCGAAATTAAGCAACTCTTAAAAATGGGATCATCACAAATGATTAGCAAAGACACGAATGGTAAACTCCTAAATTTAACATAATATAAAAATAAAGTCACTTAGCATCCCCGGTTATAAGAGCAAAATATTCATACGTCACAGAACTAGTCCGGTATGAGGAAATATCTGCCAACATCATTGTGTTCCATGTTAGTGACCTGACTGTGTTGTTTTCATGTGCTACTTTTGTTGAGTACTAAATAGTAAGCAGAAGGCAACTCTGTCTCCCAGAGTGGATCATTGTCCTTGTTTTGGTCTCCCTTTGTAAAGCCTAAGTTCTGATCATGGCAGCAATCAATGCTGATGAATGACTGGAAATGCATTCTTTATTTCAGTCCTCAGGGAGGGGAGAGTTCCCATTATCTCTTCCAACATCTTCACTCCATCAATGTGACAGGGGAAGGCAGCTCCACACTTCGCTGCTTTCACTTTGGAATGCTATTCTACTTATCTATCTGTTTCTAATAAGAAAGAAAAATGAAAAATAATAAAGGCTGGAGAAAAGCCGATGTACATAAGTGGTGAGTAAAATAAAATTTTACTTTTTGGAAAGAGAACAAAATAAGAATACTATATCATTTTAAAATAAGAATATCTGTACCATTTTAATCGTCATGGATATGCTACATTTTGTTCCCTTTACAAAGAGTGGATAGCATCTTGGCTTCCCCTGCTACTATTTTTTTTTTTTTTCCTGGCAACTGAAACCTTGGAAACTCAACGAAAAAAACACATACTGGGAATTTTGTGAGTTGCCCTTCCACAACCCCGCTTTTGTGAATATTCTCTGTCTCCATGGAATGGAAGAGCCCGGGGGAAAGGCCATGTGTAAACTAGGCTTTTTTTTTTGGGGGGGGGGGTCATGGGGAAGCCAATTAATAGGCCTTTGAGAAGACCCTAAAGTAATAGGACAAGATGACAGAAAGAGACTTTTGAGAAAATCATGAAAATTGCTTGGTAAATGCTTACTAGAAACAGCCATTACAATATTTTATTCTGTACAAGAGCTTTTCTTAATGTTGCAAAGACATCTTGAACGCACAGAACCCATTCCATGAAGAAAAAAAAAATCTTTTACCCTTAAGTATCCCGAACAGTCAGTCCTGTAGGAACTTGCCCAGTCTGCTTGGTGGTACTGGCTTCTGAAAGGGGCAGTGACCTTTAGGGATTATAACTTCGTACCACAACAAAAGGAACTGTTTTTTCTCTACACTCTCCACTTTCCTGTACATTTCCATGTAGGTTTCTGATAATTCTGCTTACGAAATAAAGAGTTTTCAAAATAGGAATACTGATGTTTATCATAAAAGAGTCTTATGCTTAACAATAGCTAACTCCCCAAATCACAATCTGAAATATTAAATTGATTATGTGTTTGTAAAGTGTAAGCAGTCCATCGTGTCATTTTTCTCAGGATTATTTCATGCTATAGCTACTTACAGATGAACATTAAAGGGGAAATAATCCTGAGAAAAATAAAGAGTTTCAAAAATAAGCAGATGTAATGGAAATATTTTTTATGGGGCACTGTGTGATATTTTGGCATAATATATATATATATATATATATATATATATATATATATATATATCATCAATTTATTAAATATGGCTACTTAATCCTCATATCATGTACTGATTTGGGGGGGGGGAGATGAGAACATTTAAAATACACTCATTTATCAAGTCTGAAGTTTATAATGCAGGATTATTAAGTACTTCACCATGGCTGTGTGGTAGATCTCAAGAACTTACACCTTGTTTCATTGTGCCCTTTGGCCAGTGTCTCCTTCACATACCCATCCCAATCTCTGGTAACCACCTTTCTGCTCGCAGCTTCTATGATTTGGACTTCTTTGGATTCCACTGCAGACTAAGTCTTTTTTGTCTGGCTTATTTTACTTAGCATAGATAAGATTCTTAGAAATCTTCTGAACTCACATCTCTGGTTTTCAGCAGGCAATGATCTGAGTTCTTTAAATTCTAATCCTGGACCTGTAAATAGAACACTAAGAGTGTCCATTTCTCTTCTAAAAATGAGGAAACAAAACAAATAATTTCACTTTCAGATAGTAAAAATAATTTGTTGACATCCTTGAAAATATACAAAACAGGCAAAAGAGAAATTCAAAAAACTCTCCCAGAAAAATAAATTAATGTCCAAATATTCCAGTTCTCCCTTTCCTTCCTATCTTTATTAATGTCCCCATTGTTTACACTGGTACTGTTTTAATAAATAACATTAATCTTAGTGGTTTCCTAAGTAGGATATACTTTTTGAGTGCAATTAATAATGTACATAAAATAATAAATTTACACAAAAGGACTCTAGATACTAAACTTTTTATTTCTCTTCTCACATCTGTAATAACATTTTTCTGTTTTACTGTGCACACTTTGGAGTAGGATGTGAAAATACTTCTTAAAAATGCAACTGTTAGGAGCAGGTATCTGAATATCTTCTAGGTACAGAATCTGACTCTGACACTGACTGGGAGTTAGAATTTGAAATAGGTCCCACCGATCCTTCAATTTTCTTTTTTTGTAACAAAATAGTAAGTAATTGTACCTACCTCTTTCATATGTTAGGTAGCGAATGAGTTAACATTTGTAAGGTAGAAAAAAAAAGGACATATGGTCAACTCTATAAATAAAGGTTAAGAAAAATGCAATTGTAATGATGATATTTTTAATAAACTCTGACACAAATGTACCTTTAATTCATTTTCCAATAAGTGGCAGAAGGAAGTCTAACCCTAACCAAATACAATAACCCTAACTGCTTTTACAATGTGGTTAAAGATGTCTTATAACAATTCTGTATTGGAAAAAAAAAGAAGCAATAGAATAACTAAAACAGTGACAAGATGTAAGAAATCATGGGATAAATATGCAGCTCAGCTTTTAATATATTTATAATGAGGCTTTATATTCTGAGACCCTTGGTGTTAATCAAAATTAGACTTCATAAGCTTTAAAAGGAACTACAAGTAATGAGATTTCTAAAAGAGTATAAGTAACCATAATTGAGTAATCTGTGGAGTTCAGCAATTTGCTTTTTTGTGGGTATAATATTTTATAGCACTTTGGAGAATGTCAATATCTAAAAATTCATTTTCTATTTGTTTAGCTGAGGTCTTTAGCCTTAGTTTTGTGGCTCTTTTTGAATAGAAGCTCTTAGTTTCCACAGGTACATTTGGTCTGGCAGATTTATCTGCCTCATAAAAGCTTTATATAGCTCATAAATGCAGACGTTTGATCCTACAAGTACTGCTGATCTACACGTTTTATGTTATCACTCAGGCTGATGAAAATGGCATCTCCTTGTTGGGAGATGCTAGTATGAATGGACAAGTGATAGTGTAAAAACAGAAGGCAGTGGTTCTATTGGGAAAAAAAAAAAAGCTGGGACAGGAACTGTGAAGTAGACATCCCCAGGGAGAAACGGAGCTGCTAGGTGGGGGTTGCGGAGGAAGAGGGAATCCCAGAGACCAGAAGAAGAAACACCATTGCCACACAGCACAGATCCAGGACCAAAACGGCAGATCACGCAGAAGTGAAACAGGTTGAGACACACATCATATATTAAATTTTCTTATAACAATGTTCACTGATTTTCAGGACTATCTAGTCACTCTACACATAGAATGCTACAGTGATTAAACAATCAAAAGTTGCTGTATATACTCAAAACATTTATTTCATTCAAAGTAGATTTTTCTACGAATACAAATGCAATAAACATTAACAAATATTTGTGATTCTGTGAGGAAATAGAAAGTGCAAACAAATAAACAAAAAAAAAAAATAACTACTGAGAATGTAGTTCAGTGTGAAAGCCCTGGGCTCAATCCCACACATACACACACACACACACAAAGGAGCTAAATTTGGATGGTCATCATTAACAAATGATTTAACTAATGCCCGTGAATGGAAGGCTATATTAAAATATTACAAATGTAGTTTAGAGATTCTCTGAATAGCTGAACCCATAGAGGTTCCTGGAGTGGTATACATGCAATAAGAAATGGAAGCTCTGAGATCCTTGGACAAGCCTGTCCCTAAGCATCTCTTACCTCTATTGTTGGTTCCCATCCTTGGTAATATCATTTGTAACACACGGGTAAAGCCAAATAGAGTATTACTTAAATTCTGTGAGGCAATCCAATAAGCCAACTAAACATCACAGAAAAGATCACAGTAGCTCCAACTTACAGGTGGTCAGTTTGAAATATAGGTCACCAACTAGAATGTGAAATTGTCATCAGAATGGGGAAGTTCTGAGAGATTTTGCTCTTAATCTGTGGACTCTGACACTGTGTCCAGTAGATAACATCTGAATTGAATGGCAAGATGCACAGAGTATCCACTGGAGGATCTGATATCAAAAGTGCTGAGTGCTTAATAATTTTTGGTATTCAGTTCAACTTAATCTACTCCATTACCAAATTTACTCAGTCTACTTGTCGATACAGTTCCCACATTCCCAGTTTACTTCTTAAGAAACTACAGGACACACAGCCAGTAAGTCCAAATCATGTGCTCATGAAGCTAAAGACCAGGTCAAAGAAAGCAGCAAACTTCAAGGACATTACATAATGTGTTATAGAAGAGCCCTTAAAAGTTGAAGACGGTGGTCAAATGGACCGAGAGACGTTCCAGAGAAAAATGTTCTCTGACAAAGCAGGGAAGAAAATCAAATAAAGAAAGGTTGAAAGAGTCACCAATAAATCTGAGAATCAGGAATGGTACCTGGAATGGTAAAAATGAAACTGAGAAACTAGACAGTAAGAGAGATGGAGATTAGTTACCGAGTAAGTAAGCAATTTTTTTTCATAAGCTGAGAGAATAACTTGATTTTTTTCCAAAGCTTGATAATAATCACACAATAACTTTGCTTTTTAAAGAAAGTAATATATAGGCATACATTTACAAACATTTCCAATGCAATCATGCTTCTATTATATATATTTTGATAGCAAACATTGTACACAAGTATCTCTGTGCTAAGTGAAAACTGAATATTCCACTGGTAACATTTAAAACCCAAATCGCTTAAATATTCCTGAATAAAATATTTAGACTAACGTTCTTTAGAGAACATTGGTTGTATTTATAAAATTTGTTTGCTTTTCTGTAAATATTTCTTGTCATTTTAAATTGAAGACATTTTGGCTGTATTAGAAAAAATGTAAAAAAAAAACTCATTTTGACAGCATATGAGCTTTCATAAAATCTTAAATATTTGCAAAATTTTATTTACCTAAGTTGATCAGGTCTTTACATAATGATCAAGTCATTAAATTTGGCTACGTGTTTGTCATTGTTAGCAATCAGATCTGAAAACTACACCATAGTCATCAGAAAGTGAATATAACAGGGCTCATAAAGAGAACAGATGACTTCTTTGCAGAGATAAAATGATTTCCATAAAGTGTATGGAAGACCATATATTCTAGAATCAGATTCCTGAATACAGAATAGGCATTTTACTTCTCTGTGTATATAATAAATGAGAACAATGACATCTATGCTGCTGTATATGAGGGTGACATCTACCTAAGTGTGTGTATTTATGTATAAGTTGTGTGGATTAGCACATATAAAGTTTTTGCAAAAGCCGTATTAATATGTTACTATGATTGAAACTATTAGTGCTTTATATAATTCAGGATTTATTATGATACAAAGTCTTAATGTATTGCCTAACAAAGAAAATATTTTAAATAATTTTTGAATATTTATAGACATTATGCTAGCAAACACTAGAATATGTGACTTACCAAATATTTAATGACATCTCAAACTTTGGTGATTTAACATTATCAAAAACTTTCAGTAATGCCATGGGATCATCACAGGACTGGGCATTTTATATGAGACTTCTGAAATTGCACTGTCAAGATAACTCGTGCTACTTGTTTCCCAAAGCAATTCAAATGCACTTATTGCCTTCATGAGAAGTTATTAAGTATACCTACCTTGTGGAACGGACATGAAAAAAAAATCATATTCTGATATTCTGTAATTTCTAAAATCTAGAATAGTACTGGCTAACTTTCCCTCTAGGCTAATCTGATTCTTGACTGGAATGGTGGCCTTATACCAAAGGGACTTATATTGGCAAAGTGACAAATTTTTAGTTATACTAGTGGGATATATTGCTAATACCGACAAAAATCCATGAATTTCCAGGTAGAGGGAATTCTGTTCTTGTCTATATGACAATCCTTTCAACTACATAGTATGAAAAAACTGGTTTTAAGGAGCCTTTTAAGAACCTACTCAGTCTTTGCTAGACACTTAATACTTTCTGAAACAGATAATGAAATTTCCCAAAATATCAGATGAATAAAATTTTTATAAGAAAATGTATTTTCTCTGTTTTATTTGAGTAAATAATATACCAGCCATTCAAAATAATAGTAGCATCCCTGAAAATGATACCATTTTGCAACTCACTTTGCTTCCAATGTTCTAGAGTAACCAATAACCAACCATTAAGAGGTTTTTAAAGCTCAGTATTTGGCTATGGGATTAATTTATTGTTTGAATCCATTTTTATTGTTGTACTTCCATATTCCATTCAGAAGTTTAATAATAATCTTATCTCAAAAGAGCAAATAACATGAACTATTGGTAAAAACTATTGAAATCTCATTTAGGTAAAAATGTCTTTTGTCTGGCTCAAACATTTCTCAAGATTTTTGTCTCTTCCTGTAATGTTTTTCATATCTACAATTCCCAGCTGGCAACCAGAGAGGTTGGAAACAGTTTAATTATTTGTGTGTATATCAATGAAAAAGATAATATCGGAAAGAGGAAAGAAGGTAAGTATGTCAAAATTTGTACATGTTTACCAAATAAATTTGCTTTAGGAATATTTTAAATGAAAGGTAGAATAGAAGAAAATATCTGACAAAATATTGTATTTATTTTTAAGATATTTTTTAAATGAGGCATTTGTTTTTCTAGTTTCAGAGAACATGAGAAAAAAACTCAATTTTAAAAAAAGATTATAGAATGGGATGCTTTCTAAAAACAGAAACAAACATCCAAAGTCCAATTCTAAAATATTAGAAAGAGCTATAGCCAAGTTTTTTTTTGACATACACTATGGCAGTGGAATTTTCCAACTCTACAGAAAATATATATCAATATTATCAGCCTGTTCACCTGCATGCACATACACATCTTTCTTTTGTATTAGGAAAAGTATCTCTAAGTATGCTGCATGTATGTATTCTGCTTCTTTATATGAACTCAGTGTAATTAATAAATTGATAGTACCACTAAAAGCAGACATACTCATCCACAACAACCATTCTATTTCAATTTATTATTGCATGAAAAATTTTTTTGATCTATGAAATATTTTAGATTTATCATTTAAGTTTGTAGATTTTGATGAAAATTAAGATTGTATTCGATTACACAAATACCCAGAATATATTCCTGATGAGTTGTATTTTTTACATATATCAGTTTGTTATAAAGCAACTCCTTTAATACACAGACTACATTACAATGAATCATCTGACACTGTTGGTTTTCCAGTAGAAATGTGGTTGAATATTGGCAGTGTCTACATTTACTCAATTGTGTAGTTGACTGATAGTGTCTAAATAGTAATGCTATCATTCACAGGTAATTGTATTTATTTTAAAAAGCCTTTCAAAATTTTGACGCTTGTTCTCTGTACAGAAAAAAATATCCTCATTTTTGTACCTAAGATATTAGTTGGATTTTCCCAGTAGCTTATCTAATGATGAAATAAATCAGGGAAATGCAATATGGAAGCGTAAGGCAATTTACTAAAATTTATATATATATATATATATATATATATATATATATATATATATATATATATATGTTCTTATAATCTGTGTAAATTTCAAAGAAATTCTAGTTCTTTTTATAAATTTTAAACTTTCAATTTGATTTTTAGTTAAAATTTTTATTTATGTCATAAAATTTGTATGTATCCTTAGATTACTATGTAAAATATAATTTTGTAATGTGATGTGTGTTGACTTCCTATAATGTATAAATCATACTAAAGTATTGCTATTTCATATAGTAGAATTCTAAGTATAGAAAATAGTTTGAATTATTAGTCACTATTACGGAGCTATTGGAACAATTTCACTAGCCAATCTGTATAAAAAGGGCAAAACCATGGGCCAATATTAAGAAGAAAGAAAAGACACGAAAGAAGTTGGAGAAGAATATTCTCTACTATGCAAAACGTATTTAGAATTTAAAGGCTAATTTAATGATTTACATTATTAACAAAATAAAGACAATTTAAAATCCTGGGTATAAATTCATTTCATTTATATTTATTTTTAATATCTTACTATATTAAAGAAACTCATATTATAACTAACCGCATTTAACAAAGTCTGCAAAACCTGCTAAAAACTTAGAATCTAGTATAAATGTAATTCATTATTAATAGTTTAGAGAAAAAATAATTTTAGAGGAATAGTTGACATTAAAATTAAATGAAATATATGTTTAAATATGAAAATATTTAAATATATATATTTTGGTAATAACATTCTGTTTGAAAATGTTAGAGTAAAATGCATTTAATTATACTAAGTAGTTGTTAAACACTGTAATGTATGTGCATTTTTGCTTGAATTTAGTAATTCAAATGAATAAAACCAATGTTAAGTTATTCATTATTTTCCACAATCCTACATTTGTTTTATGTAAGACAGTAGACTAGGAACTCTATCAGGATCTTTATGTGATTGGTCACTTTTGATTGAATAGATATTAACTAGGAATTCACCTCCATTTACTTTTATTTACTTGACATGATAAGCAGAAATAAAAAGAGAGAAGAGAAATAGTTAAATCTGAATGAGTAACTTTCCAAAAAACTGGAAGTCCAATGTGGAGCAAAAGGAAACACAATATACACTATTTAATGTTAATGTTCAATTCCACAATAATTAGGAAATTGCATTTCAATGCAATGTTATCAGTTATATATCCATTTATAAAAATGTGCATATAACTCAAATATATATGAATATCATTATGGATATTTAAAAGTTCTAGAATAGACATTTTGAAACCTTTGAATACTTATAATTTCAAGTATCTGTTTAAGAATTCTAATAATCATGATTATTCCTGCAAAATATAGTCAAATTCTTCCAGTGAAAATTGCCCAAACTACATCTAAGTTTTCTTCAGTAAAACCAGTAAAAAAAAGTTTCATGTACATTTTTTCAAAATTTGCACAACTGATCTTTCTTTTTTAATAATTTTAAATACCTTTTTTGATTTAAAAATATTTAGGAAAATAAATATAAAACAATATTGTTTTTTTGTTTTTGCTTTTATATGCATGTGCATGTAAATTACACACATTAATGCAGTTGAATACTTCTGTATTTCTTTGTTCTGCACATTCCAAAATGTAATTTAGGTTATTCATATTTTAGACAAAGCCTACAAAATTTATAGTTATCTGTAAAATCAATTGCAAACACAAAATCCTAGTTTTAATTGTTATATCTTAATTACTTATAAATGTCAGATAATAAAATATCAGATTTGATTAATGGTCATGTAGCTATTTCAAGAAGAGATAAATTGATTTGCACATTAACGTATTAACACATGCAAGAATACAGTATTTGATCCTAGAGTCAGAACAATACAGTATCGATAAAATCTCAAAGAGGAGCTGTAAAAATGCATGACTTTCTCATAAGAACACAAATAAAAGTAAGAATATCAAAAAGTGAACTCTCAAGACTTACAAAGGTAACATTATCAGAAGTTCTCTTGCCTGAGTCTCTAGCCAATCGAAGGTAAAACACAGGACACTTATTGTCTTCCAAACTTTTTCTGAGCAAACTATACAGTCCACAAAATTATTACAACCTTTTATGTATGTCTGCTAAAATCTATTATGCTATTTACAAACTCAGATTTATTACATATAAAATAAAATTTCCAAGAATCAGATCAATTTTTATTTTTAAATTGTGGAGATCCTATCATACCAAACAAGTACTAAATGATTTGTCATTTGATATTATTTGCTTTAATACATTAGTGTCAATAATAACATGCAAGAGTTTCTTAATTGATTATTTTAAAAATAGTCACATGCCTACTACTATCTAAGTTCTATCTTATGTAATGATATATATATATATGTATGTATGTCTGTATGTATATTTTAGAAGATGAAGGAGAAAACATAAGCATTAGAATGAGACAACACTGTTAGTTTCTTTGCCATCACTCAGTGGCTAAGTGTTTTCACAGTTTAATTAATTGCTGTGAGTTACTATTAT
Organism: Ctenodactylus gundi; assembly: GCA_004027205.1. NCBI lineage: Eukaryota > Metazoa > Chordata > Mammalia > Rodentia > Ctenodactylidae > Ctenodactylus > Ctenodactylus gundi. The sequence goes on along the minus strand of PVKB01000300.1, from coordinate 50,709 downwards.
TACAAGCCCAGTTATCCATGTCTTTGCTGTGTGGTGCTGGAGTCTTAATACAAGGCAGTCACAGCAGACAGCACAGTCCTTGGCACATGGCAGTAACTTGTGCTATTGTGAATATATTTATAAATAATAGTCTTTACAGTTAAATTCTATATTTCCCATCAAATTTTGTGAAAGAAGCAGTAGTACAAAGAATGAATGGGATAATTAAGGATCATTGTCCTGAGCGGTGACAAAATTGCCTATACCAAAAGAGACTGTATAGAGTGATGCACAAGGCTGGGGCACAGAGAGGAATGCCTCACTCAGGCTGAACTCTCTTCTGCATGGTAATCAGTTTTCTTCAAATCTTTTAGTTTTATGGCATGTTTCCAAATCCAGAAAGTGTTGATTCGAACTTATGAAAAGCACACTAGGCGCTCGCGCTCTCTCTCTCTCTCTCTCTCTCTCTCTCTCTCTCTCTCTCTCTCTCTCTCTCTCTCTCTCTCTCTCTCCTCTCTTTGATTGTTCACATAACAACTTTGTTTTCATTGCCTGGATATCCCTAGTTATGTAGAATTTCTTTGTTGCTTCCTCTTGGCAAGACTTTTCCTTGGAAACAACCTTGCAGAAATAGCTCATACATGACTTGAGAATAATACTGTACGCTAGATATCACTGTAGAGTTTTGTAAAATAATAGGAATTTGTCCCCTCATTTTTCTTGTGTGGGGGAAAAAGTTTGATCTATTCATTATTTTCCAATATTTCCTAAATTCTAACACTTGGCTAAATTTTGCAAAGAATGATCAAAGCCGAATAATAGTTATTCTAGAAATTTCCTGATTATATCAAATTAATGCTTGATAACAGGATATTGTTCCAAGTAGGGGTAAGAGACTTTTCTCAAAAAAATAGATATAATGGAACAATGACCTAAAAAACCCTTGATATCCCTGGGGTCCTATAAAAGGAATATTTACGGATGGCTGCTTGTGGTGAAGAGGAATTGAATTGTATCTGAAGATTTATACTTATGATATTGCTGTAAATCACAGCTTAGAAGATGAGGAATAATAGCTAATGAGAAATAATAGTCCAATCAGTATAAACAACCAAAAGTGGCCCTGCAGAAACTATGTTTCTCCATTACTTTTTGTTTGTAAGGCCAATAAATCTGAAACACTATCTAATGCTAGTATTATCTAATCATATTTAATCTAAAGATGTCAAAGGAGATAAATGGAGGGATTTGCATATTCACTTTAAATACGGTGAGCCTTAGGAAGTTCAATCAATACTTATTTTAAAACCTTTTACTGTGTATGGTTTTTGGCTGAGGTTTTTGCCTCACTTTATTCAAAAGGACCCAAGAGAAACATTATCCTTCAGTCAAGTACACAGCCTTTGCATGTTTAGATTTGGGCACTCTATTTGCTGCAATAAACTATAGAGACTGAAATGCGGTCAGCATGATTAACCATGTACCAAATACGTTCACAAGAGAAATTTATACATAATTCAAAATAAAATCCATAGTGAGGATCTGTAAAGCTTTCCTTAGACACATAAAGGACTTAGAATACTATTTAGAAAATCCTCTTAAATTTATCTTACAATCTTTGAATATATTCAAGTACTGCAGTTCTTTCTTTTAAGATATTATTGAACAGACCGTAATACATGTTTTGAATTAAATAATTCATTCAATGTTTGTATATAAATATTTACTTTTAAATATGAAAATAACACTATCATGAAGAAGATTGTGTCCGATGTAATATAATGATTTACCTGACAACAACTAACCTGGGGAAAAGAATAACGAACCAGCCATAAAGAGGGCAGTGGACATATTTCTATAATTTTTATTCTATTTCAGTCATTTTAATTCACTCCTTCCAGGAAGGGCTCTACCAGCTATCTGTTCACCTTTGTTTAAGGGGACATTAGTTATGGCTGAACACTCTGAATTTCCCATTCCATCTGGACAACTTAACGAGCAGACTTCCTGTTTCAGGACCAAATAAGATAATGCACGCAAAATCACTCTGAAGAGCATGAAGTACTTCACAAATGCAAAGTATTATTACTTTCAGTCCAGTAATTAGTGCTTTTAAAAATAAAGAAGAACCACTTTACAAAAGTATGTATCTGCCAGAGTACTGTGAAAATGACACTCTAATTAGCTGGTTTCCGATGTAGAAGATAAGTAGCATGACTAAAGTCATGTTATCTTACTCCCCAAATGAAGGTTTTATGCAATTTTGTAAGAACAATACACATCAGGCAAAAGATGCTATTTGAGTATATCGAGATTACTAGATCTATCTAAATACTCTTGAGTATATCTAGATTACTAGAAAATATAAATGACTATACAAAAACTTTCAGAAGTAAACAGCTCTTTCAAATCACATACAAACTATAATATCAAAATAAGGTAGAAATCCTGTTTTAAAAAAATGTAGCAACAAACTTTTCTGCTAATTCAACTATCTTTTTAAAAATCCAAATGTCTCTTTAATGACATGCTTCTTTAGATATAATGCAAGTTCTACTCTTCTTTCTGAATGGGTGCACTTTCTTGAATGTGAACTCAGAACTAATGTAATTTAATCTTCTTTATTTTAGTGATGTTTTGACACAATAATTTCTTTATATTCACACATATGAAATATAATTTGAAGCGTAAACAAAGTAACATCATGGATGTACCATGCATTAGGTTATTCAGAGAGTTATAACTAGCTCTTTCTCTAATACTGAGAATAAAGTTGCTATGTTACAGTGAGAATAATTTCAAATATTAATCAATAAGTATACTTTTACAAAGATTTAAACTATTGAAATAAAAATCTTGTATTGTTCTATTTAGTCTACACCTTAGACTTTTTATATATAACTATATCTACACTGGCAAAATTATTTTAAAATGCAGATACTTACTAAGGTACAAAATAATTTAATTAAATTTATAGACAATTAAGTGACCAGTACAACACACCAAGAATAAATTTTATGCTTTTAAACATTTTAGAGATATTTCTAACTAGTATGTTTAAATTAAAAATGAAGATATATATTGCCTTGTGTATATTTCAAGAAAGTCTCTTTTATATTACCTAATGTTCTTTTAATAGTTTTATTTTGCAAATATTGGGCGTTTGTGCATATTACACACTTAGGTTATAGACTTTGCTTTATGGTTTACTGTGATAAATAAAAATTTATTACAGATGCTATGTCAAGCTTGAAAGTAGATTTTCTATTACATTTATAATTAAACATCCGGCTACCCATGAACTTAATCTGCATGATAACAGGAGTTCAATTTCAACCTTGAGTTGGAATTATTTCTCTATACATCCACAATTTATGCTGCATCATGTATTTTTAACATTTCAACCAAAAAGAGTTATGAACAAGTGTCCCAGTAACAGTAAGACTGTGACACATTGAAAGAAATGTGTCTGTCAGCTACAGAAATGAGTAGTAATTGAAAGACACTAATCTTAGAAGATATAACACGATGACTTTGCCTCATTGCTGTATTAAATTTATAGAACCATTTTCCATCTGAGCCTAACTTCTAACCATTCCTTTTGTTATATTAATTATCTCCAAAATAGAATCCATTAACCTAGTATGATAAGATCGAATGCGTTATTGATGTTGGCCCAATTAAATATTTTATGAGCAATAACCATCAGGCCAAAGTTGAGAGGAGAGCACTTTATGCACATATTGTTAAAGTAATACCAGTGACTTCTCCATACAATTTATATAGCAAACTGAACAACTAATATAAAATTCACATATAGTCCTATCTCCACTGGATCATTTCAAACAATATCATATTATGTTGAAAACAACTTTTCAAGCGAAGAAAAGAAAGTGTAATGTTGTAAGTGTAAACTTAAATAAAACATCTCGTTCCATTATTATCTTACATATATAAAATATCTTACATACATAAAATATAAAAAACAAACCAATATATTACGTTTAAATTTGGTAGCAAAATTATCATCACAAATTCTGTCACTTAAACATTTTTTACCTTTCATACAGAGCCGAAGCCCTAAGGGAGAAGAAGACATGAAAACATTTCTAATAAAATGATATGAAGTTACAGCGTTCCTCACTACCATAAAGGTAGCTTCTCTTCAATGTAGTCTTTAGTACTCTGATTTAACAATACTCACATTTTTAATGGAACAAAAACTTGTAGTTTTAAATTAGGATCTAATGAATTTCACTGTGCACTGATAACTTTCATTAAAGCAGTATTACCATTTAATAAAAAGACCATGACATTTTGAGTTATGTTTCAGAACTTAGCAATGTTTTCTTTTTTAAATTGTTTTTGAATTATTAATGGTTAAAATATTTAATACAATTCAGCATATTCAAAGTGTGACAGTGAAAATTAAATTTTTTACTAATTTCACTAAACCCTTTAAATAAAAATGCAATTTTTATGAGAGAATTTTAATAATAAAATGACTGAGACCTTTACCTTAATATCATATTAACTGTAAGCTACAGATAAGTGTCTTCATTTGAACTGTATTTAATTTCAAATGGATTATAAATGAGGTGTGTCCTGTATCCATTTTTAAAAACCTAAATTATAAGACTCCTCTTCCATTTATAGTCTTTATTTCTATAATGCAATATCATTTTATCATTTATAATTTCATAGGCACCTCAGTGTTAGTAAAACACCTGAACTACCCATGATCAAAGCTCCATTTACGTCATTCCAGCAGCTTGCCAGCAGGGGCTTCATTCAGCAACAATAGCTCTGCTGACTTAGGTCACTGACACCTAAGTATGAATCACTGTAACTCACTGACAGGCTTTTTCTGAATGACACAATTACAGAAAATACCAATTACTGGAAATCCCTCCTCAATACTCACACTCCTATTGGTGACCACTTTTTGAATATTGGATGAAGATAGCCAGAGCCGGCTTGCCACTCACTGCACAGTAATGTGTGTATGTGCAAGGTTCGGCATGTGGGCTGGGGCTTAAGTCAAGTTTTTCGTTTTTTCTTTTTGTTTTTTTTTTTAATACTTACCCACATGGCACTAATAAATAAGCGTATAGTACTTTCCATGAATTCTGATTTTAACCATCAGTTACTCACCTATAAGAGAAAAGAGAGAGAGAAAAGAAGGATAAAATTAGTAATAAGGATGACTAATATTAAAATACAATTTCTTCCCTTGTGGTGTCCCTTCACATACATGTTCATACCTCTCTACCAGGGTTCTGCAAAGTCACATGTGTTTGATGGTTTTATTATCCAAGCACTTTAGGAAGATATGTTTTTATGCAAACTTAAAGGATTTGTAATTTTGCCACAGTATGTATATGCACGAAATACTCAAGATCAGTGTACACATTATGAATGGCATCTATACATATCAATAAAATGGGGAAAAATAAGCCTGGCAGTAAATAATCAGCTCGGTTACCTAAATAAAAGTACTTCAGTATTCCAATGGCATTATAATAAAGCATTATATTAAATTACTTCATTAAAAAAAGCTGACTGTCATCTAATCTGTTGGTCTGGCTCGTTAACTTGTCCCATAGAGCCCTTCCCTACAGGCAAAAACTCAGAGCAAAGACAGGTTATCCCACAGGACACGGCACTAACATCTGTGAGCTGAACAAGAAGACGTTCTTATCCCTCAGTGGTCTGAGAACACACCCTATTCTTTCCAGAATATCTTCTCTGTGACTTTTCTTGCCACAAACAAGCATTAGAATGATGAGGATAATTCCAAGTAAGAGACAGGGTTGATGACATAGCTCGCTGGCTAAAATGCTTCCCTAGCATGTGCAAGGATCTGAACTCAACTCCCTGGCACCACAGATAAAATTAGCCAGGAACAATGGTGAGCTGCCTTTTGAACCACAAGTCTATAAGCGACCCCTCCCCCCTGCTTCTGTAGATAACTTCATATCTGTGCTTCCACCAATTTGGACTTCAATTGGTCTGTTGACTGGGTTTTATCTGCGTTGAACAGAAGTTTCCTTAGAGCTGCCCAGAAAAGGTTTTATGTAGCATCCTTCAATGACTTTCTCACACAGAATCCACTAATGCTTTACATTTAAGATGTATGAGAATGAGCCACAAAATGTTTGATAGTGAAGACCCAATTGCCCCAGATCATGTATAAAGGGTTTCCTTATTCAAATATGCAGAACAATAAATAAGCCAGTGCTCCTTGATCCAGAAACCAGTTTAGCTGAAGAAGATTTCCCTGAAGATGGAATGAGAAATAGGGACGTGGTAGAGGATGCTGCTTCTGCAGTAGCTTAGTGAAGGACAGCTTTTAAAGCAACCATAGGAGAGGAGACTGGAACAGCAAATTCTGTGGCACTCGACAGGCAAGAGCATTAGAACTTAATAGGAGCATGTGATGGGGGTCGGAGACTCATTCCTTGCTCACCTCCTGCTATGGCTCCTCTGTCCTGGCAGCTGGTCCTTAAAGGGTCACTGACTGGTGGTTACCTACCCCTTCACCTCAAAAGACCTGGAGATCCTGGCACAAACTATGTAGCAACGAGTGTCTTAACACACCTTCACAACACGGTCCATTCCTCTGATTCAAAAAGAGTGCATAAATCCACTCAGATAATAAACAGCGATATATGTTTTTATTTTTTTCAGTTAAAGTCCATGTCTTTTTCAAAAAACATGAAAAAAAAATTTATACAAAAGAGTATCAAACTTTTAGGTGTTATGAAGACGATGATACTTCAAAAATATATATTCTTAAACAGAAATCACAGTTGAAGTTAAAATACAATTTTTAATATTAATACGATTATTATGAAACACAGAATATATGTGTTTTTATAAATTTATTTGTCAATTACAAACGTGTGTCAATTAAACTAAATGCAGTGCTTTGAATATGAAATCAATTTTGTATTTTGGCTGGGCAAGATGCCATTTATTAGTAATGATTTAAATTATTTGGCCAATTTCTAAAAATGTGAGGCCAAATATACTTAAATGACAATAATTATCCCAATCTAACTGCTCTCAAATACCTTTTATCTCTTTTAAACAAGGTGATGATAATCATGTGCTCTGTTGGAATACAGACTGGGACTTCAGGAGCTATTGTGGATAAAACATTTATGATTATCTAGAAAGTATTTTGTGAATTTTTTGATATGTTATTCCTATAAATTTTGTAATTAATAAGAATGTTTAACAAATTTGTTCACCAGCTCAAAATTTCCAAAACATCAGTATCTTACGAATCCACATGTTACTGATGCGCAAACTTTCATCTTGTCATTCCAAAGCCGAACAGAGAATATAGAAAATAATGCTGTCCAGAACATGCACTACGTTACTACAGGGGAAATGTTAATTTGCATCCAAATAAAGAAGATTAAATCTTTTTTTAAAACTTATACATTGGCTTCCATCTCCTTTATTATATCAAAGGTTAGGAAGTATGACAGACAAGAAGGAACGTGCTGACAGAGTGAGAGAAACAGAAGGAAAAAGTAGTGGAGAAGGGGCCAGAGGCACTAACGATAGTGAACACCCAAGAAGTGAGATGTGAAAGACAAATTTTCAAATGTCAGCCATGTCTAGTTCACTACACGAAGAGTTCTGGTAGATGGGGCTTAGAGTTCCAGCTGTAGCGTTTTATACAAGACTTACACGGAATACGTCACCTTACATTCGTGAAAACGTGTTTTCCTGAAAACATGTTTGTAATGATATACGACTGTACTTACTGATCTCAGAGCAAATTTTTAAAATTCCATTATACAATTAAAAACGTTGATCATGAAAATTATCACTACTAAATTTTAGTTATCACAAGTTTGGTTTTCTGGCCCTTTAGAATCTTGACACAATTTGAAAAGACCGAATTGTGAATAAGGGCAATTTCTGACCTCTCAAGGCCTTAACACAGAAAACACAGAATAATATATACGTAATAATTTACATGTAGAGTCTCCTACTTTTCAAAGATGATTTTTTTTTTTGAAACAAGGTTTCACTCTGTAGTCTAGGCTGGTCTTGAACTTACTTGGAAGCCAGGCTGGCTTTGAACTCAAAGCAATGTTCCTGACCCAGCCTCTTGAGTGATAGAATTACAGGTGTGTGCCATTGGACGATAACTTTTTTTTTCTTAAGCTTAGAGAATGGTCATTTGGAGTGATTATGAGGTTTATCTAAAAGTATCCAGTGTGGAGTAGATTTGAAGGATCAAATCCTAGGTTCTAGCTATTCTGTGAACTTTTTTCTCTTTGTATGGTGCTGGTCATTTAACGTTTCTATGCATAGGCGTCTTACACAATATTATAAATGTACAAGTGTTTTGATAAAGAGGGTCTGAGATAGCACATGGTAGGTAGCAGATCCCAATGACTGATGCTAAGAGAAGAGGCTCTCTAATGACATGTGCAAGACACACTCCTCTACCTAAAATTGTAGAACATAGAGAAATATTAATTTTGGCATGACTCACCTTATTTTTAAAATAGGGAAAATAAGAAAATAATACTGTTCACTGGTAAAACCTGAGGACTAACTGAGATAATCCATGAACAATTTCATAACTGTGTTTAGCATGAGTAAGTACTGAACAAATACTACTAGTCTTTCTTGCTATATTTAAAAAATCAAAAATATGTTCTTGTGAATAAATATTTCTACTTTCAAATCAATTCTTTGAATCGTTACTTATGTGAAGATTTGGTTATTAATTAAGATTTTTTTGCTAATTTGACTAAATATACTTTGCAAAACAAACCAGACTTGTGAATATATTGTTCAGTATTTCAAAAACAATATTCATAAAACCCTGGAAATTTAATTTCTATTTGAATGTAAGTATAACTATCGATACATGGAAAAAGCAAGTATTTTTCAAGAAATTAGTGCAAAAAATCATCAGTGGAAAGAAAAATCATTATAGAAAAGAGGTCTACACATGTATGTTAAAGGTTTACATATGTATGTTAAAGATTTAACTTTACAGAAAACTTACACAAAAAAATAAAACAAATTTTCATGTCACTACTCTTACACAGTCTCTCCTATTATTAATATCTTTGAATAATGTGGCATGAAAGCTTGAAAATATAAACTGATATTGATGCTAAGTTGATAATTGCAGACCATAATTCACCTTAGGGTTAAGTCTTTGTTTTGCATAGCTGTATAGGTTTGGACAAAGACTTGACACATATCCATCTACAGTGTGACACTGAATATTCCTCTGGCCTCTAGCTGCCCTGTTCACCACGTGGCCTTCCCTTCTTCACTCTCATCTGGACCCTGGAAGCCACTGCTTTGTTATTTCTCAAAAGTGTTATCTGATATGTGTTTCTACAAAGATTGTCTTTCTGTCTGTGAGCACTGGAGGAAGATTTAAAACTCCTCCATGACTCTGGCATATCAAACCACCTTGCTAAAGTCTCTAGAAACTTCAGGACATTTTGAGAAATATGTCCTACATATTTTCAAGTAAAATGTGTCAAAACAGACCTTGTGATCCATGTGAATGATTAGAACAAATGCAATCTCAGGCAATCTTTCTGAAATAAGGATTTGTTTTTATAAGGTAATTTCTACGTAAAACCCTGCCTTAGTATTTCTAGAACTATCTTTGAACTGCTTAAAATAAAGTTGTAATTTATATGACCTCTTTCCTTGGCAGCTTAAAAAAAATCACAGTAAATCTGTTAGGTGTTTTGACTTTGTTGGCCAATAGAGAATATCATAATCAAATTGACACAATTATTTAAAGTCAATCAATAAAAGAACATGAAATGAAGTAAAACATCCAAATGAGGTGAATTACCAAAAGGGACAGTATACAGGCATGATATATATACGCTGCTCTGAAAAAAAAAAAAGTTTGTGAAATTACTATCACTTTTAAAAAATAGACTGCTTTCTTCATTCTAACTTGGGCTGCAGAAGAGTAATAGTGATTAAAATGTCTCAGAGAGGGGCTGTAGGAATGGCTCACTGGTTAAAGGGCTTGAGCAAGCGCTAAGCCAAGCACTAAGTACCCGAGTTCAATTCCCCAGCACCACATAAACTGGGCGTGGTGGTGCATGCCTGTAATCCCAGGACTCCGAGGCTGAGACAGGAGGATTGCCATGAATCCAAGACCAGCCTGGTCTCTGAAGTGAATGCAGGACCAGCCTGGACCACAGAGCGAGACCCTGCCTCAAAATAAAATAAAATAAAACGTCTAAGAAACACAAAGCACACATCGCAAAGGGGTGACTTTGTAAAGACTCAGTGACATGGAGTAATCTGGAAGGCAAGGAACAAGATCTTAGAACAAGCATTTTGGATTGTACACATTCCAGAACAATGAAAAAAATAAATTTCTGATGTTTAAGTGAGTCTGTATTATTTTGTTACTTCAACTCTAGCAAATTATCGTACCAGGATTATTCCATATTTGTCTATCCTTGATGACAAGTTTCAAAAGTTTCCAGGCCATAGTTTATTTAATAAGAAACGGGCAAAGATTTCCGACTTCTCCAAACATTTAAATAGTTTTGAGTAGATTATGTAGAGCGCTTAATTTCTTCTGATTTCTTCCAATTTCCCAGGAAGGCACAGTGTGTGCTAGTTAATTCTCTTGTTAATGAGTCGTAAAAAATAAAGACCAGCAGCAGAAAGGGCCTCCTGAAACATTTGATGGAACTGCTGCTTTCTCTCTGCACCTGCTTAGTTCAGCTTTTTAAGCAGAAGTCTATTTGTTACATAACTGGATAATGACTTAATTTGAATGAGTTAACAATTTCACACCTTCTAAGCATAAGGTGAATACTAAGGAAAATTACTAATCTAATATTATCACATAGGTCACTTTCATTACCTGTAATGGAACGATGAGATAAAGTTACATTTTCAAATTCAAATACTCGATTACTTGCACTAACGGAGGGGTTGAGAGCCAGGGACAACATGAGACAGTGTCACTTAGGCTTAGCTATGGAATATTTTGTAGTGTCATTCTTTTATGTTTGATAGCATAGGAGTCCACATCCATCCAAGAATAAAATTATCCCATTTAAAAAATATCCAAGAAATGCAGTTTACCCCTGTAAATGTGTGCTTAAGTTTCTTTATGGTATACTCCTTGTGGTGAATTAATCATGTATAGTTTTAAAGTAGCATATGTATTCTCTTAACATAAATATTTATATTACCTAAATGAACTAAACCAGGATCAAGGTGACGGGGCAATCTCCCCATTAGAAGTTTGTTGCTTTCACAATTATAGTGCTGCTCAGTTGAGTTGTCTGTATTAAAAATACTGATCTCTGTTCAATGACAGGAAACACTATTACTGTCTGAGACTCAGGTTCCAATCTCATCAGTTTCAAAGCCTAAATTTGCTTACAGATTAGTTATAGATTTAAAAAAATGTAATGAAGCAAATGGCTGCAGGATGAAATATTAGTAAATTACAATGGTAATACTTTTAACACATCCCTAATTTTTGGTATGAAGAAATAAGTAACTATCAGTTTTTGAACAGATATTAAAACTCTGTCTCAATATCTTCTCCCCAAGGCATCCACTTTAATAAGTATAAAGAAGTACACGCTTTTCTCGTTCCTGTCTTCAAACCTATAAAGGCCTCCCGTTACAAGTCCTATTTCCAATTTCTACTTAAGATATTGACAGAATACTGGTAACCCAATTTCAATATATATTTTGTATTTATTACCCTGACAAGTTATTCAGGTCCTTGGTGGTCACACTCCAAGAAATATAATTGTAGATGAGATAAAATATTTGTCCTCATAATAACAATAGTTTAGAATGGAGCACAGTAAGTTTTGTAAAAGAAATATTTTAAGTGAAATAGTAGTCCTAAAGAGGAAATAATAACATCAATTTCAAAAAAGTTATATATATATATATATATATATATATATATATATATATATATATATATCACACACACATACGATTGAAGGGCTTTAACAAAAAATGTGGGACAAAGATATGATATGTTAAAATATATGAGGACAACTTAGGTTGATGGTGTCATCTGAAGAAGAGAGAGGAGACCCAAATAACATACAGTGATATGCTTCCCCAGATTAGCTACACCATGAAAATAAATAATATAATTCACCATAAAAACCGAAAGAGTTAGGAGTTACCTACAATTTACATGTGAGTAAACTGAATGAAATGCAAAAGATACATGTCTGCTAGTATTCCTGCTCCTGCAGGAAGCTAATACCAGCATAGAACTGAATTTGTAAGAAAGGTAGTAATAGAAGTATGTGTTGGTTAATAAAGTGAGCATTAAAAGAGGGGGTTGTGGGATTGGGAGACTTGATGGTCCTTAGTGAAGAGAAGAGGGAAGTTGGAAAGAATGACATGAATTTTCTCAAAATGTCCTGAAGTTTCTAGAGACTTTAGCAAGGTGGTTTGATATGCCAGAGTCATGGAGGAGTTTTAAATCTTCCTCCAGTGGATCTGCTTTAACATTTCTTCACATTTGTCCTTACTTGAAAGCAATCAATGAGAAACTGGTCATCACATCAAACACAGTTTTGGATTTCTACAGCACAGCAATAGAGTTCATAGGCCTGTTAATGGCCAGAATCAGAGATCTGACAGGTATATAGTCTACTTAGCCATGGAATACACATAATAAATGACCAAACTGACCTTTAAATAAAGAATTGAACCAAAAAAAAAAAAAACCTGAAATGAAAGCACCAAGCATATATTTTTTTTTTCTCTCAAGGTCTAAAGCCACCAATTATTAGTTTATTCTTGTGTGTGTGCTTGTGTGTGTGTGTGTGTGTGTGTGTGTGTGTGTGTTTGATCTTGAAGAGTTGCACAGTGGTTAGAGTGCTTGTTTAGCAAGTGCAAGGCCCTGAGTTATATTTCTCAGCAAAACCTAAGCTAGGAATGGTACCAAATACCTGCAATCCCAGCACTACAGAGCAAGGAGGATTGCCATGAATTTGATTCCAGGCTAGGCAGTATAGCAAGTCCAGGATCAGCCTGGACTACAGGATGAGACTCTGTCTCAAGACAAATCTAATCAAAAATAATATAATGTATATATTTTAACCACAAATTTTGTCATAATAACAGTGATTTCCTTATTAAATTTTCTTCTTGGACTGCATGATGATTCGACATGCTTCCAGAGTAGCTTCAGTGATTAAGTTTTAAATTTCAGGATGTGTCTAGAGTTCAATTGGCCCAACCTCTTCATGATACAGATCAGCTAATTAACATTAGAGAGATTTTAAGCCTTGCTCAGGGTCATTTAGAGAGTTAGTGAAAGTTTGCATTGAGTAAAGATGTCCTAACCCGTATTTACCTCGGTTATCAACATTTACTACTATGCTCACTCTTTCATTTTCCGTTATTGGACTTTTCATTATGTACAATTATTTATACTACATTATTTTCAGAAATTCATGTTATTTCTTTTTGATGAGATAGGGTATTGCTCTGAAATTCAGACTGGTCCTTTACTCACTATGTAATCCAGGTTGACCTCAAAGTCAGAGGACTATGGACTTACTCTACTAAGGACTTCATTTATAGACATGCATCACCACATCCAGCTTACGTGGTGCCGGGGAATCAAACCCATGGCCTTGTACTTGCTAGTCAAACACATTAACCATTGAGCTAGGACACTGCTCCTCAACTTTTTAATTTTCTTCTTATAATTACATAAAAAGTAGGAATCAAGGAAAAAGAGAATAACTTATGTAGCACTTTCCAATATTGAAATTTTCCAGAATTATAACTCATATCACTTTTGTTGCCTTTTTCTTTACTTTGGTTACTGTTTGTTTCTATATTGGACCAGCTTTGTCTGAAAAAAAAGTTATTTGGTGAACAAACTTTGACTCTGCAATTAGCTGTATACAATTTTATATTTTTATGGTTAATGCCACCAATTATAGGACACACTATCTCCTGATTTTTAATTTCTTGTGCACTAGCACAGAAAATGCTAAGAAGATTCTTTTTTTTTTTTCCCTTACTTCTATCCAATTTCAGAGATTAAACTTAGAGAGCTCTGGATGTAGATAACCACATGAAATTGCTCTGACTCAACCATCTTGGGCCTACAAAATTGACAATTTTGTGCAGCAGTTCAACTTAATAGATTCTCTTCACAAACATTTGGAACATTGAAACGTTTAGAAAAAATTATCACAGGGAAATATTTTAGTTCTTAAATTTACAGAATATCAAAAAGACACAAATCTGTAGAGGTTTCCTAGTCCAATTTCGCACTCCACTTATGAATTTTCCTACCATCACTCAAGCAGGTTGATTCATTCCAGTCTTTAAGACATCTAACAAAGACAAAATATTCTAATTTCAGGCAGCTGTAATTTTCAAGGAAATACACTTATATTGACTGTCCTAGTAACTTTACCCATTCATCTTCCTTGGAGAGTTTTAGCCCATCATCCTCAAGGAGAAAGTGTTCAGTATTTCAAAACAACTCTTTTTCCTTAAATTAGAACTTCCCACTATTTCTGGAAAGTTCTGCCCTAGTGGCTTTCTTAGGCAAGTTCTCCAGTTTCTCAAAAATATAGGACAATGACTAAACACAATATCCTAGATATTATTTTATCTTTGGTGATTTAAATTTAATCTGATTATTCTTTTCCTTACTATGACCAATAACTGTTATCACCAGATTATCCATTAATCTAAATGCTTGACACATCAGATACTGAGATACTTCTAAAGATTTGAACTGGATGTTTGACATTATAAAGAAAAACATACAAAGGATTAAATTTTTACCTCCTATTTTAATATGCTAGCATTGACAGACAATGTCACATTTAGCCAGTGGTTTAGAAGCTGCATATATTAGCATTTGTCTATATCCTCAAGAAACGTGCCACCAAATTTCCTCCAAAAAAAGTATGTTACATTAGAGACCACATTATCATCTTCAAAATTAGAACTAATTGGCATTTCTCTCAGCTGAAATCTCAAGAAACAAAAATGACCAAAAGTTTGCCTGAGGCACAGAGGAAATATCCTTAAAAAAATACAAGTGTGCTGCTAGAGGACATAGATAGATCTCTAGAGTATTTCAGGTGTGAAAAACATGTGCATTAAATGACATTAATAAAACTATGACTAAATGACAAATGTTTGTAGTATCAGTGCCAAATGCAATTGTTAATATTTGAAGTTGTAATACTATTTTGTATGCATACCCATTTACTCAAGCATTCATGAAACTAAAATAAATTTAAGACAATCAATTTGCCTCAAATGGTATGCAGTTATATTATCATACTATCATGTCCCTAGCTCCATTGTAACCTCAGCTACTAAAACATTCTTGGCCAATATGTTCTTTTTTTACTGTCAAGTGTACAATGCTTTCCAAATGGAAAATAGTTTCTTTAGAGAGGTGAGGCTGTGAAACAGTAGTTGTTTTGGAATCGTGCAGGTTATAAGAATATTTTTAAAAATCAATATCAAGGTCACTATGTAGCATATAACCAATTTTATTCACTTTTTGACTAATGACTACAATTTTCCTTCACAGTAGCATACAGGGAAATGTAGTTGCTTTTAAGGCTTATTCACTGTGTTAGTTCTCTCTGAAATATATGTTGAAAGAAGACACCGGGGTTTTTATATAAAAATGATGCATATTTAGGCAGAGTTGATGGCTACTTTGAAAGCGACAGTTACCTAAAATTACTATAGGTAGTGCGGTGACCTAGCAAACGCAGTTCAGGGTTGAACTGAACAGCTCTGAAGTGAGCACCTTGGGTTAGGATAAGGTCAATGCATTTTGGAGTTTATTTCCTAGTACATTATCTTCACTTGTGACTGGGCTTTTCCTCCATTAAATGTTAGTAAATCAATGAATAAGTAAAATAAAAATCAGAGAAAGACAAAATTAAAAATGACTGCTGACTAGGAACCACTTTCCTATGTTATTAAAATATGTGTGTTGTTTCCATGTGAATGTTGGAGAACACTAATTATGTTTGCACTTCATACATCATATTGGTTTGTATAAAGTAATCCAGATAATCACATATATATATATATATATATATATATATATATATATATATATATATATATATATTGCTTTTGGGGTAAGTTTTCAACTTTTCTATAACATCATCATAGATTTTATGCAACCATCTCAATAATTTTCAGATAAGTCATTGTTTTCAGATATACAAGCATGTTTTCTGGTAAGTTTAACTTACCTCTATATACCTGTAGTTACTTAGTCTATGATATCAGTTCCTTGTTCATGATCAATGCTAAAGGCTGCCTGCCTTTCAAGGCAAAGTTGTGTTGACATAATTGGGGTACAAGGCTGATCTTCATCACTAAGAATTAAGTCCTGAAAGTAGGACAGCTGACTGCACAAGAAACATTCAATCAGAGTTTGGTCTCTTGATTAGGCATTCTTAAAAACATTTCATTATAATTTAAATAAGTGTGTAGTTATAGAAGATGTTCTTTTCTCATGAAAGCTATTTGTATATTATTCCAACAGTTGAGATGCCTAAGCCTAGAATATGACTTGTTTTCAAGTGGCATCTTACCCGCACCCATGTAGAACACAATTTCCACATTTACATTACTTGCAAAAAGATTACTTATATCTTTTGTAATCTATTGGGTTACTGCAAAAGCAATTCTTATACAATAAAGAAAGCAGGTAGATTTTGACTATCAAACAGCCAAAAGAATTAAAGAAATAATCAAATTTAAATTACAATTGGTTTTGTTAGAAACATTGTTAAATGCTTGATTTATAGATGCACAACTAAATCCTTAATTTCAAAATGTGCAGAAAGTGTCTATAAAGAGAAAAGTCACTTAAGTGATCCCAAAACATTTATATCACTACAGTTTCTATCATTGATTTCAACACAGTCATTTTAAATGCCAAATATTCTGAGGTCACTGTGTTTAAATAATTTTTTCCCAGTCTTAATATTTTTCATTCTATGTTTAAACACCATTTTTTAAATTTGAGGGATAAGACAGTTTTGTATAATGTGAAAGTATCATTATACATTCATAAAACAAATAGTAAAGGAACACAATTTTCTAAACGCCTTTGATTTCTCTTTTTTAATGTTGTAAATTAATGCTACAAGCTCGTGGTCACATTATTATTATTATTATATTTTCAGGGAGAGAAAGACTGTTTATGTTCATGAGAAAATTACCACTGACTTAATACCTAAAGGTAGGTGGTTTGGTATTAATAATTTCTAAGATAATTCCACTTTCAATTATAAATTATAACAAAAATATTTAGGTCTCAACAGTTGTTACTTACTGAATGCATTAAGATATGTAGATATGTTTGAGGATGAAGCACTAATAATACCCTTTGCATTCTTAGTGCTTTACATTTGTCCTTTAATAGGTTTTTACCTTACTTTTAACTCCATCACTTCATTAATGAAGTTTTCTATACATATTACATTATCCACATACACACTAGAAAACTGCACTGGCAACACTTTTTTTTTTAACTTGCATATTTTTTTTTAAATTTTGCATTCTGTTACAGATCTGAAATGCATATGTAAGTGAGCACCATTGCACATAAGTTATTTTGTTAAAAAAGTTATGAGCATTCTGACCTTCTATAGAAATCACTATTTTACATAAACAGTTTCATTTTATTATTATATCATTTCTTGAAACAGGATCTCTCTGTTTCCCAGGCTGGTCTAGAACTCACAGCAATCCTCTCAGGCTGAGATAATTTTATGAAGTACTAGGAGATGGAACTGGGAGACTTGCACATGCTAGGCGAGAGCTTTAAACACTGAGCAATGCCCCAGCTCTCATCATTAAATCGTAATACTGTGTAATATGTCATTACAATGCTTCCTTTTCAATGAAATAGTGCATATTATTACTTCAGAAATAAAAGAAATGTATATTGCAAGAAATAGACCTATCAGTGAAATTTTGAAAAATAACTTAATTATAACTTCTTATCAATGCTGTTCCTACCCTATGCTCATTCTTTTATGTACACAGAATTTATTAATTATTGTTGGACACTTCTTTAAAATCAACTGCATGATGCAATGCTACAAATAATTGCAATTATATAAATAAGGAAAGCTTAAACCTTAGGTAAGACCCAGCCAATCAATAGGTTGCAAACAAATCTGTAACACCTTTTTACAAGTTTTGGCAAGTAAAGGGTTCACTAAGATAAAAAGCCAAGTGATCATACATTTACTTGAAATTGTGGAAAGTTAGCTAATATGTGGTAGATTATCGTCAAAGGACATACAAGATTTATTTTATTAAATATTTTTAATTCATGGGACTTAAAGGGTGCAGAATATCATTGTCATAATAATATTATTATAATCATGATTATTGTTTTTACAAGAGTTATTATACATTAATTCTAAACAGGTTGTTCTCAAATTTTATTTTTTGGAAAGATAAAATTTACATGAGTTGTTTTTAATACGTCAACAGAGTGTGATTTCTTAAATAATTTACATATACTTTCATTATAATATTAGACACTTTTCTCTAGTAGCATGTCTCAGTATCCAAATAAACATTTTTTAATATTAAGGCAGATGCTAATCAATGTACCTATAGCTGGTTAAATCATACTGTTGTTCTAGTGGAAAGTCAGCCAAAAGATACCCTACCTGATTTAAAAAAAAAAAAAATCTTGCAGAATTGTACTTTGTCACCTGTACAAGAAATACAATCTCTCTTGTCTCCCTGCTCTCTCAAGAAAAATCAGGTAGCAATATTGTTAAACCTATTGTTGTGCAAAAGTTCTATAGTCCTGTAAGGGCATTTCCACAAGAGATGCACAATTCTATAGTTTTCTCAAAAACTTGGGTCTAAATCGGTGGAGAATAAAGGAGGGAAAGGTCATTTTAGTTCCAAGTAGATTGATAAGATAAGTAACCCTAGTATTTAACGGGTTATAAATTAGATTCCTCTACTACTGTGAGTGTGTTTAGCAATTAAATTCATTTTTCTTGTTTCTCTTCTTTCAGCATGAAAGCTAGATTCTTTGTAATTTTTACCTGTCCAGAGAAAGGAAGAAAAAAATCACTTTTCTACAGTATGTCATATTACCTGATAGCTTGATATTTTCATTATTGTAATCTAAAGAGCTAAGGAAATCTAGTCACTCTGATATATGTGAACTCAGCAAGAAGTCTCATAACATTTCTTGGGAAAACTTGTTCTCAAAGTTTTCCTGTTTCATAGGAAAGTGGAAACATGCACCCAACATATGAACAAAACCAGATAGATAGGCAGAATAAAAAGGACTTGGCAAAACAAAGTCTAATGAAAGGAAAGAGACAATATCAAAATTATTTTTTCAAAACTTCTGAAAATATCCTTCAATTTATTAGCTACTAATTGCCTAAGTCTTTTAGTGTTTAACTAATGAATGCGGAAAATAAAGTAATATTTGTGATATCTGATAGAAAGTGTCCTAGAAATGATTGTCCAAATGCCAAGAAACTGAAACCCGGATGCACACGGGTCAAAAGATCAATATAGGGCTGAAGGAATCGCTCTGAGATTAAAGCGCTTGCCTAGCAAACGAAATGTCAAGTGCTAAGTACCCAAGTTCAATTCCCCAGCTCCACATAAACTGTGCTTGGTGGCACACGCCTGTAATCTCAGCACTCAGAGAGGCTGATGCAAGAGAATTGCCATGAGTCCAAGGCCAGCCTGGACTCCATGGGAGTTCAGGACCATCCTTTTAGGTTGCAGAACAAGAGTCCATCTCAAAAAAAAAAAAAAAATCAAAATTGTTATCCACATCAATCATAATGGAGCAGTGAGCCTTTCCAGGACTCCCATTTTCTTGAAATTGTCTAGAATGACATTCTAACAACTCAAGAGTTTTTCATATACTATTTCCCTCCAATTGCTATTATTTTTATCCAGGGGTCCATGAATATGAAATTGAGAGATGGCAGAAAACCAATTAAAACCATCAAAATAATTAAAAGGCATTCAAAGGTAACTCATGGTCACTTATGTTCTTTTAATCTGTATTTCATATGGTTTTCTCACATCAACTGTATTTTTCACACAAAACTGTCCAATAACATAAAATAGAATGCACTTTTAATCTAGAAAAAGATTTAATATAATATACGGGTAGTGTTATTCTAAAATAAACCATTTGTCCATTTACAGATTAATAAGAATTAAATGTACTCTATAACATATTTCAAGAGTTAGTTTTTTGATGACTGAGAAAATACATCCTAAATATAGTAAATAAAGTAATAGTAGTTCTGTACATTTTATTTTCAGTTAAATGTGGAAAGAGATGATTGTTGGTAGCAACACATTTTTAAAAATCATTTCATTACTTCCTTCAAACTAAAGGTTGAGAAACATACTTTTCAGAAGTATTTATGTACATACGTATAAGTGGCTTGGCTTCTAGAGAATCCAATTTTTCTTTTGATCTTTGGGAATAAACTTAAACTTTCAGGGCTTCAGGCACTTAATCTATGAAGTAGATAAAATATCCTCCTCATAGGGATTGCATTGGGAAAGTAAAAGCTCAGAAAGCATTTAGTACGTGGCTTGACTGAGTGCATTGATAAATATTTCCTTCCTGGCCCAAATCACAACCGATATGTTTAGGAGGTTGTACTTTAAAAAGCCTCCTAAATATCTTTTTGAAGAACAAAATGTCAATATTTGGTCCAGTTCATGGTATTTGCAGGAAAAAAAAAATCAAGGCATTTTTATTTTCTTTTAACTCAACCATTAAAAGAATATCTGTACTCACATATACTCTTCCAAAAGGAAAGTGTTAAGTTTTTTTTCTCAGTGTTTACAAGTTTTAGAAAACTAAATCTCTTTAATATGTTCAAGATCGAAAAGATTATTTTTAAAATTCATGATATAAATATGTAGCACAGGTTTAGGAGGTGTTAGGATGAATACCAGAGAGTGCTCTCTCTGATTGGGAGCATCATTTCTTATCTGGAGTGACATCAGGTGACATCCGTGAATGTTATTTTTAAGTCATTGGATATGCTTGTTGTTCCAACTGCATCAGCACCTGGTGAAATATGCAGCTGAGGGGATTTGGCAATTTTAAAATAAGTGAATCAGAGATTATTTTTAATTTCAATTTCAAATGCTATAATCACCTGTATTTAATATTAGCCATATTTAGACAAGCTGCTTGTCTCTACTTAAATGCAATCTCTACTTGTGTCATTCTGCAAGTCAACATTTTAACTGCTTTCTTTCACCACGTAGATTCATCTTGTCTCATGCCTGGGCTGTCGCTGGCACTGTCACAAACTAATTATATAAACCTGTCTATTATTAAGCCAGCAAGATCTTCACCCTCACTGAATGCTTTTTTTTCCCCAGGTCACCTTGTGTGGAAACTTTGTCACTCTGGTTTGCTACTGGTGTCCTACACACCTGCTCTACCTTTTCTCATGGCAACACTTATACATCTAAGTTCTTTTTTTCCTCATTTTTATTTGTGTGTGTGTGTGTGTGTGTGTGTGTGTGTGTGTGTTACACAATGGTTACATTGAGTTTGAGTATTTTGGTACACATATACACACATATAATAAAAATATATTATTTATTTATATGTGATATATATATATATAATACACACATATATAAATATAAAATGTCAACATTACAATCCCACCCCCCCCATGTCTCCTCCACTCCATCTCTTTCCCCCTTAACCCCCAATATCACACCCACTTGGTTCTATAGAAGGCCTGTATTCTTGGTTTCTCATATTAGAGAGATCATATGACACTCTTGTGGCTACAATATACACCTTCCAATATTGCCATCCCTTTATTATAAGCTTATCATTGTATTTTACTAAGACATTTCTAGTAATACCCAATAAATGAGTGTTATTTTTAAAAAGTGCCTCTAAAATAATAAAAATAAACTCTACTATTCTAAAAATATGTAAATTGAACTGGAACATGAAAAGTTAAGGTCATTGTTAAGAGGGCACCTCAAGAAGTGTCTACCAGTAATGTGAAAAAGTCAAGGCGAGTTACCTTTTTTTGTATGTTAATATTTAGGGATAATGAATGAGATTTGAATCATTTAAATATAAACTATATTTAATACATTATATATGTTAGCAATTGTCAGGGTGGCAAAGATATTAAAATTCTTTATTCACATTGGGGACGAATAATCCACTGGAAGCATTACATAAATATTTAGCCATAACCGACGTTGATGATTTTTGTTATCATTATCATAACGTCAGAAATACAAATGAGAACACACAGAAAGAGACGAATATTTTCTGACCATCTCTTATGACTAAAGATTGCTTAATGACATTTCATGTACATGGGATTTCACTTACAATAATCCTTCTAATAAAGTTTGTTGATCTATCACCTTAAAGTATAACTAAAAGAGACTAAATGACAAATTGAATTACATTATTAAAATTATGTTTTCTAACTGTCAAATTATCAAGAGACTTTTTTTGTACTTTATACTCATAATTGCACTTACATATTTTTATAATTTACCTCCTTGAAATTATATTCACTTTTCAATCTTGTCAATAAACAAGTAGCTAAAATATTTTGAGCAGGAATACTTAAGCATACTTTGTAATTTGAATCCACAGAATTGACAGCTGCTAAAAGAATAGCAGCAAATTGAGATTTTCTTGAAAGAGTGATCGTATTACATGACATCTGATAGAAGAACTGTAGGAATTGAGTCACCATACACACACACACACACACACACACACACACACACACACACACACATACACACACACACACGCGCGCGCGCACAATGCAGTGTTTTACTTGAATGAACAGTACATTTCATGAGAGGAATTATCAGTAACCAAAATACAACGGAGAAAGACAAAAGCAGTGCCTGTCGAGAGATACAAAGATGCAGAGACACGGTTCATTCATACAGCCGTATTCTGACAGATTTTGAACAGTTGGTATTAATAAGAGTAATAGGAAAATATTACGATTTAGAAAAGAAATAATGACCAGTAATTGTGAAGCCTGTTATGTGTTTGCATTCGATGAAGTTTGAGTTGCTGTGGTCACTGAAGCCTGAGGATAGCCTTAATTTCAAAGTCAGCCTGGGACACTTAGTCAATTCCGGACTAGAACAAGTTGGGCAGAATAAGTTCCTGTCTCAATAATAAAAACACATATTTCATGCAAATATTTTAAACAAAAGGAGTTTAAGTTCTGAAATCACCTGTTATAATAATCTGTATCTGCATATATATATGAACATTTGATACATGAAATTATCATTTCCCTGACAGATTCAGAATCAAAGACCTCTCCTGTGTATTTCTTTTTCAATAGGGTCTGAAATGTTATTTTCCTAGAAAGGCCCAAGACAGTGACTTGATTTCGAAGCATATTCAACATTATGGTTTTAAAGTTTATATATAATATTCTATATATTTATTTTTAGCAATCTAATATTTTAGTTTGCTTATTAATAAACCATAATGATACAAAAATGCATTTATATATTATCAAAGTAAATATATAATATATGAGATTAAATTATATTGGAAATTTAATGTTAAAGAAAATTGCAATTAAGCATTCTATATAGTCAACAAATTTACAGGTTAAGGAAAAAGACTAATCAGTTTATCTAACCTTTTTTGGTGATTTGATTATATAATTTGACAAGCTAAGATTTCACTTACAACAACATTATTGAATTTAATGATAGAATGTGTTCCTGTTTTGAATGCTCAAAGAAAAGAAATTAATAAAAAATAATGTAATATCATATATGACAAAACAAGAAAATTCTGAGTGACATATAATGGCCATAACAGGGAAACCATCTACCTGACCCCCCCATATATATATATATATATATATATATATATATATATATATATATATATATATATATATATAATATTCAATACATGTCTTCTTATATCAAATTGGACAATGCCAAAATTTCATTTGTGTTCTTCTGTTTTGGCTTAGTTTTAGTTTTTATATTTTAATTACTTTGAGTCATATTTCAGAGAAAAGTGTACATCTTGGAGATCAAAGTTCACAAATGTTGCAGAAAGAGCTAAAAATGTTAAGGTAATGTCTTAGGCTTAGTTTTCAGAACTAAGTTTTCAGGTGATGTAAATTTGATCTCAGATAACAATCATTTGGTACGATTCCAGTCTTACTTTTTTAATTTGGAGGACATTATAAATATATGTTCACAGGATAACAGAAAGCTTTTATGGTATTTATTGGAATTAAGCATTTTACTCAGAAAATTCTTATATATTCTAGCACCACTAAATTTAAAGCTATTTATTTTCATTTTCAGTGAAAATGTAATTAGACATTTTATTCTAAAATAACATAATTTGATTTTAATATCTCTTCTTTACTGAGTATCTCTATATTGAAAGCAACATATAACCTAAATTTTTACAGAAATAAAATTCCTGATGATGAAAAGCCAAACCGACAAAATTGTATGTAATATTTAATTATGGGCATAGATGTAGATTAAAAAATCTTTACAGGTTTTCCTAAGGCAGGCTTAAGGTAATACCTTCAGTGGTACATATTCAACATATCTATAAAGCTACTATTTCCTCAGTGATATATTATCAATTGCATAATTATATTTCTAAAATATTTATTTTATTTTATGTGAGTCTTTCACTTGCCTTAAACTGTCAATCAGGTATCCTTTTTTAGCTTTCTTTTTTTTTTTAACTAGAGGAAAGATCTTAAGACATTTCTTTTTCCTAATTATGCTGGGTTCTCAAGATACGATGATGATATTTCATACACATATATGAAGCACAGTTTGATGTACCATGTTCAACCTAGTACAAAATTCTCCAAATCAGTTCCATTTGTTGCCCTGTGTATTTTTGAACATTCAGAGCGACTTAAAAATATTGATTTAGTCTGGCACCAGGGAAGAATTTAATATTACTCCTTTACTCCTGCACACACACACACACACACACACACACACACACACACACACCCCTCCCAACACACAATAATATAAATAAGGAAAAACAACACATGC
This sequence comes from Ctenodactylus gundi, assembly GCA_004027205.1. NCBI lineage: Eukaryota > Metazoa > Chordata > Mammalia > Rodentia > Ctenodactylidae > Ctenodactylus > Ctenodactylus gundi. Next base: position 25,578 of record PVKB01000300.1, on the reverse strand, counting down.
GTGCAATTTTTGAAGCAGCGTGATGACATAACATCAATAGATAAAAGAATGAGTGACTGATTTCTATTGGTAAGCGCACACATCATTAAGAAGAGAAATCGTGGCCAAGTCCAAAGGAGACCTCATCGGTAAAATGTGAGGAACCAAATGATTTAAAGCGGCTCCATACTTATGCAGTGTAAACTCTGAAGGGTACAGTGACAAAGTTATCATTGATGATCAAACAGTTGAATAATGATTTATTTTATTCCTATAGTAATTTGACACTGAAGCAACACATGCAAAGAGAAAGAAAAGAAAGCACAAGAAATTATAAATCATTTTCCTATACGTAGACCTAATTTGTCCTAAACGAGAAGAATGCCGTTTGTTACGTAAATGGTAACAGGTTTGTAAAGCACACAATGTTTTGAAAGGAACAGCAGAATTTTTTGAGCTTGTTTAAATTGTTGTTATTTCTGCCATATTTAGCAATGTAAGATGAAATTTTTGTTTTCTTTATTGACATCGACAATTTTTATTATAATAAAATCATGTTTATAATTCATATTGTTGAATTTCAATAAGAATAGTATAGTTCTTATAAATACTTTAATGTGATAAATATTGTTTTTCACCTATTATCCAAAATCCCAGCATTTAAATGAAAGCCAGAAAAATATAACTTACATAGGCCAAAAGAATACTTTTTGATAAATTCACACTAGGGAATACAGAATATATATCTGTAAAAGAATAAAGAATTCCTTAAATTAATACTGCAAACATGTTACAGAACCTCAACTGACTAGAGGTAATAAAAAAATGACTTGTTAGTAGTTGTACATTTATAGTATAAAATGTCATGCAACAAAAATGTAAAATTTCATTAACAATTTTTACTCACACCTTCAAAATCATTTTTAAATATATGTAGTATAAAATAATTTGATGTTTCCAATAGTTAATTTTAATAAGCATACCAACTACCAAGGTGAGATTGAGAAGAAAGGTGCCACTTAGTTATTTTTATGGTAGGTTTAGTGATAGTATATGAATTTTTTGTTTAAAATAACCATAGTTATTAATAAGATATGAAGTTCTTCATGATAAATTCAACTGAAAACAGACACAAATAGAAAGGAAAAAAGATAGTTTCTGTCTAATAAATATTGCTATAGAAACTTCTGTTACCAAAAATGCCAAAGAAGTGGCACATTTTACATGTTCTGGATGTTATAAAGACTCTTCACAGCTGATAGAATGTGGCTTTGTAATAATTCGAGGTAAGAATTTGTAACCCCCAAATAAATGATCTAGAATATTCCACAATTGGCCTCCAGTTCTCCAGGTCTCTGTCCTCAATACTTGAATCTCCACTTGGCTTATCATCTGGAACCTGCTCACTGTCCCTGCACCTCTCATCACATAACAAAGTCAAGAATCATTTGTGGACCAATGACTCCTAGAAGACTTCCACGGACTCGAAATTAGTATACACAGACAAGCGAGGTGCACGGCCTGTCCTTACTTCTAAGTGCCTCTGAATCAACTTCTTAGAATTTAAAATAAACCTTCAGCTGTGTTAATTCCATATGCAAATATTCAGTATCTCATAAATAATAGACCTTTGAAATGTTTGAAGTGTCCATTTTATATCCAGAAGTTTATGGGCTTTCCCCAGTGAACTTAAAAGAAGCATCTTACTAACTTATTTTAGATAAGATAAACATGAATTCTACGGAATTAGAGATTTGCCTCAGATCATTTGAGTACAAAATGGAAGACAATCCACATGGAGATATTTACTGCTCCTGCTTTCAATGAATCCTGCTAAGATAATACTAGGTACAGGAATTAATATTCCGATTTCAATATGCATTACCTCATGATTTCTACAGCTTAATAATGCATCATGTGACTTGATAATAAGTTTGGTAGATCTAAAATCATAAATATACTTTTTAAGAATCATCTGATCACTTTATACAATGTGACTTATTTTCTAGGTTTAGTCTTAAATACAAAATTTTAAAATATTAAATAAAATTTATTTTCTACTTCTGTTTCCTACAGTCCCCATCCTTTTATTCTGTCTCCTTGCCTGGATGTCCTCCTTTCTAGGCCCATGCTGAACTAATAGCAAAGGTATTTTCTGAACCTGTCCTCTTCCCAAACTAAGAATTCTTTTTGAGAAACTAATATTTCTGATGTTACATGAATATAAGTAGATATTATCCATAACTGTTCATATAGGCACATGAGGATTTATGCACACTAGTGTCAATATCCAAAGTATCATAATGTAGTTTATTAATAGCCTGAGTTATTAAAGGCAGTGAGTTAGAGTAGATCAATAAAGACCACAAAATGAGAAATATAATAGGAAAATATAAATAGCTGTGTTTGTTACAGCAAAAAAAAAAATCTTAATCCTAATCACATATTCATTAAGGGAGAATGAGGATATTTAATTAACACTGAAAAATCAACTTCAGTCAATGAAGTAAAGCAAATCAATACATTTAAAATAAATTTTTCTATAATTATTTGGGTTTTAATGACATATATGAAATACATTTTGTGCTGGAGGAATACTACAGTGGTTGGAGTACTTGCTTACCAAGGAAGAGAACCTGAGTTCAATTCCCAAGCAATAAACAAGCTGGGTATGTTGGTACACAACAGTAATTTCAGAATAAGAGAGGCTGAGGAAGGTACATTGCTGAGATCAAAGCCAGCCTGGACTACACAGTGATTTCAGAAACACCTGAGACCTTGTTTCAGAAAAAAATTATATATATATATATATATATAAACAAATTTACTAACTACAAATAGGGCATAGCTACAAATTACTACAACATAATACAATTGTGAAAGTATTTCAGATTAATCACTTAGTTTTATATAAATTATAAATGGGATTAATACTTACTGTCAACTAAATATATATGCATATGTATCAAGTAGATGTGTGAGTATAATTTGCGTGATTAAAATATAAATTATAGGTCAACAAATTTTAAAAGTAAAATAAAAATCACTTGTGAAATTATTTTTTAAGTTTGTGATGTGATACTAGCCAAAGATACTGCTAGTGTTGTTTATACTTGAATTGAGGTATAATATTTACAGAGGTGTAATATTGCAAAAAGAAGAAATTATGCTAATAAAATCATGATAATCTGGCCCACTGGTATAGGTTTATGGTGCCAACCTACTGGTATCACAAACCCCCGGGAAGGCTGATCTAGGAAGACCTCAGTGTCAGGCGCAGCCCGGCAACAAAATCAAAAATAGAAAAGGACTGGGGCTCCAAAGGCCTAGGATTTGAAGTTCATTACTACTCTAGATAGGAAATGAGGTTCTCAACCAGAGGTAACACTCTCCACTATCCATCCTAATTGCCCATAAACCTGTGCTATATGTTTTTAACCTTCACTCCTAAATAAATAAATAATATTAAAGAGATAAGCCACAAATACCTCTATAGTATTATTAAAATCATTATAAGATTTCAAAAAATCTTGTATCAACAATTTTAAAATCTGAACTGATGAATAGGAGACGGAAGTTTATAAAATTATTACAGTATTTTAGAATAGCATTGCTTCCTTAAACTCCTTAAGAGAATGACTATAAAATCATATTTTTGGAAGCTATTTCACTTGTTTAAATGCACGTGTATTGAGAACAACTATACTCAAGGTATCTTCTTTAAAACCGAAAAGGACAGGCATATAGGAGACACGGAGCTAAGTAAGTCATTACTAGCTGTAGTCAGGAAACTTAAATAGAGCAAGCCAAGACGTCAGTCAACTATTTATAGGAGCAAACAATGATAAGAACTTAAGAGAAAAAAAAAAGTTATTTGCTGAAATGCAACCCCAAGACTAAGGGCTTCACAGACATAGTAAGTCTACAGACTTTTTAAAAGGCAGCGCCAGGCACCCCAGACACTGCAGACAGCTTATGGACCCATCACACTTTTAATGATATCAATACATCATACTCATTGTGCTCTGAAGAGATGCGATTTAAACTAGTAAAATACAAGGCAGTAGCATGATACAAAATAAACTTGATGACAATTAGACAGCTTAGCACTAGAGTTTAATAAGTCTGTCACGCTCATTTGCATCATTTATAAAAGTAATTTTGATTTCCAAAATGGAAGACTTTCCAAGAAACCTGTGTCCAACATCAGTGGCTACCCGAAATAAAGGAAGCTGTGTGGTGAACTGAGACATCACAAGGAGCGCCAACTAATTAAGTGTCTTTATGATCTCAGATGTCAAACTGAACTTCTTTGTACACTTGTTAATCTGTAAAACGGAGACATTCCTAACACACGCAGATTGTCTCAGTTGGTGTGTTTGTCTTAATTCTGCAACTCTAGTGTAAAAGTAGCATTAATTACACAGTAAGATTTTTTTTTAAATGAATCCCTTAGTTAAGTCTCTCCTCCTTTGTCAGTGGAATGATTATGTTTGTGCATCCGGATCCTGTTCTGGACTGAGTGGATCACAACTACAAATGAAAAACTGCTTGTGTGGTGACGTGTTTTGCTTTGCTTTTTATCCCTCTACCATTAGCTGGGCAAATCTATGTCCATTTTGTTCAGTAATTCAATAAATAATACGATCCATGCATAATATAGGCCCTCCGTTTATTTGATTTACTCTTCAAGTTTTAAATAGTAATATGTTTATAAGAGGTTCTCTAAATGCTATTTGACAATGAGGTTTGGAACATTTTTCCTAGGCCAAATAATATATTCTTCTTTACTAAAACTCATAAAACAGTTTACAGTATAGATTCAACTTTTACTGGTATATTCTGAGTCATTTCTTTGCTCATAAATACCAAAGGGTCATTTTTTTTAACCAATGCATTTAGAACAAGACAGTCCTTGCCCAAATCATACACACAATTTAATATGAAAAAGGTCATCTGCTTCTTGTAAAGTCTTGTGACACAATTAGGACAGCCATATTTAGAAGAAATGTACAGACTGGTGAAGAAAAACAGAAATATTTAAATGACTTTTTCCAGATAAAACGAAATACATGTCAAAGTCTTTTAAGAATATATACATATATTCCATACACAGAGTTCTTCTGTGGATTCTAATGCCCTTCATCAATGAGAATTAGCCTGTGTGTGTTTCAAAATAAATAGGATATTGTTTTATTTTTCTCTTATGAAAATAAAATATATGCTTAAGATATTTATTCCAATTTATTTAGACATTATTTAAAATTTTCTACTTTTTCATATATTCTCTTATCTTTGCCAATTTTATTAAACTTAAACTTCTCTTTGGAATGAGATACAACTTTGAAAAATAAGCATCTTGTAAGCATCTTATATGCATCTTGTAAGCAAGTTATAAGGTCGATGAATAACTGACAGCAACTTAAGACAAATTTTATTGCAAACTATAAAGTTCTAGATCCAGAAACCAGTAGTTACTGTTCTTTTGCAAAACTGAATATAATGACCAAGCAAAACAAAAACTATATTCTTATTTTTGTTAACAGGAAGAAGAGTTTGTATGAGATGTTTACACATAGTAGTCAATTCATATAAGCCCCCGTATACTTTGTGGTAATTATTTCAAATTATTTTCCATAATGCCATGTTTAAAAGTAAGACAAGATGTCATAAGGTACACCAGTGGTAGAAAAGCGTTTGTAAATTAAAGATCTCCTCCACACTCCCAATATGAATATTCAAGAATTATCAATCATTAATCATGAGCAAAACACCTGCTGGGGACACTGCAACCCAGCATAAAGATCTACCAGTGTGCATAATTGTCAGTTTTAGACTGATTATTTTTAATCATGGGTAAAATTGGTTTCAAAAAGACTTAGGTAGAACTGTCTTATTAATTCCATTAATAATGAGTCTATTTATCACTCAGTATTTCAGTGTTTTGAATATTGAAATAATTGTGTTTAAAATGACAATGGCTTCATCATATTCGGGTAATACACAATCTTACAATCTTTAAAGCATCGGATTTTTAACTCTTACAGATGATAAATTAAACTTAATATTTCTATTTCACATATTTTAAAAACTCATACCGGTTATTGCAATTACAAAAGACTGAAAATCCTCAGAGCTTTTAGGCAAGCTTGTATCTTTTCTCTTAATTTTTTAACATAAGTGAAAATTCATGACCAAATTTCCTGTCAACTAAGCACAATTTTTATAGTTGCTCAATATGTGACTCAATTTCTATTGATGCTTTTTGACTAAATTATAGTCAATTTTTGTTCACATATGTCCTCAAATGATATACTCATACCTAGTGTGAAAAGACCAAGAACTCTTGAGTGGGAATTAAGCATTTATAGTTGCTACAGAACAACAACAAAAAATCCCTTCCTCTGATGCTTTATGCACCAGGTCCAGTTATAAAGTCCTTAGATTACAGACCAGTATTTTGTTTACAGAGTGTACAGAAGGCTACTGTATTTATTTTAACTGGCTTTGGAAAGTGGGATTTGGCTTTGATGCTGTTGTATTACACATTTAGATCAAATTTCTCTTTTAAGACACTCAAAATACATCTGATGAAATTTTTACTCATAAATCTTTCCAATTCTTCATATTTCACAGTAAACTTCATGCCTTAACTTTTGATGACACCTTATTTTTAAACTTCAGACAGATTCATTTAAATATTCTTTGGCATTCTCTCCTACTCCTCAACTTGTATGTGCCCCACATAGTATGTTATAGGACATGTATAAAAAGTGCCAGGAACTGGGAATACTATCCTGTTGATAAGAAAGGGACAATGAGCTCCTGTGACTATACAAGATATAAAAAGATAAAAGCAAGACAAAAGTGGTATTTGCCTAGTACACTTTCATTTAAATACCAATATGAGACAAATAAATCCAATAGTGAGCAAAAGAGGAAGAGGAGTCCTGTGTTTACTGGATAATTGAATCACAAGTACTTTTTATTTAAATATTGAGGAACAAGTATTTGAATTTCTTGGAAAAGAACTACTTCAGATCTGGAAGATTAAATTGTGTGTCTCTCAATTGTACCATTTTAATACACTGTAAAGTTGCTGTGTTGGGCTCTAATCTTTGTTCTACACTCTAGACAATGCCGTGTCCTCTTTCTATGTATAAATAACTTATTATAAATGTGTAGTAAATGTATGATTTGGCAGGTAAAAATTCATTTAACTTGAAAAACTGAGCTTATAAAACATTGTGACAATGGAATTAGATTTAGATTTGTGTGATTAAAAACCACAACAAAAAGCATCATCTTTTTCTTTATTCAGAAGCAGACCAAGATGAATTTTTGACACTCGGTGAGCAAACCTTCCAGCAATCCCCAGCATCTCCAGATATTATAGAAACAGTATCTCTGATGACTGGTATACGAACCAATGAGATCAATACTGATGTTAGGCCTTCCTGAATTCAGTAATAATTTGCACCTCAGATATTCACACTAATATATTTCTAAATTTATTTATTTACTTACTTATTTATGCAGCACCTTATTTTAAGTATTTATGAACACATAGTAGAGAGTAAAGTAGAGAAATTCCCTGTCCTCAATGCTCATAATCAGAGATTTTTGCATTCTTAGGCCCTTAGCTTACATTTGCTTTTAGAAGTTCTAGTATTTATTTCCTGGTAGAGTATCATTCACAAACACTGACTGTAAAATGCAACAATTAACACATTTCTTCTTTTTTAAAAAGACACTGAAATAAAAACAGTGGCTGTGCATTCCACTTCTTTAAATATTTGTATTTTTATTTTTAAGATGAAATTAAGTGAACACCAAGGGATTTCATACGTATTTGACTAATTAATTTGTGTAGTTACCAATCTCATTGCATTTATTTAGAAAACTTCATGAGAACAATAAATCCTAGTTCATCAAGGGAAATTAAATCTAGTGGAAGGTGCTAACGAATAATAATCCCTACATTCCACAAGTCGAGGACAGCAGCTCGTAGGAGGACATGTTCCCTTGTCGCCATCAGCGGTTCAAATTTGACATACATTAATTTACTCAATATTCTCCCATCACTTCTTGTTCCCTGCAATCTCTAAAAATGCCTTGATCAGAATCATTACCTTCCATTTAAACCTCTGCGGGCACTGATTTTGGTTGAGTTTAGGGAATAGTATAATGTCATGGGCAAATTTTACTTATTAATTTCCTTAATTCATTTTAAGTCCAACTGCAACACAGCCATGGCAGTTCATAATGTGACATGTCCTCTTTTGTGTGAGGCTAAGCATATCAGTGACAACCAATGAATGTGTCTGTTGAGTCTCTCCTTTACGGAGAGGGACAAAAGGAGAGCGGGGGGAGCCCATGTCACCTTGACATGATACGTATGTGCACAAAATGCTCAACTCCATTGTAAACCTTAAACTCTGCACTTGTACATATCAATAAAATGGGAAAAAAAGAAAGTGATGGTGTAGCTAAGAAGTTTCAGACTATGAAAAAAGAGATATGTTGGAAGGAAGAAATAAAATATGACTGTTTATGGGTGAGGGGGCTGGCAGACACACAAAAAGTAGAGAATTTCCCTCAGTTAGAAAAGAACAGTGATTTCTTTTTGACACCTGAAGTTGGTGGGTGGCCTCTAAAATGTCCCTCAGGGATGTTTCCCTGTAATGTTTTGTATCTTTTTGTAATCTCATTTTGACGGTGCTCTGGATTTAGGGTCTTGGTTCATAAAGAACAGAATATGTCGCATGTAACTAAATGTCCCTCCAAATATTAGGCTTCAAACCTCCGTGGCTTTTGTCTTACTCTGACTCGGCCTGACTTTCTCCCTTGTGTGTGTGCTGGCGCGTGTGCGTGTGTATGTGCATGTGATCTTCAACTTACTGGGAACTTCACGCGAGGTCTTCACATTAAACTATAGCCTTACTCTTTCATTTTACTTTAATTTTGGAGAACGATTCCTGCTAAATTATTAGATTGCCCAAGCTGGATTCCAACTTGGGAATCCCCTGCCTCCACCTCATCCTCGTGCCCTAGGATCATAAGTGTGTCCCACAAAGATGGCTCCTCTGTGCATTCTGAGGAAAATGTAAGGCCTGCTGTGGGTGATCAGAGAGTCTTCAAGTGCACACAGTTGACAATTTCAGACAGCAACCATTAAGAACCCGATGCTCGTCTATAACCGATGAAGCGGGCACAAAAGTACGCCCGTCTGCACTGAAGTCCTGATGATGTAATAGCAGCATCCTGCCAGGAGGGCAGCTCGGCACGGGGCCCCTACTTCGTCCTCAGATACCTAAGTCACCCAGCAAACAGTTAATACATGTTGGATGTTTCCAATGAGTCATCATTGACTTTATCCCACATTTGTTGTCACTAAGCATATCAGTACGATTTCCGCAACAATGCTGAGAACAGGCTTCCAGAGGACAACGTAGCATGACCAACACATATTATGCCTTGTTTATTTCAGAAAGCAAATGTATGTACAGCATTCAGCGCACTCCCTTGACGAGCATAAAATAGAATTTTCTCTAAAAATGAACTGCTGATTTGAATTTAAATTGCTAAAAATAATTGCTTCAAATCCCAAACTTACTTTAGCTTCCAATTACTAGGTATAAAAAACATTACCCAAAGTTCAAGTTCCTTCCATTTATCAGTTACCATTTAAAAAAAAATACGACCAAACTTAAGGAATGGAAAGTTGATGCCAAATCCTTTATAATCTGTCAGAGAAAAACATCTCCCTTTCAAATCACAAGAAACCAAAAGCATGAAATGTCATTCTACATGGCTTCACTTACAGTTAATTCCATAAATAGTGATTAGTTTGGATATATGTAATATTAATAGATTATTTTCTGCATCAGCAGACGCAAACTTCACAAAACTTGTATATTTGCTCTTCATTTTTCAGAATGCTTGGTTAAAAGACATATCAGGGTTATTCATGCTTATACACAGATAACCATATGTAATGCTATGATAATATTCCTGCACACTATTGCTTACACTGATTGACAGGAATAGCATAGTTTTATGAGCATATAAACATGAAATGTAAAATATATGACCATGAAAAAAAACAAAATGATAGAATAGATTGCAATACACATGTTCTTATAGAGATGATATAAGTAATACCCAGAAAATACCACAAAAATAAAAATATTTGTCCTTTAAGTAATTGCCATTTTCTTTTCAATAATTTTGAGTATCTATGAGGGGTCAAAAATCCACTCTCAGACCTGAAAAATTTGATAGAAACACACATTTTTTTCTAAAAAAAAAGGCTCTCATGTGATAACTCTTAATGAACTTTGAGAATAGGTAATATTTAAATAGAAATAAACAGCAAGTAATTTAAAATACAAGAATTTAAATTAACAAATAATGTTACAATCTGACTTCTAAAAATGCTAAAAGTAGTTTGGCTTTATATGTTTTCATGGATTTTGCAGTCAGATTACCTCCAATAAAAATTACAATTAATAGTATTAACTAAATAGATGCTTGAAACATACATTGATATTTTCAGAATCAAAATTTAAACATTGACAATGTTTTGAAGTTTCTTGACAAATCTTCAGTAATTAAATATAAGATAAAATTGGCTGTTATGCTAACCAATTTATGAGAAGAATGCACATAATTAAATTTGATTCCAGAGAGATTTGAAGAGCTGTCACACCTTCAGATACATTGAATTGAAGAAAATGTATATTATTTCAGTGGAATGTTATAATTATCTAGTGTCTATAAAAATACTTGAAGAAAGCCCCAAGGTCTTCAGAGATTTGATCAGTGTGTTTACAACAGGAAAAATATCCTTTATAGTGATTTTTTTTTACTTTTATCCTACATGTGTTCTCTATTTATATGTATGTAAATCCATACTGGCTTTTAAAGATCAATTATACTTCAATTTTTTATATTACTCAGAAAAGAAAATCATTTAGACTCTTTTACAGAACTGCCAATTGCAATTTACTTTGCCTTACTCAGGTAAGACAAGGCTCATAAATCAGCAAGTTGAACATGTACGAAATGACAAAGAAAGAGAATTGCAAGCAAATGCTATAATCTAATATTCTCCCTCAAATATACAAGGTTTATAGTTTTAGTCTAGAAGTCTCTGAAAAATTAAGAAGGAGCATTTTTTTTCTCTCTCAATTGATCTTATTGTAAGGACTACTGAAGCTAGAAAAAAATGTTTAGAAAAATATTTGCTTCAAAATCTGAAATATGTAGAGTAATTCAAGTTGCAGAACTCTTTAAACTATAATCAGATGCCTACAAAACATAGATATGATAGCATTTTGCCTAAATTTCCTAAACCATGCAATTGTGCTATACTTTCCAAGAATGACTGGCTGTATTAATAAAATATAACTTTGAGTTGTTTTATGTAATTTTAGAAAATATAAATCCTCTGAGTATCAATTCACCTAAGTGTTATATATAAATTCCACACATACAGTTTTCAAAGGATTAAAAAATTATGTCAAAAGCATAATTCAGAGCCGAAGTGTAAATGTTTCTCTTTTTAAATGAATTTCCATTATTTTAATGGAATAGAAAAAAAATCTCATGGAGTAATCATTTAATATATATTAACACCATAGAAATTGCCTATTTTTTTCAAATATCCCAAAGCAAAAACTCTGTCTGTTGTTAAAATACTTGTATTTTTGAATATGGTCTTTTTATGTCACTAGTTGTCTGCTTCTTATTGTCTGGGTATTAGATAATTTGCTTTTTCATTTTCCTTTCTAAATCAAATCTGTGAACAAAAGCCCCAATTCACTCTGTGCTAAATGGTTCTATTTTAAATGCTTAAGACTTGTTCATTTCAATCGAATTTGATTCATTTTTTCCCCAAAGGGATAGATATAAAAAATAACAGAGTTAGGCATCTACCATGTGTCAAGAAATACTGGCTGCTTGACCTCAAATTACACAATTATTCAAAAGGTCTGTACTGCCCACAACAATATTCCCCTCAACAGTAGCCATATCCAACTCCATGCAGACATATGTGGCCTGACTGTGTCAGGCCTTCTATCTACAGGGCATTTTGCTGAATACTACATAGATCAGGCTAAATTACTCTGGTATATCCTCCTAAAAGCTCTAAAATGCCATCTGTGGTTGAAGAATAATCAATTACTTACTCAATTCGATTCAACAAATATTCATTAGGCATTTGCTCATTCTTATTTTGTCTCCCCTTGTGGGCTGCTGGTCTTAAGAGCAGCTGAAGATGCAAAATGCATCCCATTTATTAGAGACTTTTATTTTAAAGATGCTTAAGTGCAGTTCACAGCTCTTCAACTGCTCTTACCAATTCCTTGGAGGCGCCATTGTGGAAGAAATTTGTGTTCTATTCCATAGAAGCAAGAATAACGTGTTCCCCTTTGTTTTGTCAAGAAAATACCAGCGTGATCACAAGGAAATGTTTGTGCCGTCAGTCACGGTGGGTCTAATTGTGAGTCATTGTACATGACTACCGTGAAAAAAACATCTCATATGTGTATATTTATATGAAGACAATCATGTGGATTTAAATTATGCTATAACATCAAGGATTATTACTGAATATTAAAAGTAAATTATTCTGTTTATTTCATCTCATTTGTTCTCATATTGGATAATATAAAAGTGTACTAAATATTTTAAGAAACATATGCTTCTATTTTCAAGAGGACCAAAACATTTTTCCTTTATATTTTTAAGAGTAGCAGAAAGAGTAGCTAGGTGCCAATCTTAAACATTCTCCATTTGGATCAATATATAGATGATTCTTGCCAAGAACATTAGTCATAGAACTACGAAAGACTGTCTCCATAATTATGCCACCCAGACAAAGATAAGGCATCTTCTTTAGAGAGCTTCATTTTTGGTTCTGTACATCCCACCATGGGACTCAAAAGAGTGCCCCATTATGTTCTCTCAGGAATGCCAAAAATAATAGGCTATCTGTCATCTGGGTTGGAGCCAGGGTTGTGTTCCTCTTCTAGGAAGCTTAATGCATTAGCACTTTCTAAGGTTGTTTCAAAGTACCAATTCTGCCCCAAGGCAGTACTGAGATGTCTTGCCTCAATTTAAGCAAAGTCCCATTTAGCTTTTTAGTGAACAGGAAGTTTTGAACAGAGCTCATGAGCTTAGCATTAAAAAAACTAGGTTATGGCATATTGTCTTGACCAGTTAAAACTTCTGGACTCATAACAAACATAAAAAGGATTATGATTCTTGAAAAATATGTATTCATGGAACCAATATTAAGCTTCAGTTTTTGGTACCTTGGCATTAAAAAGTCTTCCCAATCTGACTTGAGCCAACAGCTCTAGGTGTTTCTACCTCCTGGGAGCTTTTATGGAATGCTTTTTTTTTTTTTTTCATACAAGGTCGGTTTTGTACTATATTCCTTGTGCTTGTGCCTCAAATCCTTTTTGAAAAATATTGTTTTCCTAAGGCATGGAAGCATATCTAGTTCTTGTTATCATCGTTTACACTGCTTAAAAGCATGATTTGCATGCAGCAAATCTTTAGCATGCGTTTATACAACATGTTATAATAAACAGAGTAAAGTAAAAATTGCTTGCACATTTTTATCACAAAAGGAAAAATAAAGAATAAAGAATATGATCATTTTTCAGACCTGACAGAAGTCACAGAAATACCGGTGCTCAGACAACTTCGGCATTCTACTATTCCTCATTTATTGAAGCATAGACAATTCCCACCTTTCTTTGGAAACCACCGATTTCTGAGCAATTCTGAAAACTGGTCACACATTTGGTAAAGTATTTTACATTAAAGGTAATGATATTACAATTTTTATTTTTTAATCTTTGTATTTTCCGTGCTATTTTCACTCACATATATATCTTAAGAGACTCTTGAATTCCATGACAGGTTTCTCTAACCCACTGCTTAAATCTCTGAGTTTCGAACTAGGGTTTCAGCCCAAGGGGTCCTCTACAACTGAGTTATGTCCTTAGCCCCTATCATCTTTACCTTTCTTTCCTTTGTTTACTTATTTATTCAACCTATGGCACTCAAACTGAGCTACATACATGTCTCATCCCATTTTTTTCTTTCTTAAAAATTTTTGTTTTGAGATAGTCTCACTAATTTGCTAAATTGTCCAGATTGGATTCAAACTTGTGATTTTTGTCTCAGTCTCTCATAGCACTTGGATTGCAGACATACGATACTGTGCCCAACTGCCTCCTTTAAAAAAATTAATCAAAAAATTAGTATATCCTTTTAAAAGAGGGTTTTAGCTCCATTGTAAAAGCTGAATTTGAACTTGCAGTCTCACTCCCTCTGGGAATAAGGAGCTGGGATTTAAATCACTCATCCATGCCTAACTCTGCTTACTGTCGAATGCTATCCTCTCACTCAAACGCTCAGTCCTCCCACCCTTACTGGTATATGTTTTCATAGTCTGTTTTCAGAAATCACTACATTTTCTCTTATCGATTCCTTCTGTATAAATGATTCAGCTTTCAATTTTTCAGAAAGTCTTGTCCCACTATGTCAACACTTATTAAATTAATTACATTGAGTTGCATCATTCTCCTACAGTATCATGTCATTATATAGAAAGAAAAAATGCCCTCATTTCCTGTTTAGAAGTTATATTCTGCAAATGATGCCTGACATTAGAGACTTTGCAGTCTTTGAGACTTAAGATAATATTAACACTTAATAGACATATGTGAAAAGCTCATATTTATATGGTTAGTAGCATACTGGATTATTGTCCTCATGTAAATATACACAAAATAGATATTAAATAAAAAAGAAAATAAACAATTTTTTTTTAAATTTGGGGCATAAAGAGATGTTTGAAGATGTGAAAGGGATGAAAGTAATCACCATCAGGTTAAAAGGGTCTCAGGACTGAAAATCAATTCTTTCAGAAAACAGATACACGCTACAGTGACATAGAGTATATTTCTTTTATTTTTTTGTAAAATCTTAAATTAACTTGGAAAGGTGTTATACCTGTCATGCCTTCTCATAAAATAAGATTTCAGAATTGCAGTTACAAACAATAATGAGAGAAGGTGCTAAGCAAATAAGTTTAGTTAATAATCATGTGCAACATTCATCTTTAGAAGTGACTTTTTGCGGAAAATGAAAGTACGTTTATGGTTCAGTAAATGGATCTCAGATACGTAACAGTGTTTGACAGAACATAACTACTAATGCCTACTCCCTCCTCAACATCACTAGAGCAATCTCTGGAAAGTGAAGTATTAATCTGAGTATATCATCATGTTTACTTTCATGAAAAAGAGGACTCTGGTGGGTAATTCTTACATAAATTGCAAACTTAACATACTGTACCTTCTAAGCGATCTTCATACAACCCTTCACAATACTAATTGAATACAATTGACATTTTGGATGGGAATGACCAATATAGTCCAAACAAAAGACACTAAAGTTAAAATATTTGCATTATTAATAGCAAACATACCACTTGCAAGAAGTGTCAGGAAAATTAATTTTCCATTGCAGATTGAAGATAAGATTTTTAACAAACAATTAATAAGTAGAACCTTAGAGCACTTTAAACTACTGATATTATAATAGGTCATATTAAAATGTTTATCAAATGATTTTAGATTTATAATCTATGAAATATTATAGAGGCATTATATAACCATTACACAGTCTCTACTAATCAATTCCTTACATACTGGTAACACAATCACCAAAATTATTTTTTAAATTCAAAGTTGTTATAAGATGTGACAATAGTTGCCGTATCCCTTCAGTCGCTTATAATTTGTGATTTCCTGTTCTTGATATACTTGAGGAGTACTGGTCAGGTATGTTCTAGGCCACAGGCCTCCAGACGGAGGTTATTTGAAAATGTATTTTATTTAGGCAGAGCAATGAATTTTAGGAAAGAATAACACAAAAAATTCTTAAATATCTTATCATACCATGGGCTGTAAGGTGCAGCATAACATTTCCAGCTAAGTTTTGTGATATATTCATGAAAGAATCTGCAAAGTCACTCAATCGCAAAGTTCCTCTTTTTCTCTTTCCGTATTCCACTAAAAGTGAGTCACCTTTACTGACGAACAGAAGAATTAAGCTCTCCCACCTGGAATAAGAGGGATCAGAGAATTGACATACGCTAAAAGCATTGAATCATTAGTACGATTTTGAGAGACTTAAAATTACTTCTGTCTAATTTCATAGATTTGCTATTAATTCGAAAAGACCTGTTTCAAAATATTATTTATGCCAAGGAAATATTAATGTATATGAACGTACATGGTATGTATGTATGTTAAATGACATTTCATTCACCAGAAGTTTTTTAATATAAGTAATACATTAAAATTATGTATTTACTACATTAATTCTTCTCAATGTCATATTGACTTAATAACCCTGTCGACTTTCTTTACAATTTTTAATGAATATAACCCTCAGTAACTAATTTACTTCTGACAGTTGTGGATAACTTAGATTGGGATAAATTTGCCACCATAAAAGAAACATACGAGCTATTTTACGCCATATTGATTAGATTATATATCATATATGATACATGGGAATAACTAAAACTTACAAATTAGAAACATTTTACTAATATTGATACACATCATTAAAATATACTTTATATCTATTATTAAATAAAATGAAACCAATGTTTTACTTTCCTGATCATTCATTAGTATTAATGTGTGAAAATACTCTGAGGCAGAATGATACAGGAAGAAATTATGGAATATGTAAATGTCCTCTTCATATATTATGAAGATATCTGAAAACTTACTTTGTCCCTATTAGTTTCTCCTTAGGACTTACAGTCTTTCGATTGACTCTAAAAGGTACAGTTGAGGTGGGGGTGTATTTTATGTTTGAGGAGCCAACATTGTCTTTTCCATAATAACTATAGCAATATGCACATCCATCAACAATAAGTTTGTGTTTCCCTGTGAATGCAAAAGGCTACTAACTCAGACCTATAGATGAAAATTAACTCACTCTAAAAGAGCAACTGCTACTAGAATATTTTCTCCCTGGTTGGTTTAATAGATTCTTGTATTGCATAAAGTATAATTAGAAAAGGCAAGATGTTTGCCTTTATATAGAAATAAGTTACAACAGATGAGTATATATATTCATGTTACACTAAAAACCACTAGCAGTTTCTACCTCTTAGGACCTGATAGCTCTAAGAAAGACAAACTGGCCAGTCTAGCAAAATCAGCCCATAGGGTCTTCACCATGTGTTTCCTCAGCCAAAGGTCAAGTGGCCCCTTTTGTGACTGCAAAGCCTGGTTCGTGGGCAGGGAGACTTTTGGTATTAGATACATACATAGCACACTCATTTTAACATTAAAGATAGCTTTTGAGCTTGGCTTCTCTGTGCAGGGTGGCATTTTATCACTTCATATTCATTTAATCTCAGAAACTCAAATCCTGCCAACTCTAGTGTTATATGCGTATCTAAAGTAGAAAATAATTTTTCAGCTTTATCTTTTGTAATAGTTTCATCAAACAGATATCAAAAGCCTGCAGAGCATTAGTCAGGGACAGGGCGATTAGTTTCTCTCTTTATGGATGGGTAATTAATATAAAGAGGATGGAAAAATCTTTAATCCCATTACACTTGATCCATCATTTAGCAATGCTTTTTGACTCTTCAAGGTAAAATCTGCATCTGAGTTTCCCTAAAGCAATCAAGTCATCAGTTTCAGAAAATTATAAAACCCCACAGCAAACTGCACATCACTGGTAGAAAAAAAGTGAGGTTTCTGACATCCATCTAAAAGGATATCATTGAATGAAAGTGTTTCAAAGATAACACTTCTTAAATTATCCCTAATAGAACTGACCTAATTTTGCACAGGGTGTACACTCTAACAATAAAGGCAGTACCTGCTCAGCGGGAAACTTATCAAGAGGGCTAGATGCAATGCCAAAGATAATGCTGATGAGCTGAGCCGTGATGCTGTGTGGCTCAAAGAAGCGCATCGGGCACTACTGAGTGAAAGAGCAGCCTAGTGTATGACTAAGACATTCCCTCGTTCACACCCTCAGAGCAACATTTCCAAACTCTATAAGCAGATCTTTCAAGAGAGTATGTTTGCCGAGTTCATGACTTTAAATGCCGATTTCTCTCATTGGCTACTTATATCTTCTAACAATCCACGTGTATCATAAGATTAGGATGCGGCTCAGATAAACCACAATAACACTTACATAACAATTGACAGATATGACACACACAATGCACGTTATTTTCTGCCAGAAGTTTCCTTACTCTCTCCTCACTCCCCTTGTCTTACTGCTTTAAAATGAACAACTGCAAATCATTTAAGAATCCTGGTGACATATACTTAATGTATAATTTACTATTTTCCTCATCTAATTGCATATTTTTCCTCATTTTGTTGATATGAATAAGCACAAAATTTAAGGTTTACAATGAAGTTGAGATTTTGTGCACATAAGTATCTTGTCAACATGACAAGGACCTTCCCGCTCTCTTTTGTCCTTCTTCCTACCTACCCCTCCATTCCTCCCCACCTGACACCCTGCTTTGCTTGGATCACACCTATCTCATGGAACTTAACTGCATAATTCTATGTCACTGTGCGCATCAAAACTTCACATTGTAACGGAGTCACTGTCACCATCCACTCCAGAATTTCTCGTCATCTGAACTAAAACTCTTTATGCGTTAAACATGCCTCTACTCTCCGCACTTCAGCCTTTGTCAATCATCAGTCTAATTTTTCTTCCTCCAAATCTGAACATGCTTGTAATCTCCTATAGAGTGTCCACACAGTGCCTGTCCTTTTAAACTGCTTTATTTATCATAATGTAATTATTTTAAAACCTGATTCATATTTAAATGTATGCTAATTTCTTGTCCTTTTATAAGATGGTGAATATTGCATTCTATTAATATACCACATTTTAAGCGGGGTTTGGTGGTGCATGCCCGTAATCCCAGCACGCAGGAGGCTGACGCGGGAAGATTGCTGTGAGCTTAAGGCCAGCCTGCGATACATAATGAGTTCAGGACTACTATGGACTACAGAGGTAGACCCAGTCTCAAAAAAAAAAAAAAAAATTATACACCACACACCATTTAATGAAAACTGGAGTTGTTTCAACCTTTTACTACTGAAAGTACTGAGTGTACAAATAGTGTTCACATTTATGCTTTCTTTTCTCTTGGTTGTACTGGTTGTCCATCAAATTGGAAGTTATTGTTCTCAAGGTAATTTTACATTTGATTTTTTCAGAAACCCTAATACCATTTTACCACAGTTTCTGCAACAGCAATGCAGAAGTATTTCTGGACTTTTCACATTTTCTAACTTGTGCCTTTTTTTCTATTTTTAGACATTGTCAACAATAAACAAAGAATATGTCTCTGAAACTCACAATATTAGTCAAACTTAGGAAGTTTAAAAGAAAGAATAATGTTTATAATTGATTTTATCTAGCATGTCAAGTAAAGCAAAATTAAAAGGGAAAGTACCAAATATTAGCTGAATTTGACTATTTTGTCCTCTTAAGGATTCCCTCATTCCTGTATGTGGACACATTCAAATACATTTAGCCATAGAAGAAATGTAAATCAAAACAACAACCATCTTACCTCAGTGAAAATGGCTGTTATCAACAGCTCAAAATGCAACAGATGCTGACAAAGAGAAGGGGGAAAGGAAGGATTTCACACTGCTGGCAAGCCTGTGAACCGGCATAACCATCAGGGAAAGCAGTATAGAGTTTTCTTTAAAAAGGAAAATAGATATTCTATTTGACCCAGCAACAATTCTTTCTAGGTATCTTTCTGAGAGAACTAAGGCACCATATAACAGAGATACCTGCATACCATTTGAAAGCAGCACAACTAATAATAGGTAAACATGGAAGATGCTAAAGTACCCGTCAATAGTTCAATGTAAAAAGGAAAATGTGGTAATATATATGCTACTCAGCCGCAGACTTGAGTCATTTGTAGTAGGTAAATGGATACAACTTGAGAACATTAGCTTAGTGAAGTGAATCAGTCTAAGAAGATTAAATCTTGCATGGCTTCTCTAATATGAGAAACCCAGTGTATAAATCAATAATAGTCAGATGGCTGACAAGTTGGGATTAAGGGGATATGGGGATATGGGGGTTGGGATATAAGGAGATATGAGTGGAAGAATTTCAAGCTGATGCAATATGTGTGTGCACCAAATTTTTTAGTTTAATGTAAATCTTGCCTTTCACAATACATAAAAAGATATATCTGGTGCAAGACAATTTTCCACTGTAAAAGTTTGATGAGCACTGAATCAGGAGTAACTTTTCTGACAGAATAGTGAGGGCTGATGGACACAATTGTGGAAGAATTTTGAAGTGAAGAATTCAGAGTCCGCTGTAAACTGTCCAGTGAAGAAGCTTTCTGCAATGAGTTGATGGGATCCTCAGAATAAAATTAAATTAATTTCCAAAACATGAAGTGGGGAAGAAAAATAAGTCAGCTGGAGATAACAGAACATTGTAGGTAACATCATAAACTTTGTCTCCAATTAGCAGTGAAACTCAATTTTTGGAGATCTCAGGCTAAACAATAAATAAAGGAGACAAACAGCAAACCTGAGAGTTCCGCTCACCCTTATGTACTTTCCACTTTCTTGTGGGGCACAACAGTACATTTCAAATATTTGAAAGTCTGCTGTGTGTAATAAGGATTAGACTTCTGCAATTCTTAAACAAAAGAGTAAATGTTTAGCAATTAAAACAGAGGCACTTTATGGCTCAATTTAATGATGAACCGTTTCATTCTGAGACCTTTCAAAGAATTAAATGGAGCATTTTTGAAAGGACTGAGGTCTGGTGAGTCAGGAGTAACGCAAACATCGTTTTTTGGCCAGAAGGTTAATCTAAATAATCTCTTGAGTCGCTTGAAATTCCTGTGTTTTCCTGATTCTTAGAGCTTTTCTAAATCTTGTGTGGACTAGAAAGGGACAACACTTGTAGTCTAAGAACCAAATGGTCTAAGTTGGATGGATTTAAATAAAATGCTGACAGATGTACGAGCAAAAATATATCAATATTAATACTATATACAATATAACCAGGAATTAATGGAAATAAATCAATTTAACATTTTTTTCTTTGAGCTACAGCCCTAAAAATTAAATTGCTCCTGTTAGTAAAGGGCCCAAATATTTTACTTTCTTATGTTAAAATGGATTTTTTTAATGTGATAAAACTATTTACATTTTAATGCCTTTCCACTTTTATTTTATTTTTGGACATCCATGGGTGACGCATAATAGCCCAGAAATTTGTAACTCACTCAGTAAGAAAAAAAAAAATGATGAATCAATATTGAGATGGCACAGAATCATGTTCAGTCAAGAGAACATTTGACAATCTTTAGCAAAAATATTTTATTAAATATGTCATAAAATAGATTGGACAAGCAATATTTTCAAAATCCCATATTGTCACATAATTGAATAAATTATTTATAACCTGCAATCAAATAAAACCTTTACTTAGAAATGTTTCAGGAAAACAGTATTAGCAGTCATCTACATAAATCAAAAAGTAACAGTGTCTCCTTTTATTTCATATTTATGGTATGATTAAAAAAGTTCTTCAAGTAACTCATGTACTAAGATAAGGCTATTGGGAAGTGATTTTAATACAGGACACTATTATGAGTGAAATAATTGTGTAGTGTGTAGTTAGGAGGTAGGTCCCCATTGGAGAAGGTGGCCCACCGACAGTGTGTCCTCTATGTCCCTCCTTATCTCGCATAATCCTCCACACCCCTGCTTCCCACCACCAGAACACTTTTTGCTATAGTGATTGTGTCATGAGACAGCTTACTAACAGACTAAAACCAGTGCCCACCCACTGCACAGACACTGAAATTCAAAATTTGTAGTTTGGCTCTGAAACAGTCTCACAATTTCACTCCAGGATTCATAATATTCTTTCCTAATGAACCATCACCATTGCCTTTAGAGATCAGATGCATCAGTATCTGATATTTTGTTCATTTGTTTCTTGTACATTCCTTTTCTGATCATTTCTATAAATCAGTCTCTTTTCACTTTCTAAATCTAAATAAATCATGTTAAATTTTACAACTAACCCTATTAGTTGGAAGATCAAGATATGTAACCTAAAAATAATCTTGAGTGTTTACATTCCAAGCACTTTATAATAGGTTTACAATCATTATTTTTGTATTACCCTATCTGATTCGGCACTTTGTCTCTTCAGGGAGACTCTTGCATCGTATTACGTTTTGTGGCCCTTTATATTTTCCTATATGAATTTGCTGGTGGTTATATATCTGTGGATGTTTAATTGAGCTCTTTTTACAATTGAAACAAACAAGAGCTTTGTTGAGAAGGACTTGCAGAAGCTTAGGCTGGGCATTATCCAGTTATTCCAATAATAGAAACTGGGGCTCACCCATGACTGCAATCTGGAGATTTTTACCATTAGGGAATGTTTATCCCCAGGGAACCTAATTTTTTCTGACAGTAGGCAGTGCTCTGCAACTGTAGTACAAAAATATTATTGGCACAGTAATGTGAGTATAATTTATTGAGATAATCCATGTCAGTTTTTATTTATCCTTCAATGAATTGCATAAGAAAATAAAAATTAAATAAAGTCATTCAAAAAGATGACGATTATAGAATATATTAATAATATAATCTTCTGGACTATGACTCAAACAAAATCTTAGGTTTTAGAGGTACACACATCTGAGTCTGTTCTATAACATTTATTTGTAATTGATGCCTTGGCATCTATATCACACCTGGAGGTTGCCCTCTCCTACTTACTTCATTGGAAATCATACCTCAATGATATATAAGAGGTTCCTATTTCTTACTATCATTTGCTGAAAACAAATGTGAAAATGCATCCACTTTCTTAAATAAACATTTAGGAAATCTATTGCTAAGGCCAACATTTATATGATATTACCCAGAAATGAATGAGAACCACAAGAGAGATTAAAATGAACTCCACCTTCACATTTATATGTCAATAAATAATATATAAGCTTTCCTGTACCTCATATTAATAAGGAATATAATATTATTATCAATATAAAGCAGTCTGCATGTGAAAACTTATTGTAATTATACATAAAAGTTATGCACTATCCTATTCCTAAGAATAATTTGCATCTTCATCACATTATTACTACTAAAATTCCTTACAGATACTACATATAGGAAGACAACCATTCGTTTTTCATTTATGGACAAATCTCAACCTATTTTAACTAACAATTAGCATAAAGTTAGTAGTAACTCTTAAAAATCTTCCTAGACTCACTATATTTCCTTGATGTCGGATGCTATTTATTTGTTTTGCTAGCTAAAATTCTAGGGCATAAATCACCTAGTGTGCCCTGATCAAAAAAGGCAAGGCATTGAGTAAAATGGAGCATGAGAATGACAATTTTGCTTAAAAGCCAAATTTATAAGTAACTTCATGCTTTCAAATTTTGAAAAGTTCACAATTTTCTTTCTCTACACACACATATGTACATTTTTTAAAAAAAATCTTATAAAATGGTACTTTTATTTCTCACACAATATCAGGTTTATATATTTTGTGTTCTATTAAGCTGCACTCAACATTAACATTCACCTCGTTATATATAAGAACTTAGACTTTTGACTTATTCAGGTAAATGGGCTTAGATGATTACTATCTGAGTCAAAAGTGGTTTCCTCTCAAGGCACATCTGGGTCAGCTTCATCCAATAAAGGTAAAACAAATGTATAAAGACTCAAAGTTCAGCACTGTGGAAAAACAGCATGAATAATTTTCTCTCAAAACATTCAAAAGAGATGTTCCGAATCTATTATCAGATTCATTAAAAAAGCAGAATATTCTGTCCAAGAATCATATTCTGTAGCACACCTTAATTTTAAAGGCATTAGGATAAACTGATTGAAAATATATTTCTAAGTAAATAAATAATTTGACCAATGTATGAAATTTTAGATGGTTGTCAATTAAATATGGAATGAGGCCTTAAAATAGTCATCTTATATTTAAACTACTTGATATCAGGCTATTATTTTGACAATAATTAGATAGTAGGGTCATTTTTCTATGAAGATTTCTTAATTTATGGCAAAACACTTTAGTATTAAGCATGGAATAAAAATATCTATTGAATTTCTATACAAATAGAATTTTCTTTGAATTAATAATTCTTTCAAAAATATTATAAAATAGTGGTAATAGTGGTTGTTATGATCTGGATCTGCATTGTGCAACAATAACCTCATGTTTGGAAGATTATTTCATCACATGGGCTATTTCATTGATTTCCTGTTAAGTGGCAGTGCCTGGTCAGAAGGGGCAGATCGCTGAGATTTGACGTAGAAAAGGTGGGTCTCTGGGACATGACCTGGGTCACCCTTCCTGTCCCTGTCAGATTCTTGTGCTCCCATGCTGTGAACAGTTTGCTTACAGATAAGCATACTTTAAGCCCTTCCCCCATTGCCAGCAACCTATGAATGGACATCCTGTGAACTAAAATAAACCTTTCCTCCTTTAAGTTGTGGGCGTTAGTTATGTTGCTGTAGCAAAGAAAAAGAAAATAAAGCAGTGATTTAACAGTTCTTTCAGTGTTCTGGTTTCTCAATACACTGGAAATAATTTTATATTTTTAAATTTCTCGAATGAGTTTAATTAAAAAAATGAATGCTGAAACAATGCACTACCTATAGGGAAATCATGTTTATCATCTTATAACTTCTCATAAGCAGTGATAAGAAACTGCTTGCTTTGCAAACCTTTTAAAATATATGCATTTCTTGTCTATATAAAAATTGCTTTAAAATGATATTTTTAATTCATAAGAAGAATTCAATCAAGATGAGAAACTGTAAAGACAAAATCCCGTATCAATACATCAGAGTAGATGTAGGAACTCCATTTTGAAGAAACAAAAATATATTTTTATTTAAAATTTAACTATTAATGAAGGCATTCAAAATCTAATTTGCTGGTAGCCAGGCCTTGTAGTCTACACTTCTAATTTCATTTACTTGAAAAGCTAAAGAATAGTGATTGCACAAGTCCAATTTTGATAACTTAACATGGCCCTGTCCCAAACTGTTAGAAAAGAAAATTGGAAAGGCTAGAAAACTAAGCCTATTACAGTCAAAATCCTGTAATCCCAGCTCACTGGGAGACTGAGATAGGAAGATCACAAGTTTGAGCCCAATCTGGGCAATTCAGTGACTTAGGAAGATCCTGTCTCAAAAATCAGAAGTAAAAATCGACTGAGGATGTAGCTCAGTGCAAAGAACCAGAGCTGAATCTCTAGTATCTCAGCAAAATGGTAAGGAGGAGGAGGCAAGGGGGATTCTGGTAGTGTAGTTAAACATCACTGGGTTCAATCTCAGGACAAAAATGAATAATTAATTTAAAAACTACTACTTTATAAATTTTTAAAATGTATTTTAAATTCCTGCTTCACGTCAGGGAAATGAATATAGTCGTTGTATGCCTACAGACAAGATT